>SJYQ01004062.1:385174-441504 GCA_006410935.1 Redunca redunca
TTGCTTTAATTTCCAGAATTCTGGGGGGTGGATCATAGAGGATCCTGCTGTGATTTATGTCGGAGAGTGTTTTGCCTATGTTCTCCTCGAGGAGTTTTATAGTTTCTGGTCTTACATTTAGATCTTTAATCCATTTTGAGTTTATTTTTGTGTGTGGTGTTAGAAAGTGATCTAGTTTCATTCTTTTACAAGTTGTTGACCAATTTTCCCAGCACCACTTGTTAAAGAGATTGTCTTTACTCCATTGTATATTTTTGCCTCCTTTATCAAAGATAAGGTGTCCATAGGTGTGTGGATTTATCTCTGGGCTTTCTATTTTGTTCCATTTTGATTCTAACTATTGCTTATTGACCTGCATACAGATTTCTCAGGAAGCAGGTCAGGTGGTCTGGTGTTCCCATCTCTTGAAGAATTTTTCAGTTTGCTGTGATCCACACAGTCAAAGGGTTTAGTGTAGTCAATGAAGCAAAAGTAGAAGTTTTCCTGGAATGCCCTTGCTTTCTCTATGATCCAACTGATGTTGGCAATTTGCTCTCTGGTTCCTCTCCCTTTTCTAAATCCCGCATGTACATCTACAGGTTCTCAGTTCACGTACTGTTGAAGCCTAGCTTGACGGATTTAAGCATTACCTGCTAGCATGGGCTGCAGTCCATGGGGGCACTAAGAGTCGGACACAACTGAGCGACTTCACTTTCACTTTCACTTTTACTTTTGGTAGCATGTGAAAAGGGTGCAATTGTGCAGTATTTTGAACATTCTTTGGCACTGCTCTTCTTTGGGATTGGAATGAAAACTTTTCCAGTCTTTGGGTCACTGCTGAGTTTTCCAAATTTGCTGGCATACTGAATACAACATGTTAACAGCATCGTCTTTTAGGATTTAAAACAGCTCGGCTGGAATTATCTCCCCTAGCTTTGTTCATAGTAATGTTTCTTAAGGGTCCACTTGACTTCACACTCCAGGATGTCTGGCTCTAGGTGACTGACCACACCATCATGATATCCATACCATCAGGTCATTGAGATTTTTTCGTATAGTTCTGTGTATTCTTGACTGCTTATGGGGGTGGCAAAATGTTGATGGCTGTTGATGTTGGGTGATGGGTCTATGAGAGTTTTATGTCTCTAGCCTTGAGTATGTTTAACTTTTCATAATTAGAAAGCAAATATAAATATGTATACATTATTTTTCCCATTATTATATTTCTATCATTAATATTGTAAATTTATATTTACATATGCACAGAAATTATCTACAAAGGTAAACACCCAGGTTTCAACTGTGGTAGCCTCTGAGAGTGTGACAAGAAGGCAGTGAGTCAGGAGGGGACAGAGAAGAAATACATTACATTTTTACCCTTCTGTGACCCCTCAGCCCCTCTCCCACCATCTCAGTGACATCTTGCCCTGCATGTTCCATATCTACCTGCCCCAGGACCCTTGCACATGCTGTTTTAGACTCTCAGAATGCTCTTCCCTGTTCCCACTCCCCTCCCCTCCAACCACCACTGCCTTCCATGTGTAGTGAACTTCCACTCATGTTACACCCTGATCCAGCTGTTCTTGCCTCTGGGAAATGTGCTAATGGGGAGGTGACCTGGGTCAGCCACTCTTGTGTCAGCATCACTGCACCCAATACCTCATCTTCATACAACCTGTCTCGGCAAGATTTTTACATGTTCTGCATGATGATCTGTGAATTCCCAGAGGTGGTTTTGCATTTATCTTGTGCTCGTTTCTGAATTTCTGGAGCTAATTTTATAGTTACTTGCGTGATATTTGGGGAGCTTTCCTAGATATGAACTCTAAGGGCACGGATTTTTCCATGATAATGCTCAGCATTAAGTACAGTGACGGGCTCATAGTAACTCTTCCAAAAATGGGCTCTGTTGAATTCTCTGAAACTTTTACCAGATACATTAAATTTTTGTCATTTAAAAGACATTAACTTAGGCTTCCCTGGTGGTCCAGTGGTTAAGAATCCACCTTGCAATGCAGGGGTCACATGGATTTGAATCCTGGTCTGGGAAGATCCCACATGCCATGGGGTAATTAAGCCTAAGAGCCAAGCTACTGAGCCCATGTGCTGCTACTGCTAAAGCATAGGCGCCCAGAGCTGAGAGAAGCCCCCGCAATGGCAACCCCAGGCACCACAACGAGCAGTAGCCCCCAATTCTCCACAGCTAGGGAGAGCCTGCACACAGCAAGGAAGATCAGCGCAACCGAAACCAAAAAGAAGGAAATCTTTTTAAAAACTAAATAAAATACATTAACTAAAATCAAAATGCATTTTGAGGAAAATTGAGGTTAATAATCTAAAATCTTGAGGGTGAGAAAGGAATTGTTAACCATAATGCAGGCAAATGGAAAATAATAAGCAAAATATAGGTTAATAATGTGGATTTTAAAATTTCTGACTGTACAATAGGGCACTCAAAGCCGATGCACTTGGACAACCCAGAGGGATGGGATAGGGAAGGAGGTGGGAGGGGATTCAGGACAGCGGGACACATGTACTGATTCACGTCAATATATGGCAAAAACCACCACAGTATTGTAAAGTAATTAGCCTTCAATTAAAATAAATAAATTTTAAAAAAATCTCAATAGCATAAGGCAAATGACCTGGAGAAAAATATCTAAAGAAAATCTGAAAATATAACAAACAGCAGGTTTATACTCTTCCTATACCAAGAGAGTATTCAAATCAAAAAGAAGATTTCTATATGAAAAGAAAGAGCTTTAAAAGGATATCAAAAACAAGATGCATATATTAATATAAACAATACAAGGGCTTCCCAGGTGGCACAGTGGTAAAGAATCTGCCTGCCAGTGTAGGAGACAAGATGTGCAGGTTCAATCCCTGGGTCGGGAAGAAACCCTGGAGAAGGGCACGGTAACCCACTGCAGTATTCTTCCCTGGAAAATTAAATGGACAGAGGAGCCTGATGGGCTACAGTTTGTGGGACAGAAAAGAGTTGGACACGACTGAGCACACAGTAAATAATGAAAAATAAAGAATACAGCTGCCAAAGAACCTCTCATTCTCTTTCGTTATCAAAGTTAAGCCAGTGAAAAGAAAATATTTTGTGTTCACTGGGCTTAATAAAGAGTAACGTCACTATCGTAACTTTCGCTGGCAAGGGTCCAGGAATGTCACCCTCCAGGTGCCCCCAGGCTGGGGAAGGGTCAGATGTACATCACTTCTGTGGGGCAGTTTGATGACAAGTGTCGCGTCTTCAGCATGGCAAGTGAATAAGTTCCCACAAGGGCAAGCTTACAGCACATGTATACAGGAATTTCCACCGACAACGTTTATGCTGGAGGCATGTGGATGACAAATCAAGGCTCTGGTAAGAGAACACCAGTTTTGCCAGTGGAGATGCAGCCACCCAGTGAAATGCTATATTTCCTTTTTAAAAGATGCTATAGATCTTTGTTCATTGGCATAATGCCATGGCAGAACCTGAAATTAAAACAAAAATCTTTTCTACGTTATGACCCAATTTGTTTCCAAATATATGTATGACGTTAGTTTGTGAAATTTTTTAAAAGCTGGAAAAACATCAACAAGTTGCTTACCTGGTAGGGGCTGGAAGGGCACTTTGACTTCCTCCTCCACGGGCTTCCTATTTCATTCAACATACTTTTCCGTTGTGTCACTTAGTTTTTTTCTTCAGCAAGGGCCACAAATCTCTTTGACAAGCAGCAAAGTGATGCTATCAGTTCCAAGGGGAAGGAGCCCTCCCCCTCCTTCTGGACTACAGGCCCTTCTCTTACCTGAGAGCGAGGCTGCTGGAGCCACCTGGGGACAAGAACATGCCTGAGAGATGCCAGCCAGTGGCCACCCGCAAGTCAGTGGCTCCTGTGGTACCAGGAGAAGCCCGTGTTTCTGCCGGCATGAATGAGAGCCACAAGCAGCAGCTGGCGGGCCTTTACGTCAGGGCAGTGTGCGTGCGGCCGTGCTAAGCCATTTCAGTCATGTCCAACTCTTTGCGACCCCCATGGACTGTAGCCCGCCAGTGTCCTCTGTCCAAGGAATCTCTAGGCAAGGATACTGGAGTGGGTTGCCATGCCCTCCTCCAGGGGATCTTCCCTTCCCAGGGATGGAACCCATATCTCTTACGTCTCCTGCATTGGCAGGCAGGTTCGTTACCACTAGTGCCACCAGGCAGAAATCCCACCAGATGGCTACTTCTTCCCAGCTCCGAGGTTCACAGCCAGGCTGGGAGCTCCCCATTCACAGAACAGGCTGCTGCCCGGCTGGAGCCTCCATCCTTTGGAGAACAGATGTCCTTTCTCAACACGGATTCTCTGCTGACCTGCTGATCTCTCTACACTGTTCCGAGGACCCACCTGTCCCAGAAATTCCTGCCCCAGACTCCCCAGCCCTCCCCTCTGCACCTCTCCTGCCTTCAGCTGCCCACCACCAGCCAGCCTGCAGGAAGGGCCGGGCTCAAGGGCCGTGTTGTGGCCACAGTGGATTGAGAGGTTGGCAGTGTCTGATCTTGTGCTCTGGTCCCGAACGTTAGTCCAAGGACAAAGTCAGACACAGCCATGGAGATTGTTTGCTTGTTCTAATAAACGGGAGGTTGATTCTTTGTCAAATGAGGGAAGGGATCAGACATTTGTACTTTCTCACTATTTATTAACAATTCAGGGCTCTGTCAGCCTGAGTCCTGGCAGGAAGAGAATTCCTCTCAAGTGTGGATGAGGAAATATAAAAGCAGGGACTCTACAGAGAAACAAACTGAGAAGCTGGGACACTCGGAGAGGAACAACAGTGGGAGGCTGTGTCCACCCCCTCCCGAAGGGCAGGAGGGGATGATGTGGGGGGAGACGGTCACAGGGAGAGGGGCTGCGGGCTGAGGATCACAGGTCCTGCCAGCAGCGCAGCCCCCAGCAGGGAGACGTGGGTGCCAAATGCCCCACCCTCTCTCTCCACACACCCTCGGATCTCCCCGGCACATTGCTGGGGCCAGAACAGAAGGCAGAAGGCAAATCACCCGGCCCCCAGGTCATCTCCTGGGGGTGCAATGAGTGAAAGGAGGACAGAGGGGTCCACAAGCCCCCTGTGGACATCAGGGTGTCTCACCCGAGAATGCACACCCCCAGACACCCTTGGATAATCAGAAGTTTGCCAACACTGGACTCTACACCAGGCAACGATCAGCGACCCCATCAGAAGGGGCGCACGCACTCCAGTTCCCGGAGCCCCCTCAGGGTGCCCTCATGGTTGTCCCCTGAAAGCCCTCCACCAACTGAGTCTGGACTTGGGACCAGACTCTGCTTTGAGCAGTGTTGATGAGCTGCATGGCAGAGCTGGAAAGTCAGAATCTCTCTCCCCTCAAAGTGTGCTGGTTCCCCTGAGACCAGCAATAAAGTGGAAAAGCAAAAAATAAACCTGCCAGCGAAAAACTAATAAGAAACGAGTTTGGGTGCCTTTGGCAAAAAGAGCACAGAAATGCAATAATATTTTCTTTTAACATTGTATCCACAGACTCTTGTGAAGGAAATACCTGATCAGATCCCAAAATGAGCAATTATGAGAGACTGCTGTTTGAGTGAGACACTTCTGGCAGAGGAAACTAATTTTGCAAAGTGCTCTATCTCCTGACTTGGGGCTTGGTTGCTTTCCAGGGGTGGGAGGCTGGTCCACCAGGGAGAGACAACCTCACAGGAGGGGGCCTTGCTTTGGGGTTGACCCTCCTGGGGCAGAAGTGAGGTCCAGAGAGCACTACAATCTTGCCCCATCAAGGCTCAGGGGTATTTGGTGATGGGGTGTCACATGGGGCTGGGGTGATGTTGGGGGAGACATCAGGCTTGTTGCCACCTTTTGGCTCTTGTAAATAATACTGCCATGAACACTGAGTATATATCCAATTCCTCAGGATATATACCAATACAGAAGTACTGAATCATATGGTAATTCTGTGTTTAACTCTTTCAGCTACTTCCATAGTATTTCCACTGTGAGTGCACCATTTTATATTCCATCAGCAATGCACATGAGTTCCAATTTCTCCATAGCCTTGCCAACAATTATTTTCTGGTTTTTTTTTAGAAATAGTATCTCCTAATTTTGATTTGCCTTTATATACTGACTAGGGATGTTGAGTATCTTTTCATGTATTTATGGCCATTCATACATAGTCTGAAAAAATGTTTATTCCAGCCCTTTGCCCATTATTTTACTTGGGTTGTTTTTGTTAAGTTGTAAAAATTCTTTATATATTTTTAATTAATCCTTTATCAGCTACATGATTTGAAGATATTTGCTCCCACTCTGTGAGTTGTGTTCTAACTTGCTTAACAGAGTCCTTTGATGCCCAAAAGGTTTAAATTTTGCTGAAGCTCAGTTTATCTATTTTTTCCAGTTGTGCTTTATACAGCCAGTTAATCACTGGCAAATGCAATGTCATGAGTCGTTTCCCCTATATTTTCTTCTAAGAGTTTTATACTTAGTTTTACACTAAGAGTGTAAGTGTGCCTTACACTTAGGTATTTGATTCAATTTTAGTTTACTTATCAATATGGTGTAATGTAAAGGTTCCACTTCATCCTTTTGCATGTGAATATCCAGCTTTCCATACACCATTTGTTGAAGAGACTGTCTTTCCCCCACTGAATGGTCTTGCTGGTCTTGTCAAAAGCCACTTGACCACATATGTGAGTGTTTATTTCTCTTCCATTCCATTGGTCTGTGCTTCTGTCTTTATGCCAGTACAACAGTATTTGATTAATATATCTTTGCAGTAAATTTTGAAATCAAAAAGTGTCAGTTCTCCAAAACCATTCTTTTTCTAGATTGTTTTGATTATTCTGGGCCACTTGAAATTCTGTATGAAATTTAGGATGTATTTTTCTATTTCTGCTCCAAAATGTCTTTAGGATTAGATTGTGATTACACTGAATCTGCAGGTCACTCTGGGTATTATTGGCCTTCTAGCAACATCAAGTTATCCAAACCATGAACACAGATGTCTTTCCATTTATTAATCCTATTTTCTTTCAGTAACATTTTATAGTTTTCAGTGTACAAGTGTTTTGTCTCCTCGGTTTAGTTTATTTCTAAATATTTTATCCTTTTTGATGCCTTTTTAATGGAATTGCCTTAACTTCCTTGTTGGATTGCTTATTGTTAGTATATTGAAACACAGGTGATTTCTGCATGTTGATTTTTCATCCTGCCACTTTCCTGAATTTGTGTACTAGTTCTAACAGTTGTTATGGTTTTGGAGACCTTATAGTTTTCTACATATAAGATCATGTTGCCTGTGAACAAAGGTAACATTACTTTTTCCTTTCCAACTTCTGTGCCTATTCTTACTCTTTCTTCTCTTATTGTCCTTGCTAAACCTTGCAATATTATATTGAAAAGAAGTAGCTAAAGCAGGCATTTTATCTTCCTGATCTTAGAGGAAAAGTTTCACTCTTTCACCATTGAATATGATATTAGCTGTGGGTTTTTTCATATGTTGCCTTTATTATATTGAAGACATTTCTTTACATTTCAAGTTTTTTCCCCTAGCTCTCATACTCATTTATTCATTTCCCATCATAACATAAAACCATATCAAGCTTTAGTAACTTCAGGAAGCACGCACGGCACCTCGTTTCAAGTTTCTTAAGTGATTTTATCATGAAAGGGTGTTGCACTATGTAAAACGTGTTTTCTGCACCAAACGATCATGCAGTTCTTTTCCCCTCATTCTGTTAAAGAGGTGTATGATGCTGATTCTGGGGACCCCCTGGTGGATCAGTCAGTAAAGAAAGAATCCACTTGCAACGCAGGAGATGTGGGTTTGATCCCTTGGTCAAGAAGATCCCCTGTAGAAGAACATGGCAACCCACCCCAGGATTCTTGCCTGGGAAATCCCATGGACAGAGGAGCCTGGTGGGCTACAGTCCATGAGATTGCAAGAGTCGGACATGATTTAGTGACTAAACAAAAACAGGCTGATCTTTGTATATTGAGCCATTCTTGTATTCCCTTTACTGATTCCTCCCTTTCAGAGAGGCCCCAGTGGCCTTCAATAAAGGCTCAAGAGGGTTCCTCTCCTGGGGCTAACCAGCATCTCTATCTTATCCCCCTTGAAGTTGCATCAGCTCTCTCTGGATGATGAAAAAGGTCCCAGTGAATATCCTATTACAAGCCCCTCTGAGTATAGAATTTCAAACAGCATGTTCAAGTTTTGTAATTTCCAAAGAATGACAGGTAATATTTATTGCAGTGGGGCTGGGAATAAAAGCCACAACATCTAACCCTAAACTCCCATCCCTTTGCTGTTACAGGAGCTATCACACATGTGAAGTCATGTCTCATGTCTCCGTTTCCTTATCTGAGGCACTTTGGATCCAGGCCCTAGGTCTGGCCCTGGCGCCCTCACTAAGCTGTGTTCACCTTTCCAGTTGCCGCTAAATGGAATGCTCCAGTATAATGAAAATGACAAAGGAGCCTCACAGAAGTCATTTTATCACAGATGAAATGAGCACAGGCAGCCCCTGAGTCATCTCTGTTCTTACATTGTGCCCAGACAGTTTCTCTGGGGCTGATTTCACACATTTTCCTTTACCAGAACCCAAAGCTGAAAACTGAGGTTGGAGAAGGACTGGATGTTCTCTCATTTGGCGCACCTTGGCCAAGTGTGGGAGCAGGCTCAATCCCAGGTCCAAATGTGAATATAAAAGGAAGTTTTAAGAAATGTTTACATAGATGCCCAGTTATCAGCCCCTTAGAATGTCTATACATATATTTCTGATTTCCTGTCAATTGCTAAATGGTTTGTTTTAATGTAATCAGTTCCTGACATCTTCAGGGCTAATGAGTCAGTTTAGATTAACACAAGTGAAAATGAAAGTTGCTCAGTCGTGTCTGGCTCTTTGCAACCCCATGGACTATATAGTCTGTGGAATTCTCCAGGCCAGAATACTGGAGTGGGTAGCCTTTCCCTTCTCCAGGGGATCTTCCCAACCCAAGGATCAAACCCATATCTTCCGTATTGCAGGCAAATTCTTTACCAGCTGATTCACAAGGGAAGCTCAAGAATAGTGGAGGGGGTAGCCTATCCCTTCTTCAGTGGATCTTCCCGACCCAGGAATCTAACTGGGTCTCCTGCATTGCAGGTGGATTCTTTACCAACTGAGCTATTAGGGAAGCCCAGCTATCAGGGAAGATTAATGCAAAGTGCTCATCTTTTCAGTCCTGCCTTCCCACGAGCATCCATATGTCCAGTGGATGTCAGGCAACAAACGAACGAGACATCAGAAACACCAGTATCCACCCCAAAGGGGCTAAGTTGTTACCACCCATGAGAACTGGATTCATGTGGGTAAATTAGGGAGCCATCCTCCAAATGTGAGTGAGAGGTGGGAACATGGTAAATCAGAGGGTGGGCAGGGATCCCCAGGATGAGACAGGAGAGGGAAGCACTGGGAACCACCCTGGGCTCCGATGCCCCCTTAGCTGTGAGCAGTGGGAGAAGTGGGGATGTGCAGCTGAGACAGATGTGGACACAGGGCCCAGGATGCCTCTGCGAGGATGCGACTCATCCAACAGAAACAGTGCTGTGAGCGGGGGTCTCTGCACCTCCAGGGGCAGCTGAGTGGGTCAACCCAGGGTCCCAGAGGTAGATGTGGGAAAAGGGAGCCAAAAGTGACCTCCACTGAGACTCTTAGAGACCAACAACCCTCCGCTATCAATCCTTTGGAGAGAAGAGTCTATTCTGTCAGGCCAAGGTGACCATCTGGTTTGATCAGGAGTTGTGTTCCATGTATAAATGCATAACCTGGAGTTCTGCTCTCATACCAGGTTTCCCTGGTGGCTCAGTGGTAAAGAATCTGCCTGCAATGCAGGAACCACAGGAGATGCGGGTTCGATCCCTGGATTGGGAAGATCCCCTGGAGGAGGGCAGGCAACCCATTACTTTATTCTTGCCTGGACAATCCCATGGACAGAGGAGCCTGGCAGGCTACAGCCCACAGGGTTGCAGAGTTGGACATGACTGAAGTGACTTATAGGCAAATGTGTAGTGTGCACAGCTCTTATAGGCAAATGTGTAGTGGTCACGGCCACAGATTCTGGAGCCAGACACTGGTTCTATACCTACTCGGTTGTTCACAAGCTGTGGGGCACTGGGGAAGATGTTTAAACACTTTGTGTCTCCATTTCCTTATCAACAGAATGGGCTTCTGTGACGATTTAATTTGAACACTGCAGGCACATACTGTGTGCTCTATGTCAGTTATAATTACACTTTTTTATCCTTCAAACACAGAGTTAATAGAAGTCTCTTTTACAAATGCATCCGTCATTTCTGCCACACTTTTCTTGTTCCAAATCACTCGGCCTGAGGCTCCAGTTCTGACCCTAGAATTATAGAAGTTTCCCTCAGGCAGTAGGTCCCTTTTTAAAGGTCAAATTTTTCAATGGAATAGGTGAAGAAATCATTTTCAGAATAAAGTTCTAAAGTCAGCACATGGGATGAAATCATGAATAATCAAAGTTGCCCTTGACATTCTGCCTTAGGGAGCCCTTGCAGTGCGGTGTAAGGACCCAGCATCTCTCATGCACCCGCCATGGACAGTCTTCCTGCAGTGATGGACCAGATCCGTGTTTCTCCAGCTGGGCATCAGGTAAGGGAGACGGCTTGCATGTGAGAGCCATTGTGTGAAAGACATGGGTCTCTATATGCTACAAGCATGCTTGGAAGAGCCACGTAGCCACACTGAGTGACTCATAGAACCTGACCCTGATGACCAAGGATGAGCAGGTTCTTGTCTGTATCTCACACACTCTGTTACCAAGTCAGCCAGAGTCTCCCAGTGATGGACCCACTGTGTGACTCTCTCGTGACCACCGGTGTCACTGTAACCAGCTCCTTCCCTGGGGTACACTGTGCTGCCAAGACTGAGGTGTAGGAGGCTCAGGACTGCCTTCCCACCAGGACCCAACAGCTAGCTAGCCTCCTGTTCTCATAGAGTTTATTGAGTACTGTCTCATTCTTGAGAGTCAGTTTCTACTTTTTGAGGCAACGGGGTACAATTTATATTCAGAGATATTATCTAATTGTATCACTTGGCTCAAAAAATGGAATTCATGGTTTGGATTTTTCTTTCTAATCTCTGATCATAAGTTGTCTGAGCTTACCACTGACCATTAGAATTCAGGGCTTTCTTGCTGGTTGAATGAGAACTGGGACAGACACTGAATTCCCCTGGAGGCAGGCCATTGAAAAGTCTGTTTCTATTTTCTGCGAAGATACAAAATCATGCACCAGAAGGAATCTTGGGACATTTTGTTGTGTTCCCCCAAAGATATAGTGCAGACATCCCTGAGGCAAAACTTCTGTTTCCCTACCATGAAATCTGCCTTAAAATGGTACTGCATTAGACATCGCGTGCCATACTTCAGCGAGAAACCTTACTGAAGAAGTACTCAGATGTTAGTGGAAGTATCCAGAGCTGGGCATAAAAGTACATAAACCATGAAGGGTGCTGCATTTAGCATTAAGTGCTGCATGTTTCCATAGAAACAACACAAAATCTGACCAAGGAAATGAACACTGAATGTAAAGCATTTGTTTAATTTTAATGTGAGTAGTTTTTAAGCTGCTTGTTCCCAGTGCTATAGAAATGTTCACATGGTAACAGTAAATGCCTTTAATCTCTTTTGGTTTTTAATTGGTTTTCTGGTGGATTGATTCCTTATAAATAAAGGGGGGACATGAAGCAATGCAAACAGAGCCAGAACCATAGCAATGAAAGGGCAAATGAAAACAGAGTCCAGTGGGATTTGTAATTAGAACCAACCCATCTCGGGCACAGATCCAGAAGACCCTTCTATTCCAGAGCCACAGTTCTATCAACACAGGCCCTTCCACATTCCTAATCTGTTGCTTTTAATTATGTTTTCCAGATACACTGAATAGTGGTTTCTCTGATTAGAGTTGCCATCTGCTGGATTCCAGAGCACAGCTAGTCCTGAGTGGGAGGGGTCTTCTGTTTAGGGTTGTTTCCTGAGCTAAGTACAGGTCACCCAGGTGTGCTCACCCAGGTGGAAATCTACTGGGCTGTGTACTGTGATTTGTAATTGAATTTCAACAAAAGGAAAAATAAGTCATTCCCTGAGATAACCAAGGACATTCTGTTTTAAGGAACAGACCCCATTGTTTTTATTAGCTTCAGGTCTTCCTTCCCAGGTGGCTCAGTGGGTAAAGAATCCACCTGCAATGTGGGAGATGCAGGTTCGATCCCTGGGTGGGGAAGATCTCCTGGAGGAGGGACGGCAACCCACTCCAGTATTCTTGCCTGGAGAATCTTCATGGACAGAGGAGCCTGGCAGGCTGCAGTCCATAACGCTGCAAAGATTCAGACACGACTGAAGCAACAGCGCACGCATGCATCCTTGTGAGAAGACCATGTATCCCCACTCTGCTCAACTCAGGAGTGCTCAAGCACCAAGTTGCTTCAGCCAGATAAGTGTGGGGGGGAATGTGTGTGTCACTTCTGTCCAAAGGCTTTGAGTCCCTCTCTCCCCTGCAAGTCTATCCCTCCCCTCCCCCATTTTTGTTTTCCCCACTTCTCTCTCTCCTCCTCCCCCACTTGCCAGTCCTTTGGTTCATGGTGCCTTTTACCTGTGCCACTGGCTGACATCCCATAGGAAAGGCAAAGGGGGAAAGGCTTCAGGGGGGAGACAACAGCAATGGGGCATGCTAAAGGGAGGGCTGTGGTAGCAGGGTAATTGAGGAGGGAGGAGCGAAGGAAGGAGGAGAGAGGAAGGAGGAGGGAAGGAAGGCACCAGGGGATGCAAGAAGACAGGAGGGAGGGAGCCACAGCCTGGACTGTGTGGAGCTTGGCCTCCTGCTGGGAAGAAGAGCCTGGGAGTGAAATAGTCAATAGGAGGGATGGGTTAGCGAACTGATGAGCTAGTCAGGGGTGTGTTGACCACATGGACATGCCCAGTGACACAATACCATCTACATTAGCAACCAAAAAAGTTAAAAACTTAGTATAAATCAAAATATGTGCAAGATCTGTATGAGGAAAACTATAAATGAAATCCAAAAAGAACTAAATAAATACATATACTGTGATGTTATGAATAGAGAAACTCAGCATTGCCAAATTCTCAGTTTTTCCCAAATTGGTTTATAGATTTGGTGGAATCCCAATGAAAACCTCAGCAAGTTCTGTTGTGGATATTAACAAACTGATTCTAAAGATTATATGGAGAAGCAAAAGACCCAGAGTAGTCAACACGACATTGAAGAAAAAGGATAGAGCTGGAAGACTAATGATAACCCAACTTCAGGCTACAGTATTAAGAGCATGTGGTATTGGTGAAAGAATAGACATGTGAATCGGCGTAACAAGATAGAGAGCCCAGAAATACATCCACATAAATACAGTTTTTCAACAAGTATTGAAACAACTGCCTTAAACATCTACATTTTAAAAAACTGAATCTAGGAATTCCCAGGTGGTGCAATGGCTAAGAATCTGCCTGCTCATGCAGAGGACATGGGTTTGATCCCTGATCCAGGAAGATTCTACATGCTGCGGAGCAACCAAGCCCATGTGCCGCAACTGCTGAAATCTGCGTACTCTAGGGACTGTGACGAAGAGTAGCCCCCAATCTCCAAAGCTAGAGCAAAGCCCTCAAGCACCAATGAAGACCCAGCACAGCCCATAAATAAATAAAATAATTTTTAAAAAAAACAACTGAATCTAAACATAGATCCTGCACATTTCACAAAAATTAACTCAAAATGCATCACAGGCCTCAACATAAAATGCAAAATTCTAAAATTCCTGGAAGATAATACAGGAGAGAACCTAGATGACTTTGAGTATACCAATGACTTTTTAGAAAGGACACCAAAGTCATAATTCATGAAGGAAATAATTGATAAGCTAGACCTGGTTAAAATGTTAAACTTCTGTTATGTGAAAGACACTGTCAAGGGATTAAAGAGATAAGCCACGACTGATGCTGCTGCTGCTGCTAAGTTGCTTCAGTCGTGTCCGACTCTGTGCGACCCCTCAGACAGCAGCCCACCAGGCTCCCTCGTCCCTGGGATTCTCCAGGCAAGAACACTGGAGTGGGTTGCCATTTCCTTCTCCAATGCATGAAAGTAAAAGTGAAAGTGAAGTCGCTCAGTTGTGTCCGACTCTGTGCAACCCAATGGACTGCAGCCTACCAGGCTCCTCCGTCCATGGGATTTTCCAGGCAAGAGTACTGGAGTGGGGTGCCATTGCCTTCTCCAAGCCATGACTGATAGAGGACTGCTATCTAAAAATATAAGGAACTCTTAAAACTCAACAATAAGGCAACAAACAACCCAATTTAAAAGCAGGCCAGAGAAGAGACCTTAACCAATCTCATGAAAGAAGATATACAGATGGCAAATAAGCACATGGAAGCATGCGCCATGTCACCTGTCATCAGCAAAATGCAAATTAAAGCAACAATGAAATTCTACTAGGCACTTATCAGACCAGCCAAAGTCCAGAACACTGACACCACCAGTTTCTGCGATTGGACCTTTCTTGCAAAATTCAACTTGAAATAGATTAAATATATCAATACAAGACCTGAAACCATAAAACTCCTAGAAGAAAACATACTGGAAATCTCCAAGTCAGACTACATCTGGAATGGGAGGAAATACTTTCAAATCATATATCTGATAAGAAGTTAATGTTGATGTATGGCAATACCAATACAATATTGTAAAGTAATTAACCTCCAATCAAAATAAATAAATTTAAAAAAATAGTATTAAAAAAAAGTATTCATACAACTCAAAGCAAAAAAAGCAAACTATCTGATTTCAAAATGGCAGAGGAACTGAGTAGACTTTTTTCCAAAAAAGACATATAGATTTTCAACAGAATCATGGGAGGGTGCTTGATGTCACTAATCACTGGGGAAAGGCAAATCAAAACCAAAGTGAGCTATCGTACCTCACACCTGTTAGGATGGCTATCCCCAGAAAGACTAGAGATAAGTGTTGGTGAGGATATGGAGAAAAGGGAGGCTTGCTGCACTGTTGGGAGGAATGGAAACTGACGTGACCGCTATGGAAAAGAATCATGCAGTTTCCTCAAAAAACTAAAAATGGAGTTGCTATATGGTCCAGGAATTCTAATTTTGAATATATGTCCAAAGAAAACAGGATATGTATAGTATGTATTCCCATGTTCACTGCAGCATGATTCTCAACAGCCAAGATAAGGAAACATCCTAAAGGTCCATCAGTGGAAGAATGGATAAAGAATATGTGATTTTATATATATATANAATGGATAAAGAATATGTGATTTTATATATATATATATATATATATATATATATATATGTGATAGCTAGCTAGCTAGCTATCTGTGTAAATGTATATCCTCAGTCATGTCCAACTCTTTGCGACCCCATGGACGATAGCCCACCAGGCTCCTCTGTCCATGGGAATTCTCCAGGCAGGAATATTGGAGTGGGTTGCCATACCCTCCTCCAGGGGATCTTCCTGACCCAGGGATTGAACCCAGGTCTTCCGCATGGAAGGCAGATTCTTTACCATCTGAGCCACCAGGGAAGAAGCCCTACATATACATAAACATATACATATATTTATACTTATACATATACAATGGAATATCACTTAGCCTTGAGAAGAAGGGAAATTCTGCCATAGGACCACATGAACAGACAGAGCATTATGCTAAGTAAAATAGGCAGACAGAGGAAGAAAAATACTGCATCACTTATATGTGGAATCTTAAACAGCCAAACTCATAGTTAGAGAGACTAGAATGGTAGTTACCAGGGGCTCAGTGAGGGGAATGGGGAGATGTTAATCAAAGGGTACAAATTTCCAATTATAAGATGAATAAGTTCTGGGGGTCTTTCGTAGGGCATGGTGATTATAGTTAATAATACTTATTATATGCTTGAAAATTACAAAGAGAGTAAATCTTAAGTGTTCTCACCATAGAAAAGAATCAGTAATTATGTGATATGATGGGGATATTAACTTTTGCAGTGTATAGGTACAAACATATATGTTCAAATCAACATATTGTAAGTATACCTTATACCTGCACAAATCAATATGTCAATTATACCTCAATAGGACTGGAAAAAATAAGTGAGCTATCAAGCCATGAAAAGACATGGAGGAACCTTAAATTCACGTTCCTAAGAGAAAGAAGCCATCTGAAAAGGCTGCCTACCGTATGATTCCAACTATTGACATTCTGGAAAAGCAAAACTATAGAGACAGTGAAAAGATCAGTGGTTGCCAGGGTTTGGGGTGGGAGGGAGTGAGGGATAAACAGTTGGAAAACAAAGGATTTCCAGGGCGGTGCAAATGGTCTGTATGATGTTATAATGATGAGTCCAAGTCGGTGCACAGCTGTCCAAGCTCATACATACAGAGCCAAGAGTGAACCATAAAGTAAACTATGGACTCTGAGTGATAACAGTGAGTCAGTGTAGGTTCTTCAATTGTGACAAATGTACCATCTGATGGGGAGTGTTGAGAAAGAGGGAGGCTGTGCATGTGTGGGGAAGTGGGTTATACGGGAAGTCTCTATATTATTTCCCTCAATTTTGTTGTCCACCTAAAACTTCTTTTCAAATACACAGTATTTTAAAATAATGATTCATTTTTTTACTTAGGAGCATGGAAATGCCTCCAAAGAGGCCTGTTATTAAATGCTAGCCAAACACAGCAGCTGCCAAGATCTCTGAGACTCGGGCCTCTCTCTCCTTGTTTAAAGCAAGATTAACAAGTGTTGGAGTGGAGCCCCAAAGTCAAGCCAGATGCCATGTGGGACTGCTCTGTAAACAGGAAGCAGAAGGAACCTGAAGAAGAAATAGTCTTCAGTGGCCAGCAGGAGCCCCGACTCCATGGACAGGACAAGGGTGAACCCCACTGAGGAACTCAGGGGACAAAAGATGGGGTGGGTAGATCAAAATAGAAATATAAACTCAACCTGCTCCACCGGAATCAGAGTCCACAGTTTAACAGGCTCCTTGGGTGCTTCTGAGAGGCACTGGTTTGGAAGACAGATGTTCAAGGAGCTCTTTGGGGTCTTGGCTGCTCATAACTCACAACCTAAGTGGGGGTGGGGGGGCTGGGCTGCTGGTGGAAGGCAGCTAAAAACTTCCAGCCCTACAAACATCTAATCTGGGTGGACAGTTCCTGACTTCCAGTTTGCAGGAAGTAAATGATTAAGTTACAATCCACAGCTCAGCTGCCCACTGAGCCATCACAGGCATTCTCAACACAAACGTCCCCTCCTCGGGGAGACTCCCTGATCCTCCATCACCTCCCAGTCATCCCTCCTCACCCTGCATTTTCTACATAGCATGTCTGTCTTCCTGGTCCCCCAAGCTCCTGGGCTTCACGTCAGCAGAGCCTGGCTGCATGGTGTGTATGTTGAATATGTGTGTGTGTGTTGTGTATGCGCAGGTGTGTATGTTATGGGGAGGGGGAACCTGCCTGAGCCCAGAGCCCCGAGCAGAGAGGGGTGGGGACAAATGTCCGCCTCCCCTCCTCCTTCCCTCTGCTCTCCTGCTGGCACCCCTGATGTCCAAACCCGCAGATGGAGGTCAAAGCTCAGCCTTTTAGACAGGGCAGGGCAGAGAGAGTGTGGGAGCTAAAAGGAGGGAAGAGTGAAAAGTCCAGGGCAGAGAAGATGAGATATCTCTGCCCATCACTCCTCCTGCACCCAGTCTGCCCCACCCCTGCCTGCCACACCTGCACCCTGAATGCCGCGAAGCCAGCCCCTCTGCAGAACCAAACTTCTTTCATGAAACCAGGCTCGACTCGAGGGGTGTGTCTATACCCTCAGCTCTGCCTGCTTCCTGTCTCCTCCTCATTCCTGGGTTGGGGGGCGGCTGCCCCTTTGAAGGAGGACCCCACAGCAGGTTCTCTTACACTGGGCACCTGAGAGTCCAGGACCTGCCCCGGAAGTCAGGGCCCTCAGAGCCTGAGTAATGCAGTCTCCTTCCCTCCCTTCCCTTTCACTGGAAAACCGGAACCACCACGAATTTACTTTTAGAAATTAATATTCATGAAAAATCTAATAATGTAAATTTATGGTTGCATTAGAGGCAAAATTAAAGGGATAAATAACCCATAAGTTTGTAATGTGTTGTCCTTAAGCAGAAATATCTCCTGCTTAATCTCCATGCTTCCTACTGAATTATTTAAACTGAGATCACTCAGCCACCTGGGTCTTGTCTGCAAAGTGCAAGTCAGTCCCCCGCCCCAAGGCAGAAGCTGTCTTGGGCAGTGCCAGGCAGGACGAAGGTGAGAAACACTCTGCACCCTCTGGAGAGTGAGTTCCTTGGACATCAGGTCCAAGAGGACTTTGAAGGGTCCAGGTCATGGCTACCTGGGGATCCATCATGTGCTCCAGGGTGATCTGGGGAACTCATCTGAGACAGAGTCCCTCCCTCAGGCTCCCTGAGGCCTGCTCCCCACCCCTGATGGGTCTAATCACAAGCAGGAGAAAACCTGGCCTGGTCACCTGAGCCCATAGTTCAGCCCACCTTCTGACATCAGCCCTGGGCTGATGTCACTGTGACCAGCAGAGATTGGGTTCTGGGGTCGTTTCCTGTGGGAATCTGGGGGATCCAGCACAGCACAGTTTCCCCTGGGAGGATGGATCTGCTCCTGGCAGGGCTGCAGGGCTGTGCTGGGGGCCCCTCCCAGGACTGGGTGTGTCCGGTCACCTCTGCATCTCTGCCCACCGGCCCAGCAGCACGGGCAGGAGAGTCAGCTTCCTGAGCAGGGGTCCTGCTCCCACCTGAGAGCTGCTCAGCCCAGATCCCTCCCCACCAAGGTCCTGTCCTCATGGAGGGTGATGCTGAGGGCCCTGCCACATAAATGCATTTCCCTGGACTTCCTCTTCTGACCCCCAAGTGCATACAGAGGAACAGGGGGCTCAGAGTTGACTTGGGTCCTGAATCAGAAACAAACCTTATATCTGACAATCACTCCACATACAGCACCCAGTGTGGATGCTGCTCCCAACTTGAGTTTGACTTCAAAGCAAGACCACCTGCCGACTGTTCAGGGAGGGGAGACTCACTCAGTGTATCCTTAGTGGTCACAGTGGGAAGACCCCTCCTGCAGGAGGACACTGTGGACTGGGACCAGACTTCTCCAAGCGCCGCCTCCTCCTGAGGCTTCCTCACGGGGTTGTCAGTGTCCAGGGCTCATCTCCACAGTCTAGATGCTCAGTGTCCCCAGGACTAGGGCTCTTGTCTCATAGCCCTGATGCTGGAGAGGGGAAGGGGGCACTGACCTCCTTGTTTGAGAATCTGCCTGCAGCCGGAGCTGTTCTCAGCACTGTGATGGAGATCCTGCCCCAGAGCTACATCTGCATGGAGCAGAGTCCAAGGCCAGTCCTAAGCCTGGGCTCTCAGACCCCAGGAATCAGGACACCAGGAGCAGCTGCAGAGGTAAAGGGGTTCTCAGGCCCCACTCCAGACCAGATCTGACTCTCCCAGAGTCCAATTCTGCAGGAAGAAGCTAAAAGTCTGACATGCTTGAACCTTCCCAGTGGCAGGGACCTCACCCCCAGTGAAGCAAGCAGCCCCTTCATGGGCTTATGAGAAACACCTTCCCTGTGGGCCCAGGTCAGCCATCCTCAGCTCTCAACGCAGCCCACCTCTGCAGGTGGCTATTCTCCATCTTCTACCCCCAGGTTCCTCCCTGTCCTGAATTTTGGCCCCCAGCAGAGCCCCTGTATACTGCCTCCCAGCTGTTCCCTCTGAACAGAGAGGTATCCCAGGACTCCTGCTCCAGCTGCTGCCTCTCCCTGCAGACCTCCCCCACTTCCCTCCTGCAGCCTCAGAGACAAAGCAAGCATCCCACTGCCCCCTCAAGTCAGGTGTTAGGGCCCCTTTGACAGATGAGGGTTAGAGGGGAAAGAAGATTCTGCCAGATGGTGTGTTTGCGTTTTGCATGCTCCGGGCCTCCAACTGCTGCATCGACATTTATGATGCAGGAAAAGAGTGAATCCTCACCTGCAGTCTGGTTTCTACTGATCCTTGATGTGGAGCCCATGGGCACTGAGGTTTAGGGAGCCAGTCATCTTGTGGTTCCAATCTCGGGCTGGGCTGGAGGTAGGAGGCCTGCTTTGTATTCTGGAAACCTCTGAGCCCCTCTTCACAAAGGAGCTCCATTATTCCTGTATGGAATTCAAACTGCCCCTTCTGCAGCTCAAATCTGCAGTGACAGCCACAGAGCAGGAAACCCACCTGCCCTTCATCCCTGGGTAAAGCTCAGGTGACACCCGGAGTAAGTAGGGCTTGAAGGGCCCCTGGGAGGCTCAGACCCACCCTCAGGGCTGCATTTCCCACAAAGCCACTCACCTGGTGACTCATGCACGTGTGAACAGTGGATGAAACCTGCTTCCTGCCCCACAACCTGCCCTGAGTGCACCAGGGGAACAGAGGACAGGAAGCTGTGGGGACCCAGGGTCCTCTGACTGTGGGCACAGGAGCAGGTCCAACTCTGTTCTCTGGAGACATGTCAGCTCCATCCTGCAGGCAGAGAAATGGTCTGAGGGTGAAAGCAAGGGCCCCATTCATCTCCCAGTCAGGTGCCCCATGGCCCAGGGCTGCTACACCTATGAAGTCCTTGGGGTCAGACCCCTGGGGCAGCTCTTCTGGGTTCTCACCGGGGAGGGGATCACTACCCAGGGGGTCCTCACAGGCCTTGACTATGGAAAGCTGCCTGAACCCCTCCTGGCTGCACCCTGAAAGTTCCTTCATGGAGAAATGGGGTCTATTCTAGGAAGAGGAACTCCATCTTCTCCTCTAGCAACAGTGCCTCCACCATGTATGAGCTCCTGACCCAGAGACCTTGTGCTTGTTTAACAAGCTTGAGCATAGAAGGCCCAGCCTCAGCCTGGACAGATCAATGCATGATAAAGGGTGGCTCATAAAGCTGACTGGCTAAGAGATTTTGTCTGGAATAGTGACAGATGAGGAAAGCGTTCTGCACTGATGCTTCAAGACCAGGAGCTGGTGCCCCTGACTGAGGACGGGGGCCTATGTCCACAGAGGGGCGCTGAGCCCCTCCTCCAGGCAGTATTTCTCCATCAGACCTTGACTGAGCTCACATAACCAAGGCAGGACCAAGGGAGCTGGGGAGACACTGCCGGCTCAGTGCAGATACAATAGGATAACGAAGAAGACAACAAGGCCAGTGCAGACACACCTGGGGCACTGGTGACTCATGCCAGGTCACTGTAGAAACATAGAGGAACTAAGAAGAAATCTCAGACCAGAATTCCCCTGCCAGAGGAATTTGGGAGATAATCTAGGTCAGTGTAGACACAGGAGAGCAACTAACAAACACGTGCCAGATCACTGTAGACATTTGAGGAGAATTAGGGAAGATCCTAGTTCATTGTAGACACAGCAGGAAAATGAGGGGATAATCTCAAGCAGTACAGACACTTGGAAAACATTCTAGGTCAGAGCAAACACAGCAAAGGTCTGGGAAAATTTCCCAAGCCTATGTAGACTCACCAGAGGAAATAGGGAGCTAACCAAGTCCTAAAGCAGGACAAACAAAGAGAATCCTGGGTCAGTGCAGGGAGGGGGTGCAGTCAGTGTAGACACGGCACAAGAACAAGGGAGACCACCCCTGGCTACTGGAGACACACTACGAGAACTGAGGAGATATCCAGTCCAGTATAGATGTGACTACAGGACTCATGCAACATCTCAGTCACTGGAATCAACAGGCTGGAAGTTTTCAGCACCCTGGAGAGGTCCGAACCAATCCAGGAGGCTAGTAGAAGTCGCGTTAGTCGCTCAGTGGTTTCTGAGTCTTTGCGACCCCGTGGACTGCAATCTTCCAGGCTCCTCTGTCCATGAGATTTTCCAGGCAAGAATACTGGAGTGGGTTGCTGTTCCCTTCTCCAGAGGATCTTCCTGAACCAGAGATTGAACCCAGGTCTCCTGCATTTCAAGCAGATTCAGGGAGGCTGGAGGTCCTTTATTCAGGGCCGGAATGGAGTAAGCAGAGGATGGGCATCTGCTTTCACTAGCTGCTTTGAGAAACTGTCCCTCCGTGTCTGCAAACCTCACAGTAGGGACCATACTCCAGCCTGGGGGAAAGCTCCTCTAGTAAGTCAGTGCAATCATATTCTCCACTCTGCCCTGTTTCCTATCTTTCATTAGCAGGGACTGATTCTTCTGCAGCATTTGGCCATTTGGATCTTGGTCCTAGGTTTCCCCTCATCTTTATATGTGACCTTTTCTCCAACACCTGGTTTACAGGAACTGTATTAAACGGGGCCAACATTTCTCTACTTAATAATTCAATACTTGGACATGCTGTCAGGCCAAGTAATTTACAACAGAAAGGAAGCCCAGGCTGCCTTCCTCAGTAGATCATGTATGCTCTGACTCTAAAGCATTCTTCAGTAAGGACACTGTCCTTCCTAAGGAGAGCTGTGACTTTTACAAGGCTATTTAACGCTTCAAGCTATTATGATGGCGTGAGGAAAATTACTGTGATGATAGCTGTCTTCGCCACTTATAAATTCCCAGGATGTTTACCATATAAATATTACCCAAGGACACCGCTTCCTCCTAATGACCTGAGTGATAAACGCCTCTTGCTGGGAGCTCTGCAAAGCCAGCCCCTCTGTTCAAAGAAGGGGAGACCCAGCAGCCATCCAGGTTGGGGACCCTTCCATGAGTCAGGGACTTGAGTCTCAGCTGTGGGTTGCAGACCAGTTATATCAGAAATGACTTGGCAAGGGAATAGAAAACTATTTTGTACAAAGGAAACAATTTTTTAAATTATATTTTAAAGATTTTTTTATATGGGCCATTTCTTTAGTTTTTATTGAATTTGTTACAATATTGCTTTTGCTTTATGTTTTGGGTTTTTGGCTGCAAGGCATGTGGCATCTTAGCTCCCCAACCAAGGTTCAAACCCACAGCCCCTGCCATTGGAAGATGAAGTCTTAAACCACTGGACTGCCGGGGAAGTCCAAGAGACTTTAATACGGAGTTCTATTCCCTACTCCCTAAAGCTATTCTCTAAATACTTGTCTAGAAAGACTCCCGGAGTCCCGTCCACTACTTTCCACAGTGCTAGTAGTGTTTACATCCTCTAACTCTAGGGAATGTCCAAGCAAGGGCAGACAGCCCGGGCCAGGACTGCTCTGTTCCGGAAGATTCTTTACGTCGACTCAGCTTTACATGAGCTCTGCAAGTTTTCATTGTGAGTGTCTGTTAGTCACAGTGTGTCCCTGGGAATTCTGAGTTTGCAGATTCAGGCAGCTCTGAAGCCACTCCTAGGAGGAGGAGGGGGGTAGCTTTGGGTGCAAAGGAGGCCTTGGGAACTGGAGCAGATGTGACCCCAGACCACATATTCAGGGGAGCACCAGGGGAACTCTGTGTGCCTGGGAGTCTCCCCATGGTCCCTGCCTGAGCTTCCATTTCCCCATGGGGTGAGAAATGCCACCTTGGTCAATGAGTGCATCTCAGCCAGTTCAGACTTTCAGAGTAATGACGGAAGAGGATCCAGCTCAGGGTGTTCACAGGGTGGTCTCATAAAGAGTATGTTCTCAGAGCTGTGGGCAGAGCACAAGGGAATCACCAGGGATGTTACACAGCAGGGACTAGCCAGGGCAGGCGGCTGCCCTCTCCCTTTGGCCTGTGAGGAGAGATTGTCACAGAACCCAGGGAGGGCGGCGGCCCTGAAGGACTGCCAGAAGCACAGTCTCGGCAGGGAGGGATGAGGGAGCGGCTACTCTGCTTCCCCCTCCTCCCGCCTCTCAGCCTCCCCCTTGGGCCGTCCTTTTGGCCAGACTCAATGAAGGAGGCTGTTAACGGCCTCTGAGGGTTACAGTCCATAAGGGAGCAGAGCTGAGAGGCCAGCAAACAGAGAGTGGCCAGCTCAGAGTCTCCCTCGTCAACTCCATCCTCAAGCTGTTGGAGGGGAGGGTCTTCCTGGGGCCCAGGCAATGGAGGGTGGGTGTGGGGTCTGGAACCTGAGGTTGCGTGCCCAGTTTCGTGGGGTCACAATGACTGTGGCCGTGCTGTCCCTTGTTCTCCTTGGTTCTCACTGTGGTCTATGTGGTAATTGCTTCAGACTCACCATCTTGACTGTGGTGCCCATGTCGGTCTCTATCTCCCTCCCCCAGCCAAGGCACCCTTGGTGCCACAGAAGTAATTTTCTCTGACACTCTGGGAACGAGGGGGATCCTGTGTGGCTATCGTCATTGACATAGCTCCCCTCTGCAGGCAGAGAGCCCAGGAGACTTCCCGCCTCCAAAGCTCCACCTGGAAAGAGAGCAAGGTCCCCTTGTAGTCTCAGATCTTCCCACCTCATTCAACCAACACAGGGTCAGTTCCAGGCCCTCTTCTCCTGCTTCCTGTCCAAACCTCGTCTTACCACTGTCTAGACTGGCCACTGTCGTCTTATTTGGAGATGACGAAAATGAACACAATAGCCCTCCAAGTCTATGCCATGAGTCTACCACAGTCAAAACAAGAGTTGTGACTCAGTCATTCCACAGCATCAACTTTTCCCTAAAAAGCTGTAAAACCAGTGTTGATGTAATGGAGAAAGGGGTGGACCAGAAAGAAGAAAATATCCTATAGGTTAATTCATTAAACTTTAAGTGGAGTCTTTTCTGATAACTTTGCAAACTGACCATCAGCCAGGAGGTGAGGGGAGCATCCAGAAGGAGGAAGGGCTGGGCCAGGGGTCCTGCAGTCTTCGGAACATGCTGAGTGATCTGCGCAAACCCCTCTTTCCTTCCTCACTCCCTTCCTTCCTATCTTTCTTTCATGGAAAATAAGGATGAAGGCTGAGTCCCAGCTCTGGGCATTTATGAACAGGATAGACACAGGGCATATGGGATGAGGAATTATGTGCTGTGGAGGTAGCTGGGTGTCAAAGAAGACCATTTCCCAAGGGGATATATGGAGTCTTGGAGAGGGTTTTAGATTTCCGTAATACACAGAAGAAAAGCCTGAGGGGAAAACTACCTCAGGTGTTGGTCTATAAATTGTGCAAGAGTATTAGCAATTTAAGTATCTAGGGGGGGAAAGAGCATTTTATAAATGATGCAATTTGATAGCACACATGAATGAAACGTATTTCTCTTATTTTCTTTTTTCTGGATTAGTAGAATACAACTAGTGTTACAGAACCTGAATTCTTATTGCAACCCATTGAGCTGAATCTCATGAACAAGCATCTGAATTCCCTCCCTTTGCCAGGCACTCTCAGGTGGCTGCCCCAAAGCTGCTCCATCCCTTTCTCCCTTGCAGCCTCCAGGCAGACAGGCTGCAAAGTCAAGTAGGAGTTTCCCATCTTCTTTGTATCAGCCTCAGGACACCTCACTACTAGTCACTCTAATACCCTCTGCCCAGACAACTCGCAGGCAGCTTTGTGAGCCAGGCTCCTCTGACTCAGAGAACAGTATAGGCTCCAGCCCTCTTTCCTCCTCCCACCTGGCTTCTTCTGGCCTCAGCTAATGAAAAGGGAGTTCCCAACCCTGCCTCCCTTCACACAGGGTCACAAACCTATCATTAAATGTCTTTATTTAGAGAGCTTTCCTGCCCAGGCCTGCTCCCAGGGGCGGGATGGAATTGATGCAAAATCCATCATTGAATGGGCCTGGACATTTAATCAATGAGGCAGCATGGAGCCCCTGTGATTCAGAGGTGCTGGGAGTCAGGCAAGGCTAGAAGAGCATCCAGAGTGGGTGGGAGGTGGTTTTCATTTTTGACCCTGTTCTCTCACACTCCAGCAACCAGCAGTCTATTCCACGTAATGTCAGCTTTGCAGCAGAATTCCACGTCCGCAGGAGTATTTGCACATGTAGTCATTTAATAACTCCACATTCATTCAATAAATTCTTACATGCCTACTGCATGCCAAGCACTGTTCTAGACCCTGTGAAGAATGAACAAACAATTCAGTTTATATTCAGTTGAGTTTATATTCTTGTGATGCAATAACTATGTTGGTGATGGTGGTGATGGTGATGAAGGTGATGATGATGGGGATGCTGACAATGGTAATGGGAGCAGCAGCAGGGGGACAGCAGATGGAGCAACCATATGAAAGGCGTGCATAGCACTCAAGCCTTCACTCATAGGATTATGAGTGGTTATGAGCCAGACACTACTATAAAAATTTCGCCTGTGTTACTTGACTTCATAACAACTGTGGTAGGCGCTCTCATTAACCCTAATTGGTAAATGAAAGACTGAGGTACAGAGAGGCCAATTCACTCTCCCAAGTTCACACAGGGAGCTATGATGCTGGGATTCAGAGCAAGTTCCCCAATCAGTGGGCTCAGAAATTACATTCCAAATAGACAGGCAAATAATTTCAGACAGTGCCAAGCACAATGAAGAAAATTAAAGAGGGTGACGTGAAAGTGGCTTGGTGTGAGAAGACTGCATTAGGGAAGGCCTCTTGAGGAGGCGATACTAGACTTAAGACCAAAAGGATAAAGCGTGTGGGAATAGTTTTCATACAGGTGGAACAGCAAGTGCAAAGGCCCTAAGGTAGGATGAGCCCGGAGTGTTCAAAGAACAACAGGAAGGTCAGAGAGGCTGAAGCAGAATTAACAGGGGGAAATGGGTACTGAATAAAGAAGGCAAGGAGGGGCCAGGCCATGTAGGGCCCCACAGGCCGTAGGACACAGTGTCGGAGTTCCCCTAAGTGGATGAGGCGTTATGGAACCCATGGAGGGAACGGCTTCAGCCACTCCATAATCACTGAGTCTGAACCATGGCGCAAGCAGGAGTCTCTGGGGTATGCTGGGAGATGGATGGTCAGAAATGCTGTCCAGTATTTACAAATAAATACTGTACAAGTTGGGGGAATGGGGCTTTCCTGGTGGCTCAAAGGGAAAGAATTCACCTGCAATGCAGGATCTGCAGGAGAGCTGGGTTCGATCCCTGGAACAGGAAGACCCCTTGGAGGAGGAATGGCTACCCACTCTAGTATTCTTCCTGGAGAATCCCATGGACCGTGGAGCCTGGCAGGCTACAGCCCATGGGATCGCAAAGAGTCAGACACAACCTAAGTGACTTAGCATGCATGCACATATCGTACAAGTGAGAGCCCTCTCCGAGGTCATCGGGTTTTCAAAACTCACTTACACCCCATTCCCAATAGCTAGGGTGCTCTGACCTGTCCCAGCACATTAACTTGCAAATCAAGGGGTTTTAAGAGGGTTACAGCGAGCCAAGGTGAGGGCCCAGGGGTGGAAGATTGGATCCTGTTTGTGTCTCAACACAGAGTCCTATCCACACAGAACTCCACAGCACCACAGAAGTTTTGTTCCCCTGCCAGGTCATTGGGAGACTGTGAAGGATTTGTAAACAGAGGCAGCTTTGCCAGCATGAAATCATCTCAGTCTCCTTGGAGGCCTGAGTCAGCCAACACTTCTGCAGGCGGCAGCAGCAGGCGGCAGTGGGCGGGCTTTGTTGTCTTGGGCAAGGCTGAAATGAAACATCTCCTTACCCTGGCTCCTGCCACCCACAGGAAAATCAATGATCAGAGGAGGGAAGCAGAGATGAGCAAGAGGACAGGAAACCCAGACATTCCTGCGGTCCACGAGAAATTCATCTCATATTTATAGGTTTTATGTTTCACTTAAGGAAGTTTGAGTTAGAATTCTATCACTTGTTATCGAAATGGGCGAGCTCGTGCAGCTACCTAAAAAAGAGAGAGAGAGAAGAATCAGCTAAAAACTAGCAAATGGCAAGAAGAAATGTTCACTTTTTTAAACTGACAGATTCAATGTGGTGGATGGAGAGAGAACTCACTTCTCTCCCAAAATGAGTCATTGTTGCTGCCGCCCACTGAGAAATCGTTGAGGCACCTGCTGGGCCCCATTCGGACATCCTGAGGGCAGTGCATCAAGGATGCTTCAGGGAATTTAGCCGGGGAAGCGGAGCTGATTTTATTTTCTTCTCTTCATGTTCCCTCTAATGGCCTTTTTCAACTCGGCCATCATTTTGCCTTTCGTTTCACCAAGATAAATTCTAGTTCACGGGCTCATTAACCCCTCTTGCTATTCTGAGCTTGTTTGATGGGATGTCCTGGAGGCTAGGTTCTTTCACAGGGATTGAAGGAGCTGAATCAGGCCTTGGTGATGCCATTAAAGTCCGTTCTCGGGGAAACCAAAATATGCCTTGTCATCATCACTCCAGTACTCCAGGCTGAAAATGAGTAAAAATCCTGTCACCAGAGATGGGGCCTCAGTGAGGGTCTACCATCTCCTGGCACATCCTGGAGAAGAGAGGACACATTTCTTAACCCCCTACACAAACCCTGGGTAGAAGGCAGAGGGCCATGCAGGGGGGCTGCCACCCTGCTCTCTGCAGGGCAACAGCCGGCAGGTTTAGTGCTCTCCAGGGAAGCCATATAGATTCTCACTCAGTCTGTAAGCGGTCCACGCTTAGGCAGGGAGAACCTAACCTTGATGGGGGGCTGTGGGTCAAAGGAGAAAGACTTCTGGACCTTAGGATATGATGCTGATCAGACTGGAGGGACTGAATCCCCTTCTCTCTGAGCCTTCCCTTCTCCACCTATAAAATAAAGGTGTTGAAACAGAGTCATTCACACATTCAGCAAATATCCAGTAGCAGCACATGCCAGACCACTAAGGTAAAAATGCCCACTCGTGTCTTGTCTGCATGGAGCCGACAGTCTGGAGGAAAAGGCCTACATTTAACAAATAATCACTGAAACAGATATATAATTACCAGCTCTGATATGCGCTAGGAAGAAAATAAGGCAAATCCCTCAAGATAGTATGAAATGTGGGAGATGGAGGGGCAGCAACAATGCAAGCTGAGATCCAAAAGATCTGCAGAAATGAGCCAGGACAGGCAGGGTATCTCTGATTACAGAAGAGGATGTGCATCTGCATCTGAGATGCAGATGAAGAGGACAGAAGTGACAAGATCTTCTGAGAAAAAGGAAGAAACCAGACCATGATGAATCCTCTTGGTGGAAGGATATATACCCCGGTGTGCCCAAGACAGTCCTGGTGGGCATCTGTGGACTTGGCATAAGTGTAAAGAGTGGCCCCCTCCCGTCTCTAAATTGTCATGGTTTGAATGCTAATTTTACTGGAGAAAATTAAGTGAGCATGTGCTGCGTGTGTGCATGTGTGTGTAAGGTGTATGACCAGTTGTGCATTTTCAAATTGCCTCACAGAAGGCTGTACAGGTCATGGGTTGGGGAAGGATTGTACAGCTTGGTGTCCCTTAACAAATGTCCCTTTCCAGTGTGAAATGAACATCTCTTGCCACATAAATAAATTTTTGCTTTAAAGGATGGACTGTGCATTTGTGGCAGAGTATTAGCCTTTTGCTGAGAATGAGGGCTGGGACAGAGAAACCTGGGTTCTAGGGAGTGGGGTCTGGAACTTCAACCCCTCCCACTCTGCCTTCTCTCATCCCCACTGGCCGAAGACGCCCGTATTCAGGGAATGCTGGAAACTGTGGCACTTGAGGCGACCACAGAATCTTCTCACTGATTTTTCTTTTTTCTTCCAGCTGCTATATTCAGGAAGAGAGCCTTCAGCTGTTGCCCAAGCTGACCCATATGACTTTCACAAACTCTTAAGCACAAAACTTTTAAACCAAGACACAGAGGAGGTTCCCAAATGACCTCACAAAGTATTGCCAACAATTTATTTCCTTATACAATGACTCATCGTTGAATGCTTGAAAATAGACAAAATTATAGGGGAAATAAAATGCAAAGCCCTGTGCACACCTGCTGGAGTAGGAAATAGCAATCCACTCCAATATTCTTGCCTGGAAAATCCCATGGACAGAGGAACCTGACAGGCTACTGTCTGTGGGGCCACAAAGAGTCAGACACAGCTGAGCAGCTGAGCCACAGAGCATGCACGCACAGGCACACCTGCGTAGGGGAGACAAGGCGATATTACCACAAACATAATGATCAGACCAGTTTTTGTTTTCTTTTAATTGTGGTAGAATATACATAACATTTACCATCTCAACTGTGTACAGTTCAGTAGTATTAAGAACATTCGCACTGTGTGTGACCATCACCACCCATCTCCAGAACTTTTTCATCTTTCAAAGCTGCAATTCTGTCCCCATTAAACACTGACTCCCTATTCTCCCTCCCCCAGTCCCCGGCATCCACCACCCTACTTTTTGTCTCTGCAGATTTGACCACTCAAGGGACCTCCACATAAGCAGAACCGTACAGTAAGCAACTGGCTTATTTCACTGAGCATAATGCCCTCAAACTTCATTTATACTATAGCATCTGAAAGAATTCTCTTCCTTTTTAAGGCTGAATAATATTCAACCATGGATGAATTGTGTATCCATTCATCCATCAATGGACATAGATTGCTTTCCTCTCTAGGCTGTGGTGAACAATGTTGCTAGAATGCTGTTGTGCAAATACCTGTGGGGGTCCCTTGCACTGGATCAGCCCACACCAGACACTCAGTCAACATGTGGAACAAATGAAGGAGTCATGAGACCTGGTGATTCCTTCAGACCTGATCACCTCACTCAGCTGGGTTCCCAGTGAATAGCCCTCAGCTTTGGAGTTTCAAAGTCAGCTGTTGAAATCTACATCGGAGATGGCGAAGGGGCATCAAGGACAAGACTTTGATGACAGGAGCTTCCCCCGTGATCCAGTGATTAAGAATCCACTTTCCAAAGCAGAGGACTCAGGTTCGATCCCTGGTTGGGGAACTAAGATCCCACATGCAGGGCAGCAGCTGAAGCCCCATGCAACAACTCCTGAGCCCAGGTGAGCCTGAAATGAAAGACCCCCTAAACTGAAACAAAGATCCTGCACGCCACAGCTAAGACCCAACACAGCTAAAAATAAATAAATATTTTTTTTAAAAGAAAAAGACCTTGATGATGGACATGCAAAATTAGCCAGGTCTGGCTTCTGGCACTTCTAGTAGCTGGCTAGTAGTAGCCAGTAAGCTGGCTCTCCTCCTGACTTCTCCTGGAGGTCAGCCTTCCCCAGGAGCCTGCCAAGCGAGGCTGACCCCAGAATGAGGAGAAACTCCAAGACTGTCCACCTTGGGGCCGGGAGGACTGCGATACTAGATTCTGTTTGTTCAAGTCACTGCAGCTGATAAAGACTCCATATGGCAATCTCTGTCTCTAAATTTTCTTCACATCAGACAGCTCCTGATGTTTCCAGACAGGACTGCAGACAAGTATTTTCTTAAATAAATTGAATCTCTACAATAAATACACAACTACAGGGACTTTCTTGGTGATCCGGTGGTTAAGATTTTGCCTTCCAGTTCAGCAGGGGGGAAGTTCCCTGGTCAGGGAACTAAGATCCTACTTGCCTCAAGGCCAAAAAGACCAAAGCATAAAACAGAAGCAATATTGAAACAAATTCAATAAACACTTTAAAGATGGTCCACATTAAAAAGAAACTTAAAAAAAAAAGACACAACTGCAAAATACTTTCATAATATTTTTAGAAATTGTATACAGGGTTGTGGATGAAATATTTAGATAAAGTGAGTTATTAACTGTTAAGATGTAACATATGCTAAATAAAGCTAATGGTTATTTCTCAAACTTTAAAGTTTGGTTTAAACTTTTGGATTTCAGGAGACATAAACTAAGGTCGATAAAATTCTATGAAACTTTTGCTTATATACACTATCTTATAACATGCTTTCTTGAAATATTTTTGTGTTTATAGAGATGAGGATACTTACCAGATGGAGACTGTAAGAGGATGGAAATAAAGTCACTGTATCTTAAAAAAAAAAAAAGCTCAGAACTTGCCCCTGAGCTTAAATGACAAACTGTAGCCAACAAGCATGGTGGGGGTGGACAGCGGTGGTTCCTGACCTGCACTGCCCCAGCAGTGACACTTCACACTACCCTCTTATGAGGATTCATCTCAACTCCCCCTGGACCCCTTGATTTTGCCCCTCATTCCGCTCTCCCACTAGCCACCCAGGCTTGGAACTCCTCCCCTGCCGTGCTCCTCAGAAACCTGCAGGGCAGTAGGCAGTATGGTCTTCCGGAAGATCTGTGGTGTCTTAGGCCTGGGGTGTTCACCACCCACCACCTCTCTCAAAGCCACCTGCCCACTCCAGGCCACGGTGCTGTGCTGCTCTGGGGAGAGGCCCACCAATCTCCATGCCCACCACCCAAACGTGCAGAGATGAGCCAGACACTTGCTGAGCCCAGGATGGACATGGTCCCCAGAGGAGGTGGACACAGCCACAAAGAGTGCCATCAAAGAGTGTTCAACAGAACCCTGAGCAGGGGGATCCATGTCCATGTTGTAGCCACGCATTCTGGGGAACAAACTCACCCAGAAGGACAATGCAGATAGCGGAGTGCAGTTTGGACCCAAGGCAGAGTCTCCTCTTAGCCAAGGACCCTGATCCATTTTTGTGAAAACCTTATATACCCTAAGTGTATGTGCTCAAACCCACCTCCCCAAATTCCATGAAACTAGTCTGAACAAAGGAAAAGAAAGATACAATCAAAGATAACCCTTTGATTATGCCTATGCCTATTTGCTTATGCCTTAAGCTTAGGTAGTTAACAATGGACAATTATCAATAGGCCTGTGGTCATACCCCAACAAGCACAGTAGAATTTATGATTCTATTTGGTTACACAGATAATTAGGGTATTCTTTTGGTGGCTCAGATGGTAAAGCATCTGTCTACAATGCGGGAGACCCGGGTTTGATCCCTGGGTCGGGAAGATCCGCTGGAGAAGGAAATGGCAATCCACTCCAGTACTCTTTCCTGGAAAATCCCATGGACAGAGGAGCCTGGTAGGCTACAGTCCATGGGATCGCAAAGAGTTGGACACGACTGAGCGACTTCACTTCACTTTAGGCAAGGGAGAGTCTAGGTACGAGCTCTAGGGCTCTTCCATCTGGTGGGTCTGGCTTTCCAGTTGGTATGTCATTTCCATAGATACTGGGCATAGTCCGGCCCAAAACGGAGTCCTGCTTTCAAGATGGAGCCTGTTCTGTTTCCTCCTTCATCCTGACACATCAACCAGCATCAGCTGTCCTTGGTGCTCCTCCTGCCCCTGTGATCTTCCTCCTAGCAGGTAGGTGACGCAGGCTCACTGTGTAGACAGGGTGGTGAGGGGACACCCGACTTTGATTTCTAGATTCAAGGTGGCTAGAGATGACCCCAAATAGCCAAAAGGCTTGGGAGAAACATCAAGAGGGAGAGTTAGGATTGCTGGATTTAGCAAATAAAGAATATGCAGATAATTCTGCAGTATAGGCAAATTATATATGTATTGTCTAGTATAAGAATTTTTAGGATGTATTTATAATTTGAAAACTGTTTTCTATCTAGAATTCAAATTTAAATGAAGGTCCTGTGCTTTATTGGGTGGCCACAGAGAGAAATTTCCCACCTCCACACACACCCGGGTCTCCCCAACTCCCACCCCCACTGTTAGGGGAAGCACACTGATTGAAACCGCCCACCCTGGCCAGGCACCATAGTAACCATTTGCATGAGTTGTTTTATGACAGGAGATCCTGAAAAGGAATACAGAACTAATAAGCCACCACTAACTGGAAGAGTTTGGGAAAGGTCGAAAGGAGACACCGTGTGTCCATCCACTTCCCAGAATCCCTCTCACTAGCATCCATCTTGGCTGAGCGATGCATTTGCCACCAGGAAAGACTCTGAATTAGAGTGATTGGCCAAAGACCACCCAGAAACTAATCCCATCACCATAAAACCCGAGACTTCGAGCCACGCGGCAGAACAGTTCTCCCAGGTTCCCTTGCCCTACTGCTCTCCACCCGGGTGCCCTTTCCCAATAAAATCTCTTGCTTTGTCAGCACGTGTGTCTCCTCGGACAATGCATTTCCGAGTGTTAGACAAGAGCCCAGTTTCGGGCCCTGGAAGGGGTCCGCCTTCCTGCAACACCACTTTTATACCAAGAAAAGCAAGGCACTGAGATAGAACAGCCAGATCTGGAGTTTGAAGGTAAACCTTAATCCTGATTGGTCATTTACACCAAAATGATTGTTTTAAACCCGAGGGACTGGGTTACTTTGGAGAAACCTGATAAAGGTAAAAATCATGATGATCAGATTAAAGGGGGAAATGGAGCTTTTAGAGACTAATGCAATTCAGTTACAGAGAAAGGGAGACAATCACATTCTGAGTGGGGCTGTACATTTCAATCCTTGTGTTGTGAGCATAGAAAGCCTCCGGTTCTCACTGGAAGTGGTGACTCTAGGGCTCTTGTGTTACAAGGAAGAGCCAATTTTGACTCCACGGTGGCTCTATTTCTCTTACTTTAATCTTTGCTTCCTGTTGCTTTTGTTTGGTAAGAGGATACTGTCTACACGTAATGGCCTGCCTCAGGGAACCCTGCACTTCTGCTCTAATGTTAAATCAAAATGTCTTTGTTCAGGACCCTGTCCGTTTGTGGCTGGCTACAGAAAGGAAGAAATTAACACATCCCCTCCCTGAGGCTGGCCATTCCAGGAGATAGTTGAAGATTAATGGCATTTTTATTTTACTTCTTCACCTTTCCAACCACTCGCTGCCCCCCACAACCCGGCACATTCTATAAAAGAAACTGGCACTCAGACCCTGTTAAATAATTATTTTGAGGTACTAGTTTGTCATCTTCCTGGTCTGCCTGCTTTCCAAATAAAGTCATATTCCTTGCCTCAGCACCTTGTCTCTCAGATTTGTTGGCCTGTCATGTGGCGAGCGGTGTGGGCTTTGACTCAGTAACACTAGGAAACTGGATTCCAGAGCAGGGCGCTCTAGACCACTATTGTGAATGTTTGTCTAGGCTGGCTCTGAGGTCACCTCTAGCCACAGAGGAGGCCAGGAGCAAACAGTGCTTTATGCACATCATCGTAGTGGCCAGCAGGGATTGGTGCCTGCTGGAGTGGGCAGGGAGCGAGTCCAGGTCTCCAGCCTCACCTCCAGGCTCCAAGGAAGAGGAACCAGGTTCCTGTGGTCCTCCTGAGTGCAGACAAAGAGGGAAGAGATCAGGAGTCCTCTGGGGCATCTCGGGGGAGAAGAAAGGGAGGGGCATTTCCCTGACTTACGGGAGCCAGAGTGGACCCTTGGGCCTGCCCCCCGTCACAAAGGATCTGTAGCTTACATCACTGACTTTATCTCCAGATGAAATTTTAGGTTCAATGACAGACACACAAGTAAGGATGAAAAGAGAATGACCTTCAACCTTTATCCCATGATTGGATGAGCCACCTGGCAGGGTTATAAATTGATTTATTAAATAAATTCTATAATAACCCCATACTGTTCATGGGGTTCTCAAGGCAAGAACACTGAAGTGGTTTGCCACTTAAGAAAATTAGAGATACCGAGGGAACATTTCATGCAACAATGGGCACAGTAAGGGACACAAACTGTATGGACCCAAGAGAAGCAGAAGATATTAAAAAGAGGTGGCAAGAATACACAAAAGAACTATACAAAAAAGATCTTGATAACCCACATAACCATGATGGTTTGATCACTCACCTAGAGCCAGATATCCTGGAATGTGAAGTCAAGTGGGCCTTAGGAAGTATCACTATGAACAAAGCTAGTGGAGGTGATGGAATTCCAGTTGAGCTCTTTCAAATTCTAAAAGATGATGCTGTGAAAGTGCTGCACTCAATATGCCAGCAAATTTGGAAAACTCAACAGTGACCACAGGACTGGAAAAGGTCAGTTTTCATTTCAATCCCAAAGAAAGGCATTGCCAAAGAATGTTCAAATTACCGCACAATTGCACTCATTTCACGTTAGCAAAGTAATGCTCAAAATTCTCCAAGCCAGGCTTCAACAGTATGTGAACCGAGAACTTCCAGATGATCAAGCTAGATTTAGAAAAGGCAGAGGAACTAGAGAGCAAATTGCCAATGTCCACTGGAACATAGAAAAAGCAAAAGAATTCCAGAAAAACATCTACTTCTGCTTCACTGACTACACCAAAGCCTTTGACTGTGTGGATCACAACAAGCTGTGGAACATTCTTAAAGAGATGGGAATACCAGCCCACCTTACCTGCCTCCTGAGAAATCTGTATGCAGGTCAAGAAGCAATAGTTAGAACAGGACCTGGGACAATGGACTGGTTCCAAATTAGGAAAGTGAAAGGTGTGTCTGACTCTTTGCAACTACACAGTCCATGGAATTCTCCAGGCCAGAATACTGGAGTGGGTAGATTTTCCTTTCTACAGGGAGTCTTCCCAACCAAGAGATCGAACCCAGGTCTCCCTCATTGCAGGCAGATTCTTTACCAGCTGAGCCACCAGGGAAGCCCAAGAAAACTGGAGTGGATAGCATATCCCTTCTCCAGGGGATCTTTCTGACCCAGGAATTGAACCAGGGTCTCCTACATTGCAGGTGGATTCTTTACCAGGTGAACTACCAGGGAAGCCCAAAAGGAGTACATCAAGGCTGTATATTGTCACCTTGCTTATTTAATTTCTTTGCAGAGTACATCATGCAAAATGCTGGACTGGATGAAACACAAGCTGGAATCAAGATTGCCAGGAGAAATATCAATAACCTCAGATAAGCAGATGACATCACCCTTATGACAGAAAGTGAAGAAAAACTCAAGAGCTCTTGATGAAAGTGAAAGAGGAGAGTGAAAAAACTAGCTTAAAACTCAACATTCTAAAAGCTAAGATCATGACATCCAGTCCCATCATTTCATGGCAAATAGATAGAGAAGCAATGGAAATAGTGACAGACTTTTTCTCGGGCTCCAAAATCACTGCAGATGCGGACTGCAGCCGTGAAATCAAAAGACACTTGTTCATTGGAAGAAAAGCCATGACCAACCTAGACAGCATATTAAAAAACCAGAGACATTATTTTGCCAATAAGGGTCGGTCTAGTCAAAGTCACGGTTTTTCCAGTAGTCATGTATGGATGTGAGAGTTGGACTATAAAGAGAGCTGAGTGCCAAAGAATTGTTGCTTTTGAGCTGTGGTGCTGGAGAAGACTCTTGAGAGTCCCTTGGACTGAAAGAAGATCAAACTAGTCAATCCTAAAGGAAATCAGCCCTGAATATTCATTGGAAGGACTGATATTGAAGCTGAAGCTCCAATACTTTGGCCACCTGATGTGAAGAACTGATTCATTGGCAAAAACTCTGGTGCTGGGAGAGATTGAAGAAGACAGAAGGAGAACAGGGTGACAGAGGATGGCACCACCGACTTGATGGACATGAGTTTGAACAAGCTCTGGGAGTTGGTGATGGGCAAGGAAGCCTGATGTGCTGCAGTCCATGGGGTCACAAAGAGTTGGACACAATTGAGCGACTGAACTGAACTGAATAATCCCATAAATAGAACAATTAGAGATCTCTGCATATTTGATGGTTAAAATTATTCAATTTTACATGTAACATCCCCCATCTCCTGGATTGAAGACAAGATTCTTTACTGTCTGGACCACCAAAGAAGCCCCCATTCATATTATTAAGTAAAATATGACTAAAGACTTAATTATAAAAAATGAAAAATAAATATTAAGGAAAAAAAACAAGAGGTCCCCCAGTTATGTATCTGTGCAGCGGTGTGTAGAAAGATGTTAAATACAGAAATTGGGTGATGGGGAGGGGAGAGTATCTGTAATAATGCAGTGCAATTCATATAATTTTGTCTTGATTTCCTTCATTTTTTTGTTTTTTATATTCTTAACTTTGTCCTTCCCTCCTCCCCCAATACTCACTATTTTGATGGAACACAGCACATGGCTTTTGCCTGTTTTTGAACATATTACAAGCCAAACATGAATTGTTCTTTCCATTCCTTGGTCTCCATTCCTTAACATCACCCCCTCCAGTGACCTTTACCCTCCCCCTACCTCCCATGATCTTGCATCTTGAATAACCACTCCACCTCCGACATCTTGTTTGCAATTATTCTGCTTTCTGAGCATTCACTTCCCGTGATGGAGCTCTCAGTCCAGAATTGCCTTGCCAGTGTCCCTGTGAAAATATCAGGTTCTCACAGCCCCTTTCTCCCTTATACCCCATCTCTCCCAGCTCGTCTTAGACTCAGTGCTCATCAAACACCATCAATTCCTTTGCCCCCCTCTTTCCATTGCTCTCACTGAGTGAAAACAAATCAACTTAAACCCAACTCTGTTCACAGGCACCTGCCCTGGAGCTGAGTGTGCCTGTGAAAGTGCAAACCGTGCTGACCTCTCACACCGGAAACTCAAGTCCTCAGATCTCACTTCCCTGAAACAGGGAACCACAGTGCTTCCAGTAAATTCCATTTCCAGTTTCAAAAACAATGCTTCCCCACTCTCTGTTCTCCCTTCAGGCCTCCCACACGCCTTCTCTTGTTCTATTCTCAGCCCATGACCTGGCCTCACAGTTCACAGGGAAAACCATAGTTTCTTCACCTGCTCACCATCAAGTCTTCAACTTACCGCTGTTTGTAGCCACAGCCTCTGCCATCTCTCTTGGTGCAACATCCCCTTTCCATGGGGAAGGTGACACCTCAGATGTGATGTGTCACTCCTCGCTTGTGCCTCACTTAGGCCCTGGATCTCACCCCCTCCTGCCTCCTCAAAAGCCCTCCTCTGGTAACTCTCTCCTCTATCAGTCGCACCATCAGCTTCTCCTACATGAGACATATACTTCCAGAATCCACATATACCTCAATATCAGCCATCTTAAAAAGCAATAACTCTGATTGTTCATCTCTCTCCAGCTGCCACACTTCTTCGTATCTCTTCTTCATCAAATTGTCTATAGCGACTGCCTCTGCTTCCTTGCTTCCTGATTTCCTTTTACCTTCTTCAACCAAGTGCTGAAATCCCACTCCACTACTAAAATTATTCCTGTCAAAGTTACAGGAGATCTCCATGTGGCCAAATCAATGGTTTCCTTCTGTCTTCATCCTACGGCTCTTAACAGAGTCCAACTCAGCTGACCACTCTCCTTCCTGAACATTTGACTTGCCTGGCTTCCAGGATAACTCACAATTACTTTTCTTTTCAAGCCTCAGCCTCAGTCTTCATTCACTCCTATTCCTCTCTTGGTTTCTCAGTGTTAATGTGCCCCCAAGAGCATGGATCTAGGATCCTTTAATTTTCCTTTCCACATCCTTAGAAATGTCCAGTTTGGGGCAGGGATCATCTATACACAAATGACCCTTACATTTCTCTTACTGCAGTCATGATCTCTTTCCTGAGTTTCCCACTCATATAATATAGTGCTGCTTCAACACAGCACCATGATTTCAAGTAGGAAACTCCAGTCCTGGAACACCCCCATTGTGTGCACTGAAAGATATCTTTTCTGATTGGAAATGTACCCCTTCTTATTATCAGGTTCCTATGAGAATATCAGTTCTTAATTATTTTGATATCATTCCTGACATCTCAAATTGAACATGTCCAAAACCAGACTCTACCCTCAAAGCTGTTCCTCCTTCAGTCTCTGCATCTCAGTGAAATGGCACACCACATCCCTGTTGTTCAGCCCAAAGCCCTGCTCACTCTCATGCCTCCTGCTTCCCTGCTTCCCTGCTCTCTCTATTACTACCCATAGACAATGTGTCACAAAATTCTGTTGACTCTACTTCCAAACTCTGTCCTCAATCCATCCATTTCTCCCCAACTCCCTTGCTATCACTCTATTTCGCATCGCTACCATCTCTCACCTGGACCACTGCAGCAGCATCTCCAAGATCCTTCTCACTGCATTCAAATTAAAATCTAAATCTTTTATTGCAACTTAAAATTGCAACATGATCTGAGCTCTGCCCTCGTTTGAATTAATTCTACACTTCTCTCTCCCTCTCCCTCTCCCTCTCCCTCTCCCTCTCTCTCTGTCTTTCTCCTGTACTCACTTCCCTCCAGACATAATGGTTGCATTTTCAATGCTTCATTTTGTTTGGAAAAGTCTGAGCAAGTCTGAATTTTCCCCTGAAAGTGACTTGATATTTGTTGCTGTTATTATTATTGTCTGAAACATAGAGGAGTGTTTCTTCTTCTTTGAGGTCTCCTAAAATTAGGACACATTCCAGAGTCAATAAATCCATACTGATTTTATCTGGAATATACTACACCCTTTCAGTCTGTGGGCTCAAACTTTCCTTGATTTCAGGAAAGGTCTCTTAAATTATATCCCAGATGGTTCTCCATTCTTTTTTCTCTTCTTTGGAGACAGAGACTACGCATACACTGTATTTCCTTTTGCTTCTATATGAATGATTTTCTGTTTATTTATTTGGCTGTGTCAGATCTTAGTTGCGGCATGTGGGATCTTTCATTATGGAACACATACTCTCCAGTTGTGGCGTGCAGGCTCTGGAAAGCACTGGCTCAGTAGTTGCAGCTCTCAAGCTTAGTTGCTCCAAGGCATGTGGGATCTTAGTTCCCCCACCAGGGACTGACCCTTTGTCCCCCCTGCATTGCAAGGCAGACTCTTAAACACTGGACCACCAGAGAAATCTCAAAGATGTTCTCTTTGTTGTCTTTATTTTTGAAGATATCTTCCTGTTGCTGCTCTGTTTTTTAGTATCCTTTATCCTTTTTCTGTAGTTATGACTTCACCTCTTGTGGTGTTTTCATTTTTTTTCTTCCTCTTCTTTCTTGAGCACCACCAACTCATTTTCAATCATTCTTTGTTGTCTTCTTATTTCATCCTTGAGTCTGTGTTCCTGCTGTAAGCTCCTGATTCATAGGGGCTGTGTCTATCCTCCAATTTTTTGAGCCAAGAGACAATTGCATGACTTTCCTCTGATTCACAGCAACATTGCTTCACTGCGTGCTCTTCATCTTCCTTTTGTGTATCATATATCTTCCATTCCTCCCTCCCTGCCTCCATCTTTCTCTGTGTGTGACTTGTAATTAACCCTCTTCAGGTCTCAGAGACCTAAAAAGCCAGTATCTTCCACAGTGGCCCCTCTTCTGAGCCACATTTACAGTCAGCTGGCTGCAGAGAAGGCAGTTCTCCCTACTTCCTTCCACAGCACCAGTCCCTGCCTTCTGTGAGTCAGATAACTTTTCATTGTTCCTGAAGCCCTTGCACATACCCCATCTTACTCCAGACAGGGGTCAGGGGGTTGGCTCATGAGATCAGGACGTTCACTGGGTACTGTGGGCTCTGCTAGTGCAGCCGGTGTTCTCCCACCACACCTTGTTGCTCGGATCTACCTGCCCCATGTCACTTCCTGGACACATGTCTGACACTAACAGCACACATCATTTCCAGGATTCACACACCAGGCATCATATCCTGAACCCGCAGATCTCATTATTTCCTGGATACATATGTGTCACATCACCTCCCCGATCATGTCCAACACCGTCTGTCAGATCTGCAAGTCACACATCACTTTCAGGATCCCACATCTGCCGTCATATCCTGAATCCGCAGGTCACATGTTATCTCATGGATCCGTACATGTCGAGTCCTTTCCCGGATCACCATGTCCCACGCCATCAGTCAGATCATCACATCCCACATCGTATCCTGGATCCTCACGTGTCCTCTAATTTCCTGCATCCACACATCCCACGTTCTGCAGGAGGGTGGTCTTCATCTGCAGCCCATAAGGAGGCATCTTGTCCTTCAATCCAGCAGGTGCTGCGTTTCCATCAAAGAACAACTGGGAATAGAGGGGCCCACACTCGGAACCTGGCCATACCACCCACAATCAGACACATTTTAAGATCCTTGTGCTGATAACAAACCCAATTTCACTAGGTAAGAGTTTTCACTGTGAAATGTAAGCTCCATGGGACCTCCTGCTCAGACCCTTTGAGACACTCTTCTGTGACCTGGTATCTGACACTTGCTCCCTTACAGGATATGACTCTGGCCAAGTCCAGGCCTCTGGTCTCACCTGGAGTGGACTTGGTAATACTCTGACCCTTCACAAGGCCATTTGTGCTAGAAGAATGGTGAGAGGTGGGATGAATGAGCCAAAGCAGTGCAAGCCACTGAACAACACCAACCTGTTAACAGTCAACAAAGAATCAGCTGTGTGAGCTTCTGATTGAAGTCATGTCTCCTCCAAGGGAATTCTCAGGACCCAGGGACCAGGGCTGCCCAAGACCCCTCACTCCCCACTGGGGCGGAGCTCTGATTCCCATCCATTCCCTTTGGTCCATGCTTCTCCCTGGGTGGGGTCCTCATGTTCCAGTGGTTCTGTCCTGGAGTCTGTTGCCCACACAGGGTCCAGAAAGCCTGGAGAGCAAGAAGCTGCACTGTTTCCTTGTAAGGATATAAGGATGAGGCCTCAACTTCCTTGTAATCTCCTGATTTACCAGGAGCTCAAGCAGACAAGAGAGGACATGAGAAGATCTAGAGTTCAGCTCCTGCACTGTGGAGGCCAGGCTCCTACCCTGCTCTGTTAACCATCCACATTGCCTAACCTGACCAATTTGAGCCCTGAGTCCCTGGGGGCTCATCTAAATGGTTCAGAGTGTGCATATGACTCATATGGGTCCAATCAGAATAAGGCCCTTTCCTGCAGGATCTCAGGCTGGGGGGATGTGAGCTGGAGATGGAGCAACCTGCTGAGAGAGGCCCATTATATAAAGTAATACAGGGCTGTCATTGCATGAACTAGTGGCAGGGGGGTGGTGGTTGCCATTATAAAAACTAATAGAGGAGCTGGTGTTACATAAACTGGCATAGGAAGAACTGTTGCATAAATGGATACAGAGACTGCCATTATATAAACTAATGCAGGGCTGTCATTACATAAACTAATAAAGGGACTGTCCTTAAATAAACTAATACAGAGGTACCCTCAGGGAGGACCTGCCATTATAAAAACTAAGACAGAAGAAATAAAGCCACCAATCGAATGAGAAAACTAGATCTTCATTTATCATCTGAGGCCCTGGACCCAGGTTTTCCTGATTCCGTTCATTCTGTTGAGTTAGATAAGTCATAAATCTCCTATCTTCTTTAATGTGGCTTGAATTGAGTTTTCTGTCTCTTGCATATGAAGAAACCTGGAATGATACCTTCCAAAATCATCCAGGCAAAACCTCTATGAATCCATGTTTTTCCCAGTAACCCCCTGACTAGGCCAGCTGACAGTCCAGAGGAAAGCAAGATGGGAGATTTGGTCCCAGGACTTGTGGCTTTAGAGCCTTTGCCAGGTTGACCACGTGTCTTTATGAGGAGATGCTTAGCCCTTGGTAGTTCTCAGAATCAGTCCTGAGCTGAGCTCACCTTTGGGTTCTGTGATGAGTGCAAACTATCTCACTTAATGCACAAAAGCAGGATGTGCCAGGAGGGTTCCTACTGAAATCTGCTGGGGTTCAATCATGTTTATTTCTCTGCAGAAGCATCCTTCCTGCAGCAGAGCATGGGGTTAGAGGTTATTGCTAACCCTGTACAGGCGTGGGTGAGACTGGGTCACAGGCTATCCAAACTTACAGAGTCTTCCCCAGCACACACAATCACTGTTAGGGAAATTGCCTGGGAGGATTAGGCTGGGATCTCCAGACACCTTGATGAGCTGAGACTCATCTTGGGAATGATCAATACTCCCTTGGTGACAAAGCTGTAAACTCTCCTGAGCATCAGGGCCACCTATTCATGGGCTCTTGGTGTTTCTCCCAACTTTTGCCCTCAAGCTGCATGGATTGGTCTATCCATTTCCAGCTTCCTGGCAGTGGTTCTCCAGCAGCACAGGCATGAAGCCCAGCAGCATTAGGAGCAGCCAGCCCATTTTCAAGGGGGGAGCTTTGTACTCCATCCAAGTAGGTGGCTGATGTCCAGGGCCTGAGATTGGCTCACACCTAGAGATCTAGCTGGGTTAATGTAAGGGAATGAATTAGCTGGATGTCTGAACTGGTACCCCAGTTAGTTATTGGGAAATAATCCCAAGAAATGTTGGCAGGCTGAGGTTGGATAATGCTTAGAAATTCAGTCAGACTAGTTACCCTTGACCCAATCTGGCAAATACTTGAAGATGAAGCTTACCCAATGTCTGGGAACTCACCTGAATATCTTCTTGTGAGCAACTGGGCTAGAATCTGAAGTCTTATCCTGCTTTGTAATCAGGCACCCAGCCTGGTTAGTAACAGAGGATGAAATCTGGTTAATGCCTGTTCACACAGCTTGGTTGATGTCTACAAACTTGACCTAATGTGTCCCAAGGAAGAAGAGCTAGAGCATGAACTGTCATCTGCACTTGAAAAGCAGACCAACAGTTCTGGAACACCTACTCCAAATGCCTCTGAAATGCAAACACAATCTGGTTGGAGTGGACACCAAAGATCTTGATCTGGTCTGAAGGGCTTTTCCCCCTCTGTGCCTGGAACCCATTCATCATCCACATCAGTACACATGCAACATCTCATGTCTCCCCAGATTTTAATTGGCCTCTCAAGATGCTCTGAGGTCTCACAGAAGCAGACACTTGAGGCAGGGGAATCAGCACTGGTTAAACTGATGAAAAGGGACATGGAGCTGGAAGTGTGAAACAATTCTGAAAGAGCTCTGTCTACAGTGATGCTCCACAAGTGCACTTCACTGGAGTAAACTGAAATGTTGCAGAGAGGAACAAGCGCTTGTCTTGGAGGGACCATGAAATGAGAAGCCACTGTGCCATGATGTTCCCAGGGAAAACTGGAAGCCATGTGGGTGACCCACTGCCCTTCTGAGGCCACAGCTGGAGTGATAATTCTGTAGGAGATGGAACACGACTTCTTATTAGAATAGAAGCAGTCACTCATGTCCCTTTCATCTTTCAAAATATTGATTGAATGATGCCAAAAGCCCAGTACACTGTTGAGCAGTAGCCTCTATAAAAGCAGCTCTGTGACAGCTTCCCCAGCCTCTTCCCTCATTCTATTACAACAAAACAATAAAGATAAAAGTTGCTCTTTTCACCTAAGGACTGGTGATGCAACTAGGTAAAGTATTGTCAACCATCCTGCAGCATCTATAAGGATGTCATAGCCACTGCCTTAGATTTGATTGTCCATCCAAATTTTATTGTCCAACCGGCCGTTCAATAAACGTTGCTGAGCACTTACTATATAACAGGCCCTGGGCTAGGTGTGGCCCTTCAGAAATTACAGCTCAACAAGGAGATTGAGATTGTCTTCTCAATAGGGAGACAGTCATGTAAATAGACTAAACTGTCAGATCTCTTGGTTTCAGGCAACAGAAACATAATTTCACATGCCAGAGGTCAAGAGGGCATTTGTTGATCAAGGGGAATGAGGAAGGGTTCTGAGCTAGGTATTCTCTGTGTCTTAAGAATTCCAACCTTCACTCTTTCCTGACCTGATCTATCTAGAAAAACTGGTCCCAACTCTGCTTCAAAGCACTTCTTCACCTTCAGGTTGGGTTCAGTGGCAGGAGATTGGAGGGTGGCAGGAGAGAAGAACAGGGGTATTCTGGTTCTGTCCCGCTTGCCTGTGGCTCTGGCAGAGGCTGTATTTCTCTAAGGCCACAGACCCTACACATAGATGCTTTCTCCAGGCAATAGCTGTCCCTGGCTTCCAGAAACATTGCTTTCTCACTTGTCATTCAGATGATCCCAGGGGTAGACTTCCCACTCTTGCTAGCCCCTGAAGTGGGAAGGAACAGAATAAATATGTATAAACATAGAGGAAAAAGAAGGTACTTAACCAAGGCAGTCTATAGATTCAATGCCATCCCTATCAAAATGCAAATGGTATTTTTCATAGAAATGGAAGAGAAATAATTTTAAATTTTATATGGAAACAAAAAAGACTCCAGAATGGCAAAAACAATGTTGATAAAAAACAGAGCTGAAAGAATCATGCTGCTTGACTTTAGACTATATTACAAAGCTACAGTAATCAACACAGTAATGTACCACAGTACTGGTATAAGACCAGACAATAGGATAGAAAGCCCAGAAATAAAGTCATGCACTTATGGTCAATTAATCTATGACAAAAGAGGCAAGAAAATACAATGGAGAGAAGACAGTCTCTTTAATAAGTGGTGCTGGGAAAACCAGACAGCTACATGTAAAAGAATGAAATTAGAACATCCTATAACACCATACACAAAAATGAACTCAAAATGGGTAAAAGTCCTAAATGTAAAACCAATACTGTAAAACTCCTACTGGAAAACAACATAGATAGGAGAGTCTTTGACATAAATCACAGTACTTTTGATCCATCTTTTAAAGTAAAGGAAATAAAAGCAAAAATAAGCAAGTGGGACCTAATTAAACTTAGAAGCTTTTGCGCAGCAAAGGAAACCATAGACAAAACAAAAAGATAATCTATTGAATGGGAGAAAATATTCGCAAATGATATGAATGATGAGGTATTAATATCCAGCATATATAAACAACTCATACAACTCAACACTGAAGAAAACTCAATTTAAAAATCAGCAGAACACATGAATAAACATTTTAGCAAAGAGGAAATGCAGATGGTCAACAGGAACATGAGAAGATGCTCAACATCACTAATCATCAGAGAAATCCAAGTCAAAACCACAAAGAGATATCACTTCACACCAGTCAGAGTGCTATCATCAAAAAGAACACAAATATTGGCAAGGTTGTGAAGAAAAGAACCCTTGTACACTGTTGGTGGAAATATAAATTGGTGTAGCCACTGTGATTTAGTTGTTAAGTCCTGTCTGACTTTTGTGACCTCATGGACTGTACCTACCAGGCTCCTCTGACCATGGAACGTCCCAAGCAAGAATACTGGAGTGGGTTGCCATTTCTTTCTTCAGATAATCTTCCAGAACCAGGGATCAAACTCATATCTCCTGTATTGCAGACAGTCCCCTGCACTGTAGGCAGATTCTTTACTCCTGAGCCACCAGGTTTGTAGGTTTCTCAAAAAACTAAAAATAGCCCCAGAAATTCCATTCCTGGATAAATACATACACCCACCCACACACACACACACACACACACAAAAAAAAAACAGTAATTGGAAAAGACACATGCATTGAGGTGTTTGTAACACTGTTTACAATAGCCAGGATATGGAAGCACCTAACTATCCGTTAAGAGAGGAATGGATAAAGATGTGGTTTATATATACAATGAAATATTAGCTACAAGAAGGTACAAAACTGTGTCATTTGCGGAGATGGAGATGGACCTAGAGACTGTCATACAGAGGGAAGTCAGAAAGAGAAAAACAAATATTGTATATTAATGCATATATGTGGAATCTAGAAAATGGTAAAGATGATCTTACTTGCAAAGCAGAAGAGACACAGACAAAGAGAACATGTGTATGGATACCAAAGGGGAAGTTGGGCATTGGATGAATTGGGAAATTGATGTATATACACAATTCTGTATAAAATAAATAACTAATGCAAACCTACTGTGTAGCAGTGGCCATGTATGGATGTGAGAGTTGGACTGTGAAGAAGGCTGAGCGCCAAAGAATTGATGCTTTTGAACTGTGGTGTTGGAGAAGACTCTTGAGAGTCCCATGGACTGCAAGGAGATCCAACCAGTCCATTCTGAAGGAGATCAGCCCTGGGATTTCTTTGGAGGGAATGATACTGAAGCTGAAGCTCCAGTACTTTGGCCACCTCATGCGAAGAGTTGACTCATTGGAAAAGACTCTGATGCTGGGAGAGATTGGGGGCAGGGGGAGAAGGGGACGACAGAGGATGAGATGGCTGGATGGCATCACTGACTTGATGGACGTGAGTCTGAGTGAACTCCGGGAGATGGTGATGGACAGGGAGGCCTGGCGTGCTGCAATTCATGGGGTCACAAAGAGTCGGACACGACTGAACTGAACTGAACTGAACTGAACTGAACTGTGTAGCACAGGGAACTCTACACAGTGCTCTGTGGTGACCTAAATGGGAAAGAAACCCAAAGAGGAGACATATGCATGCACATGGCTGATTCACTTTACTGTACAGCTGAAACTGACACAACAGTGTAAAGCAACTATACTCCAATTTTAAAAAAAAGTATCCCTGTGTTTTTAATTTCTAGATCATCATCCCAGATTTGGGCACAGGTGTCTATGTATCAGTCTTCCTGGAGCCCTTTCAGGAGCTGTCTCTCAAAGACTGATTCAGGTGTCTGCAGCATAAATGTCAATGCTCTTTCAGAAAGATGAGGTGGATGGCTGAGTACTGAAAATACATTATTGCATTCCTGGACTGTATTGTTGAGACACATTTATCTGACACTCAAGTGGACAACTGTTCCTAGAAATGAAAGGCAAGTTAGAGGCTATTGTCCCCTAAAATCACCCACAAAAAGAGATTTGACCTTCCACAGTAGTGAGCATTGACTTGTGAGTGTACAAATATGGGGAATGTTCATTTTTAAATGTCTCAGCAAGACTGGAGTTAGTCTAGTTCTGCATCCCAATACTCCTTTCTAATGGTGCTTCCCTGCATGGAGCCTGGGTCTGGTGCATGTTGAGACGAGGGGTCTCATGTCTTGATGATTAGAACTCTGTAAGTATTTGGACACAGAATTCTGTCTTCCCCACAAGAAGCTTCACCAGGTGGTGTCAGAGATCATGGAAGTGAAGGACTGTTCCGGGAAACAATGTCTTTAGATTGGCATTGAGAGAAAAGACAGTTGACACATGGATTTTATGAAATGCATTAAATGGCTTGTCATTGTGACAAATAACAAAAGTAATGACTGTTAAAGAAAGTAGAGCAGCACAAAAACTACTTAAAATATCATCAAGCATTCCTTGTGGACTCTCCTGGCTGCCATGGCATAAATGTTTTATTAAATAAAAAGCAGTTTGCATCTCCCTTCTCTATGGAACTGGCTGTTGCCTTTTTGTCTTGAAATTTTAAATCTCTATCATTCATTTATTTATGGATCTCATAGCCCTGTAATTTTGCTTGCTTGAAATCATCTGAGTTTGCTCCCTAATCTTGTTGGGGATCACTGTACCCAGCTGAACCGACTCTCTCAAATTTACTCTCATTTACCTTGAATTATTCAGTTACGAAAGGAAAGCGCTCTCAAGGCTTGGAAACATCCTCTGGGCCGACCTCTGTGACAGTGACTGGCCCCAAAGTTCATTCACATGCTTTGTGCAGGAACGGTAGTGCCCTCAAGGTTCAGCCAGATGGCAGTTCTTCCAGGATAGACTATAGTTCCCAGCCTCCCTTGCAGCAAGGTATGGTCGCATGACCAAGTAGTAGCAAATGAAATTAAAGAGGAAATTACAAGTACTACTTCCGGTTTGCCTCTAACCTGTTTGCCGACACCCTTACCCCCACCACCACCATCCTCTCCTTTTCCCGAGATGGAAGTGGATGCGTGTGTTGCCATCTTGGATCTTGAGGAGGACAAGGATCTACCAGGGCTGGTAGAGTAACGACGTGGAGCTAGGGCCTTAGATGGTGGGGTCAGTGCACAGCGTTCCAAATAATAGGCCACAGCTTGCAGATAATAGCAATTCCTCGTTTTGTTTAAGCCACTCTTATTCGTGCACCTGCTCACATGCTGAGGCACACAGACTCCTCTGAGCCCCTTGTTTTCCATCTTTACTTTCTTCTTTCCTTGTGAAGTAAAAGCATCAGATAATAATGCTGGACATTTATGGAACACAGTCTGTCGCCCCCGAGTGGTAATTAAATGTCCTGTGAATGACCTCACTGATCCTCCCAGCGGTTCTGTGGGGTAGGTGATGCTTCCATCCCCCTCCTATAGATGTGGAAACCGGGGCACAAAGACCCCCAGTAGAGCACAGGGCCAGTAAGAGGGCAGGGTGTGAGCCCGAGTGGTCTGGCTCCAGAGTCCCCTGACTTTCTGCACAGGGAAATCCTGTCAATGTCCCATGTAAATGTGGAGGGAGCTGGTATCTGATCTCTGCTGTGGTGTGTTTCTTTCGTAAAATAGGCCCTCAACCCTCAATTCCCCGATGACATTTCCAGAGGGTTTCTCTTGATCACTGCCTGCCCCAGTCCACCCACCCCTTGTACAGCATGTGTACATCTGTACACATGTGTATGTGTACATCTAAGGGTCCATCTGAGTAGCTGAGAGACTATGACGGCCCCACAGCCCTTACACAGGGTGCGGGGAGCCTGGCCACAGGGCCCTCCCTAGCTCAGACCCACCATCTCCCACTGCCCAGGGTGAGGAATGGAGACTAGGACAATGTTTAGCACCCAACTGGGGCCCTGGAAGTGACTCGGGCAGCTTCTTTCTCCTTTCTGCCATTTTCTCTTCACTCCCCCAAACCCCACTGTGCTGCCCCTCCTTAAGGGGAGCAAAGGAAGAGCCCCCTCAACCCCAGCCTCCCAGCCAAGGAGTTCAAGAGAACCCAAGATGAAGTGAAGTGAAAGTCGCTCAGTCGTGTCTGACTCTTTGCGACCCTATGGACTATATGGTCCATGGAAATCTCCAGGCTAGAATACCAGAGTGGGTAGCTGCTCCCTTCTCCAGGGGATCTTCCCAACCCAGGTCTCCCACATTGCAGGCCAATCCTTTACCAGCTAAGCCACTAGGGAAGCCCTAGATAGACACCAAGAATGGACTAGAAGCCCAGTCAGACTGATGGGAAATTGTGCAAATTGCAGAGTCACAGGGCTAAGGGGATGAGTCTTAAGCCACAGATGATGCCATTGTTGTGTTCATAAGGTCTACAGGCATTTCCTCCAGAGTAAGGGGCAGGGGCCCCGCAGGATCTGCTAAGTGGGGGAGGATGTATCCTCACCGTCCCAACAAACCTGCCCTCAGCCTCCACAGGGACTTGGGAAAACTTCTCTGGGGTTCTCCCTCTTCACTCAAGTTAATGGTCCTCCCCTGGGCAGTGGCCCTACAGTCTTTCAGCAGCTGGAAACAGCGTTGCTCTAGATTCACTAAAGACCAGTTATGTTCCTGGAGCTTCCATATGGGCTCTGTGTCCAGAAGGTCACGAGGGGGTACTTGTCCAGGGAGCTGGGATTCTGGGCTAGACTCACTCTGTCACAATGGCTGGTTTGGGATCAGTTCAGTTCAGCTCGATCGCTCAGTCGTGTCCAACTTTTTGCAACCCTAAGGACTGCAGCACACCAGGCTTCCCTGTCCACCCCCAACTCCCAGAGCCTACTCAAACTCATGTCCATCATGTTGGTGATGCCATCCAACCATCTCATTCTCTGTCTTCCCCTTCTCCTCCTGCCTTCAATCTTTCCCAGCATCAGGGTCTTTTCCAATGAGTCAGTTCTTCGCATCAAGTGGACAAAGTATTGCAGTTTCAGCTTCAGCATCAGTCTTTCCAATGAATATTCAGGACTGATCTCCTTTAGGATGGACTGGTTGGATCTCCTTGCAGTCCAAGGGACTCTCAAGAGTCTTCTCCAACACCACAGTTCAAAAACATCAATTCTTTGGCACACAGCTTTCTTGATAGTCCAACTCTCACATCCATACACGACTACTGGAAAAACCATAGCTTTGACGAGACAGACCTTTGTTGGCAAAGTAATGTCTCTACTTTTTAGTATGCTGTCTAGGTTAGTCATAGCTTTTCTTCCAAGGAGCACGTGTCTTTTAATTTTATGGCTCCAGTCACCATCTGCAGTGATTTTGTGGCCCCCAAAAATAAAGTCTCTCGCTCTTTCTATTGTTTCCCCATCTATTTGCCATGAAGTGATGGGACCAGATGCCATGATCTTGCTTTTCTGAATGTTGAGTTTTAAGCCAGCTTTTTCACTCTCCTTTTTCACTTTCATCAAGAGGCTCTTTAGTTCTTTACTTTCTACCATAAGGGTGGTGTCATCTGAATATCTGAGGTTATTGATATTTCTCCCAGCAATCTTGATCCCAGCTTGTGTTTCATCCAGCCCAGTGTTTCTCATGATATACTCTGCATAAGTTAAATAAGCAGGGTGACAGTATACAGCCTTGAGGTACTCCTTTCCCGATTTGGAACCAGTTTATTTTTCCATGTCCAGTTCCTACTGTTGCTTCTTGACCTGCATACAGATTTCTCAGGAGGCAGGTCAAGTCATCTGGTATTCCCATCTCTTTAAGAATTTTCCAGTTTGTTGGCTTGGGATATAAAGTACATTAAGTATAGATCTCAGTATACGATCCTAGTGTGCTAGAAAATACCATTTAGGGCTGCTTTTCCATAAGGGATTCCCTGGTGGCTCAGACAGTAAAGAATCTGGCATCAATGCAGAAGACCCAGGTTCAATCCCTGGGTTGGAAAGATCCCCTGGAGGAGGGCACGGCAATCCTTTCCAGTATTCTTGCCTGGAGAATCCCATGGCCAAAGAGCCTGGAAGGCTACAGTCCATGGGGGTCACAAAAGAGTCAGACAGGACTGAGTGACTAACACTTTCACTTTCACTTTTGCATAACTGAAGCTCATTTCTTTTTGAGTCTCCCCTTTGTGTCTTTGGTGGAGATGTCACTTCAGCCCATCAAGGATCCCCTTCCCCTTCTTCCCTGGTATTCTAAGTTCTGCAAAGGTGATGTGGGCAACTTTTTTTCTTGTTTGTATTCAAGACCTTTGGAATACATTCATACGTTTGGCAAATTTCCAGACATATAATTATGAGCTGAATCAGAACACTCAAGCCCCTTCCCATGCCCCTGCATCCGGGGTATGCCAGGGGCTGGGCAGTGGCAGCAAAGGTGGCTGGGTCTGCATCTGGCCCCATCAGGTCATTGTTCCAGCCCTGAACTTCCATCCTCCCACCCATTCAGTGCTCATCCCAGGACCCTATACCTACACTCGCTTTCTGCCTGATCAGTTCAAATCACTATCTGAGATGCTGACTGGTGTGGGGTCACAAGATGCTGTGACATTCTGGAAGAGGAGCACAATGTCATCACAAAGTGATGACAAAGTAATAACGTCACAGGGAGGTCATCACTCCCATGAGTCCCTCAGACTTTGGTCCTTGCAGATCTCTGTGATTCCTCCTCCTTCCCCAGGGCTTCTCCAAGGTCCCTGTCAGTCTCTGCCCCTTCCACGTGCTCCCAGGAGCCTGGGGCCTCCTGCTGCTCCCACTCCTTCCAAGGAGGCCTGGGGACCCCATCACCAGACTCATGACACTGTCTGGATGCTCCCTAAGCAGCATCTATTCCACATCAAGGTACCTTCTGAGCTGGGACTTGGGGCTGGGGCGGGCGTTGGAGGGAATCAGCCCTGGTTCAGGTGCTGGGTCACCCCAGAGTAGTTTTCAGGGCTTGTAATTCCACAGTGGGAAGGTCACTGATATCCCAGTGGCAGGATATTTTTGCCATGGGCTTCTCTTTTACCACCATGCTCCCACACCTGGTCATTGTGCTGGAGGCTTTTGCTCCAGGGGAAGTCCTGTAGGAGAAACAGAGAACTAAGGAGTAATATTACTGTATATAAAAGATTTGTCTCAAGTACATCATCCTGCTGTAACGCAGAGAACCTTGGGAGAATACCTTCAGAGACAGTTGCTTCTCAGCCCAAATAGGTCAGGATTACTCTGGGTTGGGGAAGAGAATAATCCAGAAATAAGATGAGAGACACAAGAAGGGGCCTTGCACCCAACCTCCACAACATCAGCTCTGAAATGGAGAGTGTCAGGCACCCCAGATAAATCACTCTGAACACAGAGGAGAATTGGATTTGCTTCCTGCCTGGGATACTGGAAGCAGTGACCGCACAGGACTCCGCACAGCCAGAGTGAGGGCACAGAGAGAGGAGGTGGCTGATGGGGCCTCAGGGCAAAGGGGACCCACGAGAAACCCTTTGGGTCCTCACATCCCTGTATGTGGAGGAGAACATGGTGCACCCACGTCCCTTATAAGACAAAGCCCTACAGCAAAGCAAGGGACGGGGCATGAGGAGAGCTGTGCTGAGGCAGGGGCTGTGACACCAGGCACACTGAGACAGTATTGCAGGAGCAGACCCAGACGGGGATGAGAACCATCAGCAGGTGTTAGCAAGGGAGGTGATGCTGGAGTCCCACCTCCACCCCATGTGAGCCCGCTTAGAGGCACCCACGAGGAGAGGAAGAAAAATCCCCAACTGTCTAGATATCCCGCATTGATGCCATTCACCTGGAACTGAGTCTACTGTTTTCTGCCATTAAGCAGAGTGAGGGCTCTAGAGAGAAACTATATTTAGTTATAAAAGAATCATGTTATTTTACACACTTGAGTTGATGCCTTAGAAATCTGTGCCAGCTGAGCGTGCTTTGGGAGAAATGGTTATGTGCAGTGTAACAAATGTCAAATTTGCTTTAGAGCCCTGGAGGAATGAAACCAATTGTGTTTTCTTTACCAAGAAGTAGGGTTTGCCCTGGGGCTGAGGAGGCTCTTCTGGGTCTGACATCATCTTGAACCTGGAGGGTGGGTTCAAAGGGGGAGGTTCAATCGCTTCAAGGTGGGCCAAAGGGCTGCTCACCCGAGTCCTGGGAGTAGCTGAGCTGGGAGGAGATGGGAGAAGCAGAGGACAGATGGAGAGACGAGGAGGGAGAGGGACAGCTGGGCTGGGAGGAGGGGCGTCGAGTTGGGGAAACCACAGGTGACGTCCTGACCCTTTCTTCAGCCTCCTCACTTGGGAGCAGCTGCCCTCCCCACCATAGTCCTGTGAGGAGGGAGGAAACTTCAGAGTGGAGGAGGAAAGCCCAGCAGAGCTCCATTAGACTCATGAAAGCGGTTATCCGTCGGTTCCTTCACGCCCTCGGGAGTTCCATCGTCATCCTCGGTGTCCCTGACACTGCTGATAAATGGTGGTGGAGGATGACAAGGTTCCTGACCTCTTTGGAAACAGACAACAAACAATAAAATTAGAAGAAAGCCCAGATGGTTTTAGATAGTGACAGCTGCTACAACAGGAATAAGAACAATGATGAGATGGAGGATAATGTGAGGATCACTTCCATGGGGTCAGGGGAGGTCTCTGTGAACTGATTTTTGTGCTGAGAACGGAAGGAGATAAGGAAGGAATCAGACATGTTAATGTATCAGGAAGAACATTCTTGACAGAACGAAGAGCAAATGAAAAGTTCCGTGAGACAGGTTAAAGTGTGGGGACTGATAAACTGAGAGAACTTGAATGCCATGAGACCGTGACCAGTGAGCATGTCTGTGTCCCCACTGACCCTCCATCGAGAGCTCAAAACTGAGCTGGGGGCCGGAATTGCGTCAGTGTCTCATTCCCACGGGCAGCATCAGTGCTCCTGCCCCAGGACTATCTTTGCAGCGGGCATCCTGCATGATCTAGTTGCAAGAGAGATGGGAGAAGAGCAGACATGGTTGAGCAGGTGGGGATGGAGTGCTCATAGGAGCAGAGTTATTCCCAGATGAGGCCATTAACACATTCTCACTTCATGGGGCCACAAACACCTTCGTCCACTCTGTCTGTTCCCACTAGTCTCTCCCCGGAAGGACAGGGAGTCCTGTGAACACGCAACAGTCTACATCTGAGTGGGTTTAATTCAGAGCTATCCATGGCAATTTCCATTCATTCTCTCTCCAAGGACATTTTCTGAAGCCTTTCCATCTGCTGAGCCAAAGAGATTGCTCAAGACCAGATGTGGAGAGCCCTTGGCCCAGGTAAGAAAGGGGCCCATTAGACAGGTGACCTGCAGCTCTGAGCTGGGAGGTGGGGCTTCAGGAGCACACTTGCCATTCAACTTCTGCCTGAGAGCAGAGACAGCCTGAGGGACAATGGCCTCCCCATCCCCACTCAGGTTAGAGTTTACTTGCACTGGGGGAATTTATATGCATTTTTCATCTGTTCTTCAAATGGCCCAGCAAGGTGACTGGGGTTGTGTCTCATTGCCTGTGATGCTCTGACTTTGGAAATGCTTGTCCCCAAATCACTCTCTTTCTGCAGGGAAACATGAAGATCTCACTGTAAAATGCTTGGGTCTAGGAGAAACCAACTCCCAAGGTGTTATAGGAAGCCAGGGCTTCCCTGGTGGCTGAGCAGTAAAGAACTGCCTGTAGTACAAAAGCCTACAGGAGATGTGGGTTCAGCCCCTGGGTTGGGAAGTTCCTCTAGAAGAGGGCATGGCAGTCCACTTCAGTATTCTTGCCTGGAGAATCCCATGGACCGAGGAGCCTGGTGAGCTACAGTCCATGGTGTCACAAAGAGTCGGACATGACTAAAGCTATTTAGCAAGCATGCATAAGAACTCAAGGTGGGGAAGGTGTGGTTTCCCAAAGCAAAATCAGGGTTTCTTTAGGAAGCAGAGGGAGAGAGGACCCAGAGGGATGGCATGTGGTGGGAGGTGGGAGGGGATTCATGTTTGGGAACGCTTGTACACTCGTGGTGAATTCATGTCAATGTTTGGCAAAACCAATACAGTAATGTAAAGTAAACTAAAGTTAAAATAAAAATTTTAAAAGTAAAAAAA
>SJYQ01004062.1:441831-453164 GCA_006410935.1 Redunca redunca
AGCCAGGGCTTCCCTGGTGGCTGAGCAGTAAAGAACTGCCTGTAGTACAAAAGCCTACAGGAGATGTGGGTTCAGCCCCTGGGTTGGGAAGTTCCTCTACAAGAGGGCATGGCAGTCCACTTCAGTATTCTTCCCTGGAGAATCCCATGGACCGAGGAGCCTGGTGAGCTACAGTCCATGGTGTCACAAAGAGTCGGACATGACTAAAGCTATTTAGCAAGCATGCATAAGAACTCAAGGTGGGGAAGGTGTGGTTTCCCAAAGCAAAATCAGGGTTTCTTTAGGAAGCAGAGGGAATAAATGACACTCCAAAAAATAGATATGTGATACAGGCCATTTGTGTCCACAGTGATCACAGCAGCTTCCACTTGACAGTGGCTGGAGGTTGACACAGGCCTGTGAGGCACATGAACTCACCCCTGGTGTCCTGATGACAGCCCCTTAAAAAGCAGCTCTGAACTCTGGTCCTACCTGGCCCAATGAGGCCTGTGCTATGGGATGTGTGACATGGAGCTGCCCCCATGCAGGGTGATTCCTTTGTTAAGCCACCGAAGATGAATTAAGGCACCAACGTGCCTGGAGGTGTCCTGGGGATACAAGGAATCAAAGATGGAAACCATCAGTGTCAAGTCAGGAATTAATTCTGTCATGTCACCACCACTGTCAGGAGGACTCATTAAAGCTGAACAAGAATCAAAGGATGATTTGCCAGGAAGGAAACAAAGACCCTCATGACAAAGTGGGGGGCGGGGGAGGGCAGTGCACTGAGTCTCCATGCATCAACTCAAGCTGTAAATTAACCTGCAGTTGATGGGATGGGATCTGGGTCTGGGGAGGCACAGAGAGCAGTTTGGCGAGCTCCTCCTGGTGGTTAAACTCCAGGCCTCTCCTTTTTTCCCAAGTTGTGACAGCTGTTTCATGAACTGTGCAGTATGAAAAAGTCAGCAGCAGCCTAAAAAACATGTTTCCCTCGTTTCCCCTTTCTGTAGTCAACAAGCTTCTGATATTCAATGTAGTTGCCTTCTCCCAACACAAAAACAATTGCTTCTTGGAATGCTGTCACTGCCTGGCAGCATGTGGGATCAAAATATCTACAGTCATCAGTTTCACCGTTTGACTTCATGTCCCTGAAGACAGGTAGGTTGTGCTGTTTCTGTACTGCCTTTGTCACTCTTGCCATCAGACACTGCGATCTTGTGTTGGGGACTCGTCTGGCAATGCCTGAGATGGCAGGAGCTGAAGCCATCCCGGCAAAAGCCTTCCACTGTTTGATATATTGTAAGGAATTAAGGTTGCATCCTGCGTCAGTTCCAGCTTTTTGGTGTGGCTCCAAATCAGCCTCAGAAACTGTTTGCTGTGCACTTACATGATAGATAAGAAGTGCCTCATTTATCTCCTGGATTGCCTGCATCAGAGTCTGATATTACATCTAGAAGAGATTTACCCAAAGAAGCTTTGCTCATTATTTTTTCTTTATATTCAAAACACACATCCAGTTTTCTTGCCTTTACGTATCATAAGACGGCAGTGGCAACATTTTATGGAGATCAGTAAGTCTTTCTGCCCTCTCCAAGGTCCTCTGGCAAAGAACCAAAAGCTGAGGATAGCTGAGCAGTGTTGTCAGGAAGCATCCTCGTGGCCCCTTCTTCTTCCTCTTCTGGCCCCATAGCACTTCTTAGGTGTTTGACCTCATCTTCTCGCGCTCTGCTCTAAGATTCTAGTTCTTGCTGAACTGATTCCCAAACCTCTGGGAATGGACTTCCTTTACGTTTCTGCCAAAATGTATCAACTGGAGTTAAATCATACGACTTCCTGGTTTTGTCCCTAGGTCACACTAGCACCAGCCAGGGACTTTTTCATTCCTGAAGATTCTTCCAGGTTGACTCTGTGTACGTGGAAATCGTAGGACTGATATGTCCAAATATGATGTAAAGGAGTTCCCAGATCCATGTTTCTGTCAACAGGAGTGAAGAAGGCTTTGAAAGCTGAAGCTGCCAGCCCCCAGCGCATCACCTGTAGTAAAACCATTTTTGGCGTCTCTTAGATGTTCCGGAAACTTCTTATCTATTTTCACTGCTCCCATTTCCATTGCTATTCCTGCTAATTATCTGATTATAGGAATAGTACCCAGCATAACAGAAAAGCAGAAGAGGCTGTCAACATTCTGGTTCGTAACAGTTTTCATTTCCGCATTTGTGATTTCTGAACTGTTAATGGCACAATATGAAACATTTCCTCATTTTTGATTGCATCATACAGGAGTATCATTTTTCAAAGTAATAAAATCGAGATAGTGATCAATAGCTAGCTACTTGGGTAACTGCATAGCTGCTAATTCTACATTTGCAATATATTCCAGTTTACTCCTTGAAAGGGCAGAAATAAAGTTCAAATAAGCTGGTTCACATAGAGTTGATTTAAAAGAACTAGAGTAGTGGTTTATTATAAAAGGATACCACCAGGAACAGTCAAATGGAAGAAATGTGTAGGGTGAGGTATGAGGAAGGGGGCGGAGCTTCCATAACCTCCCCAAGAAAGCATTTCCCCAAGTCTCCAGGTGTCCACCAACCCAGAAGCTTCCACCCACCTTTGCCACTTGCCTCCAGCTCAAACCTGCTCTTCTCCTTGGGCCAAGCCCTCCGACACTCCCCTCCTGCCTCTTCCCTCTTGCCCTGCAGAGACCTGCGCTTCCTCACCTCCACCTGCCTCCCCCTGCTGGCTTCTCATCTGCACAGACTCACGCTCGAGAACCATCCATCCACACTGAAAATATCATTTCTCTGCCACACCAACTGTAGGCCACACTTCATTCTCCACTCACAGAGAAACTTCCAGGGAGACACTTGCAGCAGGAGAAGGTTTTCATGGCACATCTGAGGTGCTTATTCTTCTGGTGTTCCTGGAGGACACTGTGGTCACCCCACCCACTGGGGTGGGCTGCGTTCAGAGGCTGAAGGGAGTATCACAGGGGTGCCCCATCCATGTGCCATCCTCCTCCTAATAGACCCCCCACCCCGTTTAGGAACAAACCCCATGGCGCATACTGAGAGTAAAATTACTTGCTATTTATCTGAAATTAGCATTAACTGGCATCCCATATTTTATTTGCTAAATGTGACAATTCTATTTGGAATGACTTGGGTATGTCTTGTCTCTCTGAAGTGTCAGCTATAAGTCTAAACAAGCACTTTGGACCCTAACTTGCATATGTCTTTATAGAAGAGGTTTCTGTAATGTGAAATATCACTTCCCAGCCAAGGGTCTTCCCCCAGCCTGGGGACTCCAATTGTCAACCCTGTGGTCAGTGGGGAGAGCAGGCAGTAACGGGGGCTCACTGTCCTCTGTCCTCCAGCATGTGCCTGGGAAGATACTGACACGGGCCCATGCAGGAAACATAAGAGGATGTTCTCTGAGCTTGTGTGTGGCAGCTGGGAGTTGGAGGCTTCCTGGGGATGTGGGGAGAAAACGTGGTGGGCACCCACCCCCACCCCTGAGCACAATGCAGCTGAGAAAACCAATGGAGTCACTGCACTTAGCAACATGAGCATCTGCTCAAAACATAATTATCTGTAAAATGCTACAGTGTCATAAATAGAATGAAATACATAACACAATGCCGTCAGTGTTTATTTCAATGTATAAGCCCACAAAAGAGCAGTGGGCATTTTGCAAGACCACATTCAAAAAAAAGATAGTCATTAAACACTGTTCAAGGATTTTCTTAAAAACAAAATCTTACAAAAAAGTCTCAATAAACACACAAATAAGGTAAAATTTCAATTCAAAAATTTTTAAGATACTAGTAAACACAGTTTTGGGGCTTCCTGGGTGGCTCAGTGGTAAAGAATCCACCTGCCATGCAGGAGATGCAAATTCAATCCCTGGGTGGGGAAGAGCCCCAGGAGGGCATGGCCACCCACTCCAATATTCTTGCCTGGATAATCCCATGGACGGAGGAGCCTGGTGGGCTATGGTCCCTGGGGTCACTAAGAGTTGGACACGATTGAAGCAACTGAGCATGCACACACGCAAACAGTTTTATGATTCTGTAACAGCACGAGAGGAACGGGAATAAAAAGGTGAATACAAAATTAATAGAACTAGGTGGAATCCATGTGCAGATAAATGACATGTCATCTTTTTAGTGTGGTTAGTTCACCCCATTTGTCTTAAGGTCCAGTAAAGAAGGTGAAGACAGAAACAGTGAACGAGGGGCTGTGAGACCTATGGAGGCCCCTCCAAGGTGCCATCCCAGGTCTGCCTCCCACACCCTGTAAAGAACAACCTGCTCTATTCCTCCACCAGGCACTGTGAATCGGGGAGCCCAACTGTTGTACTATTTGCCAAAAGCAGACATTTTTAAAACATAATTCTCCCAGGATGAAATCATTAATTAAAATGGAAAATTAACATATTCTCAAAGCAAGTATAAATTAACTGGGAATTATTCACTCAGATCATTTTAGTCCACGGATGAAAACACTGAGATGTTAAAGCTGGTGCACAGACAAGACTCTTGACACTTTCTGAGATTGTCCTTCTGCTTGGATGTCTATGTCCCATCTAACTGGTGTTTTGATTGGATTTTTGTGATCTCTGCTCTGCTAGTGAGAGATAATGTACGTGCATTTCACAAAGATGGGAAGATTCAGGGGCCCTTCTCACCCAGACACGCACCCAGGGAGGAAGATGCCAGCAAACAAAGCCAAGTTTTAAAAGCTTCCCATCTGTTTAGCTGTGTGAGTGATGACTGTTGATGGCAGGGAGAGGAGATCAGAAAACCCAGAGCCTCAAAGAAAAGAGAGTGCAATCATACACATTATATTATCAGGCAAATCACCTTTAGCATTAATGCTGTATCTTTTCCATTTTTTAGAACTTTGTCTAAACTAAAGCACACATATAATGCACAAAATATATTTAACCTTAGCTGAGCGCCAAAGAATTGATGCTTTTGAACTGTGGTGTTGGAGAAGACTCTTGAGAGTCTCTTGGACTGCAAGGAGATCCAACCAGTCCATTCGGAAGGAGATCAGCCCTGGGATTTCTTTGGAGGGAATGATGCTGAAGCTGAAACTCCAGTACTTTGGCCACCTCATGCGAAGAGTTGACTCATTGGAAAAGACTCTGATGCTGGGAGGGATTGGGGGCAGGAGGAGAAGGGGACGACCCAGGATGAGATGGCTGGATGGCATCACTGACTCGATGGACGTGAGTCTGAGTGAACTCCGGGAGTTGGTGATGGACAGGGAGGCCTGGCGTGCTGCGATTCATGGGGTAGCAAAGAGTCGGACATGACTGAGTGACTGAACTGAACTGATGCCTAAAAATGGGACCATATTATAAATGACATTTCATGACCTACCCCATCACGTGATACACTGCAGAGACCACTACACATATATTATGCAGATCTGCACAAGCATCTTATTCTGAGAGTGTTCATTGACACCTATCCTGAAGTCCACTGGGCAGCTCTCTCTTTGGTCCCTCAGGATTTCCAGAGACTTTGATATCACACATGGAGATGAGATAAGTGTCCCTGGGTTGCACGTTTTCCCTTAGCACGACCTCCAGCAGTGGGTCTGCACTTTGCACACAGAACAAGTAAAACTAAGGCATGAGGTTTCTTAGCCAGAAAGCTCTGCAGAGGGGTGGATGAGAAAGGGAAGCTCCTGAGAGTCATAACATGCCAGGGAGAGAGCAGAGAAAATGGAGACCAAGAAAGAGAACTATATGGACATTTCTGAACTACTGCTAGGTTCCCCTGACCCAAGCATATATGCTCTGACACTAACCAGCACACTGTCCCCAGGGTAGACCAGCACCCAGGTCCCACACTGACTGATGGACAGAGCACACAAGGACAGGACAGATGCATATAGCACTTCAGAGGCTTTGGAAATGGATTGGACCACAGCCCATGCAACAAAGTCAGGGATTACTGCATGTACCTACACAAGTCAACTGTCCACTAAAACAAACCTTTCCTGCAGAATTTAAACAAGATTCAGAGTCATATAATATAATATTTAAGCAGCTCAGGTTACAATCTGAATTTAAATGCCATCAAGAACCAGCACCATCTCAATGCCTTGCAAGAGGGAATTCCAATTAAGAGATGCCAACTCCAGGTGACACAGATATTGGAATTATCATACAAACTTTTGAAACAGCTATTATAACTGTGCTCCAAGAAGAAATATGAGCACTCTTTAAACAAATGGAAAGAAAGAGCTTTTCCAATGAGAAATGGAAGATAAAAAAAGAAGCAAATGAAAATTTAGAACTAAAAAATACAATAACCAAAAGACAAAAATACTATCTGGTCTCAGAGGCAGAATCAAGTTTATAGAGGAAAACATCAGTGCCTTGATAACAGATTAATAAAATTATCCATTCTAATAAACCAGAAGAATAATGCTGAAAAACCTGAACAGAGATGATAGACCTGTGGGAAAATACGAAGAAACAAACAACAACCAAACATAGGTGTCATCAGAATTCCAGAAAGAAAGGAATAATGTGGTGAAGAAAATAATTGCTAACATGTTCCAATTTGACAAAACACAGTTACATATTCAAGCCATCAAGTGAGCCCCCAAACAGGACAAATTCAGAGAAAGTCATGCTTACACATATCGGAATCAAACTGCTGAAAAGCAAACACAAAAATAACTTTGAAATAAATGTGAGAACTTTCTGTGCCCCCGTGTGTGTCATTGTGTGAAATGTCCTCACAGTTCTCATCAGAAAACATAAAATTAGATAATAACAGAACAGCCAGTGGTTCCAGAGCTTGAAGAACTGGAGTCCATTAGAGTCCTGCTGCTGCTGCTAAGTCCTGCGTCCAGTGAAAACATCTATCAATAGAAGAAATGCAGGACTTCACAAGGGAAGGAGAAGCAGCAGAAATGGTATCTGGGTACTCCCTGGTGGCTCAGATGATAAAGAATCTGCTTGCAGTGTGGGAGACCTGGGTTCAATACCTGGGTCGGGAAGATCCCCTGGAGAAGGAAATGGCAACCCACTCTAGTATTCCTGCCTGGAAAATCCCATAGACAGAGGAGCCTGGCAGGCTAGAGTCCATGGGGTCACAAAGAGTCAAACACAACTAAGCAACTTCACTCTAACTCTCTCTAGAACTGGCTGCTTTTCTCTCTTCATTCTTTAAAATATGAAACTCCTAGGTTCAGCTCTGACATTACAGAGTTTGAGATTCACTTCCATCCATAAAGTCAGGGAAAGCTGAACAAACTAAAATCAACTTTGCTTGGAGGCATAGAGAAATGAGGGTGCAGACAAACCACCACCTCAAAATCTGGAGAAACAAAGGATGCAGAGGGTCAGACCAGGATCTGCTCACCTGGAGCAGGAGCAGGTGGGGATGTGAGCTGGCAGGCACACTTTGATGATACTGACGTATGACTGGGCCTGAGTGAGGACTCCCCTGGGCCAAGAAGCTTCTGGTGGCCGCAGTGTCAGGGGACACCCACACCATTCTGGGTTTTACCTCCAGGAGCCCCCCCAGGTTCTCCCTGGGAAAACCCAAGAAAGATCCCTGTGGCCAAGGCAGAGGAAGGGGAGAGCAGTCCCTGTGAAGGGGTCCAGAGCCTTCTCTGGACCAAAAGCTGCTCTCTAGGTGGGATTGTGCCAGGGCTCAGTCCTGAAGACTGTCCCGGCCTGGAGGAGGGATCGCCCCACTGCAATCCTTCCAACCTTCCTCTCATTGAGAGGGGAAAGATATCCATCCCTCTGGAGAAGCACGTGTGGAGTTCACAGCCTAGGGCTCAGCCACTAAAAGAGAGATTTCATCATATGATTGTAGACCACTTTCCTCCCCCAGACCTATGACTGCTGGGCGGTGTTGTAATAACCATGATTACCGAAGACAGAGCTGCAGGATCCAGTGGCTCTGCAGAGAAGCACACAGGGAAGCTCAGGTCCAGGAGGCACCAGACAAAGGCACGAGGGGAACCTGGAGTTTCTGACACCTGGGGCCACAGCAAACCTCACCTGGAGTCCTTCTTACCCAGATGGACATGGAGCCTCCCACTAACGGCCTGTTCATCCCGGTTCCTATCACTCAGTACAACACATCCTGCCTCCAACAAGGATGCAAAACACTGGCTATATCACTGTCTGATGGGGTTTATAAGGAACATAGGTGTAATGCACAGGATCCCTGTAACATAGTGTGGGAAGGTACAGGGACCTAGATCACTACTGTCCCTGTGTTCCATGTGAAATCATTAAATATCAGTGTTAGGTCGATTGTGAAATATTTAAATAACTGCATTTTAACTCTGAGAGCAGACATACACACTCACACACACACACACACACACACACACAAAATACAAGGGATATATCTAAAAATCAACAGATAAATTGAAATAGAATACTAAAACACAATCACATGTTATAAAAGGAAGGCAGAAAAGAATGGAGAGGCATTGAGAAGAGAGGTAGCAAACAGAACAATCTAATAAGTGATTGGACATAATTCAGCATATCAAGAATTATGTTAACTATGTGAAGTGAAGTCGCTCAGTCATGTCCGACTCTTTGTGACCCCATGGACGGTAGCCCACCAGGCTCCTCCGTTCATGGGATTCTCCAGGCAAGAATACTGGAGTGGGTTGCCATTTCCTTCTCCAGGGGATCTTCCCGACCCAGGGATCGAACCCAGGTCTCCCACATTAGAAGCAGACACTTTAACCTCTTAGCCACCAGGGAAGAGCTATGTTAACTATATTTATGTTAACTATAAATAGACTAAAACAGGGTTCAGCAAACTATAGCCTTTGAACCAAATTCAGTTCACCGTCTGCTTTTGTAAATAAAGTTTTCTTGGAATAGAGACATTACCATTATCTGTGTATTGTCTCTGGTGCTTATGTGCTGAAACTGCAGAATGGAAGTACTGCAACAGGGACCCTGCTTATTATCTGTCTTTTACCGGAAAAAACCTGGAGAACGTCTGGTCTAGACACACTAGTCAAATATTGTTAGAATATTATAAAAATTTAAATACACAAAAACTACATGCTCTCTATAAGAAACCCACTTTCACCATTTATATCATTCTAGGAAAGAGAAATTAAAATGATGATAAAAGATATAAACCATACAACATTAATCAAATGAAAGCAAAAGAACCTATATTAATATCCAGGTAAACATCAAGGTAAATAAGAATACCAGTCATTTAAAGAAAGAAATATCAATTCTACAGAGTCCCTTCCAGAAAATAGAAGAAAACATTTAGTAACTGGCTTTAGAGGCCAGCATTTCCACCCTGATACCAGAGACATGCAACCACAGGACAAGAACTAGGGAGCAATATCTCTTATGAACAAAGACAATCATCACTTTTTTTTTTATTTTAATTGTGAGAAACATAAAAATTTAATATCACACAAAAAAGTGTCATTTATCCCAGGCATATGTATCTGGTTCAATATTCAAAAATCAATCAACAACATGTTATATTGTGTTGGCCAAAAAGTTGGCTCTGTTTTTTAAAAAAAAAAAAAAAACCGAATGCTTAGCCGTCTTTAACCTCATTCAAAACAATTTTTTAGATTGTATTTTGACAGCTGTCATATCAGTATGCATTTTTTAAAGAAACTCACCAGAATTGGTGAATTTTTTGTTGCTATTTTAATATTGAGGATGGAAAAAAAACATTTTTGGCATATTATGCTTTATTATTTCATGAAAGGCAAAAATGCAACTGAAATGCCAAAAAAAAAAGATTTTTGCAGTGTATGGAGAAGGTGTTTTGACTGATGTAGGGTGTCAAAAGTGGTTTGCAAAGTTTTGTGTTATAGATTTCTCATTGGATGATGCTCCACAGTCGGGTAGGCCAGTTGAAGTCGAGACATTAATTAAGACCAATCAATGTTATACCATGCAGGAGACAGCCAACGTACTCAAAATATCCAAATCAAGCACTGAAAATCATTTGCAACAGCTCAGTTGGGTTAAACACTTTGATGTTTGGGCTCCACATAAGTTAAGCAAGAAAACCTTCTTGACCGTACAGTTCAGTCATTCAGTCATGTCTAACTCTTTGTGACCCCATGGACTGCAGCATGCCAGGCTTCCCTGTCCATCACCAACTCTGGAGCTTGCTCAAACTCAAGTCCATTGAGTTGGTGATTCCATCCAACCATCTCATCCTCTGTTGTCCCCTTCTCCTCCCGCCTTCAATCTTTCCCAGCATCAGGGTCTTTTCAAATGAGTCAGTTCTTCGCATCAGGTGGCCAAAGTATTGGAGTTTCAGCTTCAGCATCAGTCCTTCCAAGGAACATTCAAGACTGATTTCCTTTAGGACTTACTGGTTTGATCTCCTTGCAGTCCAAGGGACTCTCAAGAGTCTTCACCAATACCACCATTCAAAAGCATCAACTCTTCGGTGCTCAGCTTTCTTTATGGTTTTACTCTCACATCCATACATGACTACTGGAAAAACCATAGCTTTGACTAGACGGACTTCCTTGCACATACTTCTTAACTGTACTTCTGCATGCAATTCTTTACTGAAATGTAATGAAAACATTCCATTTAAAAAACAAATTGTGACAGGCAATGAAAAGTGGGTACTGTACAATAACACAGAAAGGAAGAGATCATGGGGCAAGCAAAATGAACCACCACCAACCTCAGTCTTCATCCAAAGAAGGTGATGTTGTATATATAGTGGGACTGGAAAAGAGTCCTCTATTATGAGCTCCTTCCAGAAAGCCAAACAAGTAATTCTTTTTTTTAATATAAATTTATTTATTTAATTGGAGGCCAATCACTCTACAATACTGTTCTAACAAGCACTGATCCCAATTAAACAAACTGAAAGCATCACTCAACAAAAAGCATCTGGAATTAGTCAACAAAAAAACACACAATCTTCCATCAGGATAACTCAAAACTGCATGTTTCTTTGACGACCAGACAAAAACTGTTAAAGCTTGACTGAGAAGTTCTGATTCATCTATATTCACCAGACATGGCACTTTCAGATTTCCATGTAGTCCAGTCTTTACAAAATTCTCTTAATGGAAAAAATTTCAGCTTCTTGAAAACTGCAAAAGGCAGCTGCAACAGTTCTTTTCTCAAAAACATTAAGAGTTTGGGGAAGATGGAATTATGAAGTTGCCTGAAAAATGGCAGAAGGTGGTAGAACAAAACAATATTCTGTTCAATAAAGTCCTTAGTGAAGATGAAAAATGTGTCTTTTATTCTAACTTAAAAGTCAAAGAAAATTTTTGGCCAATCCAATATTAGCAGATTGAGAAAACAAAACACAGGATCATAAAAAAAAAAAAAAA
>SJYQ01004062.1:453171-539101 GCA_006410935.1 Redunca redunca
AAAAAAAAAAAAAAAAAACACAGAAAGAACATTTAACAAAATTCAATATATTTACATGATAAAAACTCTCAGCAAACAAGGATTAGAGGGACCTTCCTTAACTGGATAGAGGCCTCACACACACACATACATACACACACACACACACACACACACACACACACACAAGTTATGCTTAGTAGTGAAAGTGAATATCCCCCCAAGACTGGAGCACAGCAAGGATGTCCACTGTGACCAGTCCCATCAAACATCGTCTGAATGTCCTAGGGAGGGAACTAGGCAGGAAAGAATAATAAAAGTTACATATGTGGAAAGAGAAGAAATAAAACCATTCCGCTTGTAGACAACATGATCCTCTGAAGAAAATCTCAACAAATATGCTAAAAGAAAAAGGAAAACTCTCTGGAAGCTAATAAATGAGTCTAGCATGGTCTTATTACACAGTCTTAGTACATAAGTCAACAGACAAAAATGAATCATACCACTATGGACAAGAAGTGCAAATCTGAACCACAAAATACAATTGTAATTGGTTATAAAACAGGCACCATCTGTAATCTGAACACTACAAAACACTGACACAACAAATCAAAGAAGATCTAAGTAAATAAAGAGGCACACTGTGATCATGTATTTGAGGACTCAGGTGTTAGGATATCAGTTCTTCCCAAAGTAATCTCTATGTATAATGTAATAACAACGATTTTAGCAGGATGTGTTTGTAGACAGTGACAAGATAATTCTAAATTCATATGAAAAGGCAAATGAGATAGAACAGCCAGAATAACTTTGAGAAAGGAAAAAATTTGGAGGAATGTCCTCCCCAATTTTAAAAATTCATGTAAAGTTAAGGTAACTAAGAGAGTGTAGTATTGATGAAAATGTAGAAACTTACATCAAGAACAGAATATATAGGAATTTCCCCATTGGTCCAGTAGCTAAGATTCTGCACTACCAATGCAGCAGTCCTGGGTTCAATCCCTGGTTGGAGAACTAAGTTCCCATGTGCCATGGGGCTGAGCCAAAAAAAGAAGAACAGAATATACAACCCAGAAATAGGCCCACAATAATATGGAAACTCGTTTTTTTCAAAGTTGAAAGACTAATTCAGTGGAGTAAATAAAATCTTTTCAACTAATGGAAAGACTGGCATCCATATGCAAATCATTAAAAAAAAAAAATCAAAGGAAGACTTGTACCTTATAGAAAAACAGACCAAGCATTGGTCATAGATCAATTGTAAAAAAAAGGAAAGTGAGGGACTTCCCTGGTGGTCCAGTGGCTAAGTCACTGTGCTCCCAATGCAGGGGGCATGGGTTCAATCCCTGGTGGAGGAACTATATCCCACATACCACAATTAAGATCTGGCATAGCCATATAAACAAATATTTTTTAAAATGATAAAACTCTTAAAAGAAAACATAGGGAAAATTATTAATGCCCATACTTTAGGCAAAGTGCTATTATATATAAAACCAAAAGCCTGATCTTTAAAAAATAATGATAAATTAACCAAAATCAATGTTTGTTCTGAAAAAATGACATTAATGGAATAAAAAGACAAGCTACAGACTGAGAGAAAACATTTACAAATCATATAAGCAATGAAATCTTTGTATCCAAAATGTCCAATGAACTCTCAAAAGAATTTATCAAAAGCAAACAATTCAATAAAATATGAACAAAGTATCTGAACATAAACTACAACAATAATGACAAATATACGCACAGATAATATATGTTAACACACACACACATAAGTTCAGGATGAGAGTCTCAATGTCATAAACCATTAGAAAAATAAAATTAGAATTCCCAAGTGTGATACAATTTCACATCCACTGGAATGACAATAGAAACAATAATAAATGTCAGAAAGTGTGTGGTGAGGATGTGATCACAGTATGGTGTCAACAACTAATAATTCTGTATCACATACTTAAAAGTTGCTAAGAGAGTAGATCTTTCTTTTAAAAAATTTTAAGAGAATAGATCTAATTACTAAAATTCACATCACAGTCTTCCCTGGTGGTTCACAAGTAAAGAATCCGCTGGCCAATGCAGGAGACACAGGTTCGATCCCTGGTCTGGGAGGATCCCACAGGCTGCAGAACAACTAAGCCCGTGTATCACAGCTACTGAGCCTGTGCTCTAGAGCGCAGGTGCCACAACTGCTGAAGCTCAAGCACCCTAGAACCCGTGCTCTGCAACAAGAGAAGCCACTGTGATCAGAAGCCCACAGACAGCAACTAGAGCATAGCCCCTGCTAGTCACAGCTAAGAAAAAGCCCACGCAGCCACGAAGACTCAGCATAGCCAAATAAATAAATAAAATTTAAAAAGTAAAAGTTCTCATCACATCTCGTTTTGAACTTTGTGAGATGGTAATGGTAACTAAACTTACTGTGGTGATCATTTTGCAGTACATTCATGTATCAAATCATTGTTGTGTACCTGAAACTAGGGACTCCCTGGTGGCTGAGATTATAAAGGATCTGCCTGTAATGCAGGAGATGCGAGAGACAGGTTCGATGCCTGGGTAGGGAAGATCCCCTAGAAAAGAGAATGGTAACCCACTCCAGTATTCTTGCCTGGGAAATTCCATGGACAGAGGAGCCTTGTGGGCTATAGTCCATAGGGTCGCAAAGAGTTGGACATGACTGAGCTACTAACACTTAAGTACTTATTAGTACAAAGTTATATGTCAATCATATCTCAATAAAACTGGAGGAAATAAAGGAGAGCAGTACATGAAATAACTTTAATCCTCATGCATTGCTAGGAGGAATGCAAAGTGGTATAGCCACTTTGGAAAATAATCTGTCAGTTCAGTTGGGCTGTTGTAACAGAACGCCATAGACTGGACTTCTCACAATTCTGGAGGCTGGGAAGTCCATGATCAAGGTGCTAGCAGATTCAGTGTCTGGTGCCCAGGTTCTAGTTTATGGCCCTCTTCTCACTGTCCTCAGAGGGTGGAAGGGGAACGGATCATTTCTGAACCTCTTTTATAAGGACACTGGAGAAGGCAATGGCAACCCACTCCAATACTCTTGCCTGGAAAATCACTAATGCCATTCATGAGGGCTCCACCCCCATGACTAATCACCCCCACCAAAGGTTCCATTTCAAAGTACTTACCTTGTGGGTTAGGACTTCACCATATAAATTTGGGGAGGGGGAGCACAAATATTCAGACCACAACATCAGTCCACCTCAGTTCAGTCACTCAGTCGTGTCTGACTCTTTGCGACCCCATGGACTGCAGCACACCAGGCTTCCCTGTCCATCACCAACACCCAGAGCTTGCTCAAACTCATGTCACTTCACTGATGCCATCCAACCAGCTTATCCTCTGTCGTCCTCTTCTCCTCCTGCCTTCAATCTTTCCCAGCATCAGGGTCTTTTCCAAGCAGTCTGTTCTTCATATCACGTGGCCAAAGTATTGAAGGTTCAGCTTCAGCATCAGTCCTTCCAATGAATATTCAGAGCTGATTTCCTTTAGGATGGACTGGTTGGATCTTCTTGCAGTCCAAGGGACTCTCAAGTCTTCTCCAACACCACAGTTCAAAAGCATCAATTCTTCAGCGCTCAGCTTTCTTTAAGGTCCAACTCTCATATCCACAAATGACTACTGGAAACACCACAGCTTTAACTAGACAGACCTTTGTCATTAATGCCTCTGCTTTTTAATATGCTGTATAGGTTGGTCATAGCTTTTCTTCCAAGGAGTAAGCATCTTTCAATTTCATGGCTGCAGTCACCATCTGCAGTGATTTTGGAGCCCCTCCAAAGTGAAGCCTCTTACTGTTTCCATTATTTCCCCATCTATTTGCCATACAGTGATGGGACTGGATGCCACGATCTTACTTTTCTGAATGTTGAGCTTTAAGCCAACATTTTCACTCTTATCTTTCACTTTCATCAAGAGGCTCTTTAGTTCTTCATTTTCTGCCATAAAGATGGTGTCATCTGCTTATCTGAGGTTATTGATATTTCTCCCAGCAATCTTGATTCCAGCTTGTGCTTCATCCAGCCCAGCATTTCTCATGATGTACTCTGCATTGAAGTTGATAAATAAGCAGGGTGACAATATACAGCTTTGATGTACTTCTTACCCAATTTGGAACCAGTCTGTTGTTCCATGTCCAGTTCTAAATGTTGCTTCTTGACCTGCATACAGATTTCTCAGGAGGCAGATCAGGTGGTCTGGTATTCCCATCTCTTTCAGAATTTTCCAGTTTGTTGTAATCCACACAAAGGCTTTGGCATAGTCAATACAGCAGAAGTAGATGTTTTTCTGGGACACTCTTGCTTTTTCAATGATCCAGCAGATGTTGCCAATTTGATCTCTGGTTCCTCTGCCTTTTCTAAATCCAGCTTGAACATCTGGAAGTTCATGGTTCACATACTGTTGAAGCCTGGCTTGGAGAATTTTGAGCATTACTTTGCTAGTGTGTGAGATGAGTGCAATTGTGTGGTCGTTTGAACATTCTTTGGCATTGCCTTTCTTTGGGATTGGAATGAAAACTGACCTTTTCCAGTCCTGTGGCCACTGCTGAGTTTTCCAGATTTGCTGGCATATTGAGTGCAACACTTTCACAGCATCATCTTTCAGGATTTGAAATTCCAGCTCAACTGGAATTCCATCACCTGCACTGGCTTTGTTCATAGTGATGCTACCTAAGGCCCACTTGACTTCACACTCCAGGATGTCTGGCTCTAGGTGAATGATCACACCATCATGGTTATCTGGGTTGTGAAGATCTTTTTTGTACAGTTCTTTTGTGTATTCTTGCCACCTCTTCTTAATATCTTCTGCTTCTGTTAGGTCCATACCACTCTGTCCTTTATTGGGCCCATCTTTGCATGAAATGTTCCCTTGGTATCTCTCATTTCTTGAAGGGATATTTAGTCTTTCCCATTCTATTGTTTTCCTCTATTTCTTTGCATTGATCATTGAGGAAAGCTTTCTTATCTCTCCTTGCTATTCTTTGGAACTCTGCATTCAAAAGAGTATATCTTTCTTTTTCTCCTTCACATCCCTTCTTTTCTCAGCTATTTGTAAGGCCTCATCAGACAACCATTTTGCCTTTTTGCATTTCTTTTTCTTGGGGATGGTTTTGATCCCTGCCTCCTGTACAATGTCATGAACTTCTGTTCATAGTTCTTCAGGCACTCTGTCTATGAGATCTAATCCCTTGAATCTATTTGTCACTTCCACTGTATAATTGTAAGGGATTTGATTTAGGTCATACCTGAATAGTCTACTGGTTTTCCCTCCTTTCTTCAATTTAAGTCTGAATTTGGCAATAAAGGGTTTGTGATCTGAGTCACAGTCAGCTCCCAGTCTTGCTTTTGCTGATTGTACAGAGCTTCTCCATCTTTGGCTGCAAAGAATATAATCAGTCTGATTTAGGTATTGACCATCTGGTGATGTCCATGTGTAGAGTCTTCTCTTGTGTTGTTGGAAGAGGGTGTTTGCTATGACCAGTGCATTCTCTTGGCAAAACTGTATTATCCTTTGACCTGTTTCATTCTGTACTTCAAGGCCAAATTTGCCTGTTACTCCAGGTAGCTCTTGACTTTCTACTTTTGCACTCCAATCCCCTATAATGAAGGGGACCACAGCATAGTCTGTCAGTATTTTTTTTTAATGAATATACATTTTTTTTTTAAAAATGAATATGACCAAGCAATTGCACTTCAAGGTGTCTGCCCAAGACAATGAAAGCAAATGTCTATATAAAGACTCATACACAAATGCTCATATCATAACATGATAGTCAAAACCCAAGAACAATTCAAAAGGCAACTGATTGGTTAATAAAGAGACAAACTGTGTTATATGTGTTTACTATAGTAATTGGCAAAGTACTATAGTAATTGGCAATAAAAGAACAAAACACTGATGCAAGCAACAACTTGGGTGAATTGCCAAAACTTGAACGTAAGTGAAAGAAGTCAGATGGGAAAGTCCTCCTCACTTTCTGTTCCATCTATGTGGAAAGTCAGGAAGCCACATCCAAGGAGACAGACAGTAGACTCCTGGTTGCTAAAGGCTGGAGTGAGAACTGAGTGTGACTGAAAATAGGATATTATGGGGGGTGATGGGAATGTTCTAACATTTTATTATAGTGATGTGCAACTCTTTGAATTTACTAAAAGTCATCATTTTTTTTGCAAAAAACAATGTATGCTTAAACAAGTCAATGTTATGATGTGTAAATTATATCCCCAAAAAGGTATTTTTAAAATACCACTGCACACTTTATTAGAATGGAGAAACTTTAAAAGACTGACCAGACAGAGTATGGTTGAGGATGTCAATCAACCAAAACTCTTACACATGACTGGCAAGAGCATGAAATAGCACAACAATTTCAGAAAATAATACAATAGTTTCTTGGAAAGTTAACACACACATACATATGACCCATTTAAACCACATCTAGATTCTGTCCCCAAAGAAATAAATGCAAGTGTCTAGGCAAAAACATATGCAAAACATTCATAGTACTTGTATTTGTAATGATGAAAACTGGATGTAAGTCAAGTGTCGATCAACAGTTAAGTGGAAAACAATCTGTGGTCCATCCATACGGGGAACTACTCAGCAATGAAAAGGATAAACTAAGATATATGCAGCCACATGAATCTCAAAGCAGTTATTCTGAGTAAAACAAGCCAGACAAAATGAGTGCAAATAGCAGGATCCCATTTGTATAAAATTCAAAAAAACAGAATATGTTATAGTGAATACCAGGTAGGTCAATAGTTGCCAGGCAGAAGGCAGGGGGTGACACAGGGAAGGAGATTGAGGTGATGAATATGCCCATTACTGTGCCCATGGTGATGGTTTCACACAGATACACACATGCCCAAAATTATCAGTAAGTGCCTTTCATATGGGCTTCCGCTTCCCAGTCACCGTTAGTGGTAAAAAATCCATCTGCCATAAGAAACGAATCGCCAGTCTATGTCCGATGCAGGATGCAGGATGCTTGGGGCTGGTGCATGGAGAGGACCCAGAGAGATGGTATGGGGTAGAAGGTGGGAGGGGATTCATGTTTGGGAATGCATGTACACTCGTGGTGAATTCATGTCAATGTTTGGCAAAACCAACACAGTATTGTAAAGTAAACTAAAGTTAAAATAAAAATTTAAAAAATAAATTAAAAAAAAAAAGAATCCATCTGCCAATACAGGGGACAGAAGCGACATGGATTCGATCCCTGGGTTGGGAAGATCCCCTGGAGGAGGAAATGGCAACCTACTCCAGTATTCTTGCCTGGAAAATCCCATGGACAGAGGCGTCTGGCAGACGAGAGTCCATGGGATCACAAAGAGTCGGACAAGGCTGACCACACACAAACACACCCCTTTCATTGTATGCCAACAGCAACTCGGTGACCCTGCTAAAAGCAAAAAATAAAGGCAAAGTGGAAAATTCCACAAAATTCTCAGAAAAGTCAGGCACCAACAATGCCAGCCTGTGTCAAATGTGAGCACTGGCTGAAAGTGAAGATCTTGGGATGAAAATGTCAAACCCGGAAGCTTCTGAGGGCAGACTGGAGCACGGGCTTCCCTCCTGGTGTGTTCGCCTCAGGCAGCCTGGGTGGTCCTTAGGGCACAGAAAGTTCCAGCTCTGAAGATGTCTGTTGCGAGCGCAGCATCTGCAGTGCGGAGTGATCTCTGCAGGGGCACTGAGTGTCTGGGGGACTTTGATGTGAGTCTCTGGTCGCAGGACTAGGACAACTCATCACTCACAAATTCCAGTGTTAAAACTGGAGATTTTGGGTAAGTGTCCACTCTCAGAATAAAAACCAGGGGAAGGGAGATCCATCCTATTTTATCAGGAGATTTTTATTTGACGGGCCTCCGGAGCTGTCACCAAGCTTCTCCTTGGCAGGGAAGGGAGGGTCCAGGTGTTCCAAGGAGGCAATTTCCGGCTCAGCCCTGACAGCTCCTTGATCTGAAGAGAGGGGCTGAGTGGGACAGAGATGTTCCCAAAGTCACAGCATCACTGCTAACAAGGGGCCAGGGCTGGGCTGTAAACACTGTACAAACTAAAGCTACTTTATTTTCTGTCTGTTTTCAGAGGTGAGGAGAAGGCGATGGCACCCCACTCCAGTACTCTTGCCTGGAAAATCCCATGGACAGAGGAGCCTGGTAGGCTGTGGTCCATGGTGTCGTGAAGAGTCGGACACAACTGAGCGACTTTCCTTTCACTTTTCACTTTCATGCATTGGAGAAGGAAATGGCAACCCAACCAGTGTTCTTCCCTGGCGAATCCCAGGGACGGGGGAACCTGGTGGGCTGCCGTCTATGGAGTCACATAGAGTCAGAAGTGACTTAGCAGCATCAGAGGTGAACAAAGCCAGCTGCCTCCTCACACTTCCCTGGTTGGAGGAAGGGGTCTCTTCCCATTTTGTCCATTCAACAATAACTTCGTTTACAAGGACCTGGGCAGGAGGCAGTTAGTGACAGAGGACATCAGGGCAGGGTGTGCATGCCTGTTGCCCCTCTCCAGGCATAGAGATGTACTGCAAATTCAAGTGTCACCCCTGAGAAGCCGCGGGCACAGCCTTCTCGTGGGAAAGGTGCTGACAAGGGGCAGCAAAGCGTGTGGTTGACCTAGTCTGATCCTGGGTTTCTTAGGATATCTGACCACAGGAGCCTTGTGCTGGAAGCTGCAGCTCCCGTATCCTGTGGAATCTGAGTCGTTCAGAGGACATGGGGGCCCAGCTTCTCAGCCTGGATGGTAGGATCCCCAATATTTGGGCAAAGTCACTCCATCCAGCATGGAGTAATGACGCCTATGCACACGTGGCTCCTAAAACCTTCCACGGATTCAGACGTTTAATCTCCACAAAGAGCCCCTAGGTATCATTACTGTTATCTACACGCGAGGACGGTGAGACACGGAGAAGAGGTGACCTGTGCAGGACAGAGGAGGGGCCACTGCGACTGGATCCTGAGCTGCTGCCCATCTTCCTGTGCTCGGGGCCTTGGAAGCTGAATAGACCCCAGGGCTGGGACCAGTCACCATTAACTGACACTGTGGGCATCACGCTGGGAGCACAAGGCCACAGGGGATACAGCCAGACAGTCACCACAGGCTGGTATGGCCACCCCTGCACTGCCCCAACACCGGAGCTGGGATGGAGGCAGTGAAGCCCCATGTGGCCTGTGGGTCCAAGCTCAGATCCCCACCTCTTGGACCAGCAGGAAGCAGGCAGCATCTCTCGGGTCCCACATGTGGGTGCTTCTCTGCACTGTGTCATTCTACTAGGGACCTAAATGCACCCCCCGGGGCTGGGCCAGTGTCAGGGGCAGTAGGGCAGGGTCTTCCCATGCCAAATCGGTTGGGGGGTTGCAGGGTAGGACAGTCCTGAAAAACCACCCACTCTCCTCCAGAAGCGGCAGGGTGTGCTCCTGACCTCCCTTTGTTCACTAGGCACAAACCTGCTGCGTCCACATCTGGACTCACAGCCCCCACTGCCCACCTGGGGGCAGACGTGGCGATTCCAGATCCAAGCGGTCTTGTCCGCACCTCCTGGGGTGACCAAAACAGCTTAAATCATGTTTGTCAGTTCCTCCAAATGTGCACGGACTCTGCCACCTGGGGCCCACATCTCCGAGTTCAGGACTGCTTGTGATGATTACAAATCTCTTCCCCGGGGATGGGATGACTCCGCACAGGTTCCTGGTGATACCAGCTTCATCAGACTGTCCTCAGTGATGGTCTTCCTGATGTGCCCAGTGTTCTCAACGTAAACGCTGCTCACAGCACCACCATCCAGCGGGAACGAGCACATCCACACTGCTGTTCAGGAGGCTTGTTTGGGGACATTTTTTCCTACTAACTTGTGAGCAAAGACAGTTTTTTTCCCATAACACAGTCATCAAACCTTCATAAGCGATAATTATGTGTTTCTTATGTGAGTCATAAATTCCCTGTTAAGTGCATAAAAAGCAGTTTAGCCCGTAAATGCCTGGTATCTTCAACAGATACAATAGAGAAGAGTTCGCTCCCCACCTGTTTTGGGGGATTGCTGCTTCAGTGGGGGAGGAGCCCCATCCCTTGTAGGACAAGAAGACCCCAGCATCCCTGGTGCTCAGATTGGGAAGGGGACACTGTGTAAAAAAGAGGAACATAACAAAATAACATTGTCACACTTAGAAAAAATTAATAACTTTTAATCCAGTCTAATATTACAGATTATCTTCTAGTTTTTCCAATTGTCCTCAAAACATTTTTTGTGTTGGTGTTTCATAACCAGGATCCCTCATTAGTTTGAAAGCTGATGATTAAACTCAGGACTTGCCTTTGACCTGCACGTGCAGTGGGACTTGTCCTTCACAAGCTCCCCCCGAGGCTCCACTCACAGGAGAATGGCAGTCATCCAGGGTGGAGGGAATGGTAGAATTGGAAAGTCACCATCTTATAGCCCTCGAAGGAACTGATTATTGATCCATGCCTCAGTCATCAATGGAGAGGAACCAACAGGTGATAGATAGATGAACAGGATGCTCACCTGGTGCCAGGTCCCCACCTTTGCCATTTCCTCTGGTCACAGGGGATGTTCCACTTGCTCCCTGGAGAGACCTGTGGGTGTCACCTGATCCCGGGCCACCCCAGCATCACAGACAGGCACCTGGCCCTCTGTCTCTCCCAATGCAGTGCAAGGAAGTGAACTGTTAACATGTCAGCATGTAAATGTGCCCAAAGTCTACAACCCTGGTTTCTTTGTTGGGCTATTTCTTTAGAGGTTTGTTTTTTTTTAATAAAGTTTTATTTTTCAAAATGTACAGCTGGTAGGACCTGTTCATGCATCTTCACCAGCAGCTGGGGCATCTCCACCCTTGGTGTTTCTGGTGTAAATCACTTGAGCTCTGTGCTTTGAAACCAGTTTAATAAGTGCTTTACTAAGGAGTTCCTGGAGGGCTGCTCTGGCCAGGGAACCACGAATCTTCAGTCTCTCAGAGACCACAGCTGGAGTTATAAGTTTATAGTTGGTAACTTCTTTACAGAGTTTGTCATATGTTGCTTTGTCGAACAAGACTAGGTTATTGAGCTTGTCCCGAACTTTGCCTTTGGACCACTTCTTTTTGGCCTTGCCCCCAGATTTGTTCACTGGATCTTTGTCTTTCTTGGCCGACTTTCCGGCATCTTTCTTCTTCTTGTCGTCCTTGGGCAGCATAGCGAAGCCCGGAGAGCGGCTGCAACCACTGCTGCCTCGCTAAGATGTCGGACAAAAAGCTAGAGGTTTTATTGACTTGACAACATCCCAACAAATTCAGACAATGGACTTGATGTGGGCTTGTTGAGATGCCCCAGATGCCAGGATCCTGGAGGGGAAATCTGAGGGGAAAATAAGTAAGTAATCAAAAGTACTTCAGACTGGTTCTAGAGTGTGGAGACAAAGCTTGGGGCAAAGGAAGAGAAGGGGGCAATAGGGAGACACCGAGGACACAAGACTAAGGTCTCATCAGCCAGAGAAGGAGCAGATCTGGGCCTGGGCTGGGCCTCTGGTTAGAATAAGCCCCAGACACAGGGCTTTACCGAGCATGGCCCCACCCACCAGAACAAGACCCAGTTTCCCCCCCCCAGTCAGTCTTTCCCTTCAGGAAGTTTCCGTATGCCTCTTATCCTTCTCCAGCAGAGGGCAGACAGACTGAAAACCACAATCACAGAAAGAAAACCAATCTGATCACATGGACCACAGCCTTGTCTAACTCAATGAAATCATGAGCCATGCCATGTAGGGCCACCCAAGACGGACAGGTCATGGTGGAGAGTTTTGGCAAAATATGGTCCACTGGAGAAGGGAATGGCAAACCACTTCGGTATTCTTGCCTTGAGAACACCATGAACAGTATGAAAGGCAAAAAGATAGGACACTGAAAGATACACTCCCCAGGTTGGTAGCTGCCCAATATGCTACTGGAGGTCATTGGAGAAATAACTCCAGAAAGAATGAAGGGATGGAGCCAAAGCAAAAGCAACACCCAATTGTGGATGTGACTGGTGATGGAAGCAAGGTCTGATGCTATAACGAGCAATATTGCACAGGAACCAGGAATGTTAGGTCCATGAGTCAAGACAAATTAGAAGTGGTCAAACAGGAGATGGCAAGAGTGAACATCAACATTTTAAGAATCAGTGAACTAAAATGGACTGGAATGGGTGAATTTAACTCAGATGACCATTATATCTACTACTGTGGGCAAGAATCCTTTAGAAGAAATGGAGTAGCCATCATAGTCAACAAAAGAGTCCAAACTGCAGTACTTGGGTGCAATCTCAAAAATGACAGAATGATCTCTGTTCATCTCCAAGGCAAGCCATTCAATATCACAGTAATCAAGTCTATGCCCTGACCAGAATTACTGAAGAAGCTGAAGTTGAATGGTTCTATGAATACCTACAAGACCTTTTAGAACTAACATCCAAAAAAAGATGTCCTTTTCACTATAGGGGACTGGAATGCAAAAGTAGGAGGTCAAGAAATACCTGGAGTAACAGGCAAATTTGGCCTTGAAATACGGAATGAAGCAGGTCAAAGGCTAATACAGTTTTGCCAAGAGACTTCACTGGTCATAGCAAACACCCTCTTCCAACAACACAAGAGAAGACTCTACACGTGGACATCACCAGATGGTCAATACTGAAATCAGATTGATTATATTCTTTGCAGCCAAAGATGGAGAAACTCTATACAGTCAGCAAAAACAAGACTGGAAGCTGACTGTGGCCCAGATCATGAACATGAACACCTTATTGCCAGATTCAGACTTAAATTGAAGAAAGTAGGGAAAACCACCAGACCACTCAGGTATGACCTAAATCAAGTTCCTTACAATTATACAGTGGAAGTGACAAATAGATTCAAGGGATTAGATCTCACAGACAGAGTGCCTGAAGAACTATGAACAGAAGTTCATGACATTGTACAGGAGGCAGGGATCAAAACCATCCCCAAGAAAAAGAAATGCAAAAAGGCAAAATGGTTGTCTGATGAGGCCTTACAAATAGCTGAGAAAAGAAGAGAAGCAAAAGGCAAAGGATAAAAGGAAGTACATATCCACTTGAATGCAGAGTTCCAAAGAATAGCAAGGAGAGATTAGAAATCCTTCCTCAGTGATCAATGCAAAGAAATAGAGGAAAATAAAACCATGGGAAAGACTAGAGATCTCTTCAAGAAAATTAGAGATACCAAGGGAACATTTCATGCAAAGATGGGCTCGATAAAGGACAAAAATGGTATGGACCTAACAGAAGCAGAAGATATTAAGAAGAGATGGCAAGAATACACAGAAGAACTATACAAAAAAGATCCTCAAGACCCAGATAATCACAATGCTGTGATCACTCACTTAGAGCCAGACATCCTGGAATGTGAAGTCAAGTGGACCTTAGGAAGCATCACTATGAACAAAGCCAGTGCAGGTGATGGAATTCCAGTTGAGCTATTTCAAATCCTAAAAGATGATGCTGTGAAAGTGTTGCACTCAATATGCCAGCAAATCTGGAAAACTCAGCAGTGGCCACAGGACTGGAAAAGGTCAGATTTCATTCCAATCCCAAAGAAAGGCAATGCCAAAGAATGTTCAAAAGACCACACAATTGCATTCATCTAACATGCTAGCAAAGTAATGCTCAAAATTCTCCAAGCCAGGTTTCAACAGTACATGAACCATGAACTTCCAGATGTTCAAACTATATTTAGTAAAGGCAGAGGAACCAGAGATCAAACTGCCAACATCCACTGGATCATCGAAAAAGCGAGAATCCCAGAAAAACATCTACTTCTACTTTATTGACTATGCCAAAGCCTTTGACGTGTGGATCACAAGAAACTGTGGAAAATTCTGAAAGAGCTGGGAATACCAGACCACCTGATCTGCCTCCTGAGAAATCTGTATGTGGGTCAGGAAGCAACATTTAGAACTGGACATGGAACAACAGACTGGTTCCAAATCGGGAAAGGAGTACATCAAGGCTGTATATTGTCACCTGGCTTATTTAACTTATATGCAGAGTACATCATGAGAAACGTTGGGCTGGATGAAGCACAAGCTGGAATCAAGATTGCCCAGAGAAATATCAATAACCTCAGATATGCAGATGACACCATCCTTATGGCAGAAATTGAAGAACTAAAGAGCCTCTTGATGAAAATGAAAGAGGAGAGTGAAAGAGTTGGCTTAAAACTCAACATTCAGAAAACTAAGATCATGGCATCCAGTCCCATCACTTCACGGCAAATAGATGGAGAAATAATAGAAACAGAGACTTTATTTGGGGGGGGGGGCTCCAAAATCACTGCAGATGGTGACCACAGCCATGAAATTAAAAGATGCTTACTCCTTGGAAGAAAAGTTATGACCATCCTAGACAGGATATTAACAAGCAGAGATGTTGCTTTACCAATTAAGGTCCATCTAGTCAAAGCTATGGTTTTTCCAGTAGTCATGTATGGATATGAGAGTTCAACTATAAAGAAAGCTGAGCACCAAAGAATGATGCTTTTGAACTGTGGTGTAGGAGAAAACTCTTGAGAGTCCCTTGGACTGCAAGGAGATCCAACCAGTCCATCCTAAAGGAAATCAGTCCTGAATATTCATTGGAAGGACTGATGCTGAAGCTGAAACTCCAATACTTTGGCCACCTGATGTGAAGAACTGACTCATTTGAAAAGACCCTGATGCTGGGAAAGACTGAAGGTGGGAGGAGAAGGAGATGACAGAGGATGAGATGTTGGATGGCATCACCAAGTCAATGGACCTGAGTTTGAGTCAACTCCGGGAGCTGGTGATGGAACAGGGAAGCCTGGTGTGCTGCAGTCCATGGAGTTGCAAAGAGTCAGACATGGCTGAGCAACCAAACTGAACAGAACAGAGGCTTCCCCGAGGCCCCTCTCCACGGTTGGGAGCAGATTCCCTTCAGCCCCAGGCTGCCTCCAAACCGCAGCCTGATTCTGCTCCAGCTCCAGGAGCCTGGCCTGTCTGGGGTGACAGCCTGGATTCCTTCCTGTGGCAGTGACCAGGGCCACATCCCCAGAGCTTCCTGGACTACAATCAAGGCCCAGCTCCTCCCCAGCCCTGCCTCCTTGTCAGCCCCGCCTCCTCCTTCACTTAGTTCTCCCTGAAAACCGGGTTGGGGACACTGGTGCCTTGACCAGGAAGCTCCACACTTGCAGGGCGTGCTGCCGGCACGCAGGACAGCATGGAGCAGACTCAGCAAAAGCTTGCTCAAAGGCCATTCCCGGGTGAGGCTGCAGGCTGCACTCCTGTGTGGCTGTGAGCGGCCATCCTACTCCAGGCAACAGACACTGAACATCCTCCTGGACCCAAGAAGACGGGATACAGAGGGCCTGGGCTTCAGACAGGAGGGAAGACCTAGAGGCAGTGGAGACACACCCAGGTGTGAGGGCCATGGGGCCGTGCTGGGCACTGTCACTTCTGGGTCCTGAGTATGGGAGATGGCTGTCCTGGGGATGGAAGAGGTGGGCAGAGCCAGGCCTCAGGGTCACACCTGTGAGGCGTCAGGTGGCCTCAGCAGGAACAGTCATCATGGTGTCACCTTGTTTGCAATTGACTTCACCCTCCTTCCACCCGAGCTGCTTCTCCCACCCCAGTCAGCTGATTCTTTCCTCCACTTTTGCCAACAGGGATGCAATGGTTTGTATAAAATTGTGAGACACCCAACACACAGCAAAGAGGCCTTGAGTCTGCTCTCTGGAGTCACACCTGCAAAATTCTGTTCATAGAGCTTCTCCAGAGGATCCCATTCTTCCTAAAGGAGAAGGACCACCAAACCTACCAACACCAACATATGTGGAGGTGGCAGGTGTGATTCATAGGTAGTTGACTTCAATAAACAGAGAGTTAACCCCACAGGGCAATTGAGATACTACCTCCTCCCAGACAGACTCCCCTCAGCTGGAACCAGCTTCCTTGGCTCCCACTTCCCACAAGGCCCTGTTTCCACTGTCAGGGAGCCAGTCCCCCGCTGCACAACCCTGGGGGCCCTGGAGCAGGGCAAGCCCACACCAGAAGCACAGTGAGGACAAAGGACAGGTAAGAGGGGCTGCCGTCTGCCAGGCTGTGGTCCAGGAGCAGAGCCAGGGAGACATATGCATGACCTTGCCCTTCAGGGTTAAGGGTCCAGAGCTGATTGCAATGTTCGGGGTTCTTGGTGCCACAGTAGAAACATGCTCTGTGCTAGGACAAAGAGAAATCATCCTCTGTTCTTGGGGTTCACAAAACTGCTGGGGACTCAGAAAACAGGCCCTTCCCTGGAGTCCAGGCAGCAGGGACCTGATGAAAGTGACCCAGGCACCCCAGCCTGTGTACCCTATGGACCTGCATGTGACCTCTCCAGCTCTGCCTCCCTCACTCCAGCCCCTGATTCTGGAACAAGCACCCCATGGCCCAAGCCTGGAGCATCTCCCCAACTCTGGATACCAGACATAGAGAAGCCTCATTTCTAAAAAGAACCACACAGGGTTCCTATGAACAATAAATACATAGCTTTTAACCTGCCCCAGTCCATGCACATCTGTGGTTTGTGTTTAAGCACATCTGATCTTAAACGTTTATAAACCACACTTCTGTGGTTTATGTGTGTGTGTGTATTTATGTATATATATATATATGTGTGTGTGTGTGTGTGTGAATAAAACACCACGAATGTTTTATTCACATATATATACATAAATATACATACACATAAACACAGATATATTTACTGTGTTTTATATATTTCTGATTTCCAGAATGAAAATCCCATCGAGGAGGAGGGCAGACAGGAGTGGGCCAGGCTGCAGCAGGAAACACCTGCAGGCTAAGTGTAGGAAGTTCTGATGATAACATGTCCTTCCTCTGCAGGGACCACATCCTGGGGAGTGAGGAGAGGCTGGTTTGTGAGGGATGATGCCTCCGGTTCAATGGAGTTCTGAATAAGTCTGCAGCTGAACAAAGGCTAAACTGGAGTCGGTGGCCCTTTCTGACTTCAAGGATCATTCTAGCAGCCAGTGCCTTATTTTTTTGACAGTTGTAGAGAAAATAAATTTTTGAAAACTAGTGAAGGGCCTTTGTTTCCTTCCTGTGTCAGCTGAAGACAGGCTCCTAGCTACTTTATACAGGGGAGATCTCATCAAGCCCCAAGCTCACAAGGAGAACTGATGGGAACCAGACTCATTTCCATGGTTCAGCAGGGTGAGCTGGAGTTTATCACCTGCTCCCGACCATCACCTGGAGCCCTACCAGGTGCTTTAGACTGGAGCCAGGAAGACAAGCAGCCAGAGAGAGTTTATAGGAAAAGAAAACCACCCCAGAGACCAGATACACAGGAGTGATGTGGACAGGAGACTGGCAATTACCAGTCACCAGGTACTTCTTGGGTCCCCATGTGGGGGAAACAAGACACAGAGATGCCCAGATCCAGAACCTCAACAGATAAACACTATGTTTGTGGACTGGAGGACCGAGCAGGATGTTCTAGGTGTACCAGTAACAAACAACCGCAGACCTAGTGTTCACAAAGACAGAGGCTAATTCTTGCTCATGCTTCATGTCCATCTTGTCTTAGCTGTGGGTTTGGTCCACATCATCGTCATGGCAGGACCCAGGCTCCTGGGGCAGCTTCTATCTGGAACAATGCTGTTCGCTGTGGCAGGGGAAAAAGAATGATATACTAGTTTCTAAAGCTTCTATCAGAGGGGACACCCCACTCCTCTCACATTCCCCTCGTGCAAACTACACATCAGAGGCAGGTGACTTCCCACTGGACTTAAATCTGACAGAGTGTGAGGTCTGGAGCTGCTGCAGCCATTCTGTATCCATTAGGATAATCTGAAAATGAAGCTGACCTGGAAGAAGAAATGAGACAGAGGGTGAGAGGGAAAGTTGGCCCTGATAGTATCACTGGGTCTGAATCCAGCCTTGGAGAAGCCAGGACTAGCCCTAGACTGTGGAGGAGCTTGAAGCTGAAACCCTCAACCTATCTAAAACTGGTTAGAGTCGCTTACTCCCAAACAAGTTCTAGCTGCACAAAGCACTTCAGGCTCTGCCTGGCCTTTCTCAGGACATGGGACCAAGGAGGTGGAGAGTCCACTGATGCAGGAAGACCTCCTCACAGGCAAAGGCCATGGACTAGCAAGAGGGCTCCAGGATCAGCCCTGGATTCTGATGGCATGGGGTGGAACCTGGCTTTTCACTTGTGCAACTTCTGCCTCATCTCCTCTCTCTCTAAATCAGAGCCATAATAGAGCATACTTTTTGAGACTGCTATGGGATTAAGGAGACCAGACAAGTACTTTGGAAATACCTGTCAGTGCGCAAGAAAAGTCAACTGGGCTTGTCTCTGTGTCCCCAATACCCATCCAGGGTCTGGAGTGAGTAGTTTCTCAGGAAATGTGACAAGATTGTGAGCACAATCCTTTATGAGATATGAACCACATGAGGACAGGGACCTCAGAGAACATGGGGATGAGGGGGTCTCCCAGAGAAGGCAGGTAAGGAACATTTGACCATGAACAAGTGGGATTCCTAGGGGAAGAGGGAGAGAGGAGGGACAGAGGCTTGCCCCACAGCAGTGACAAAGATCAGTGGGAGAGGCTGGCTGGTGTCACCTTTGAGGGCTTTGTATCACGAAGCACAGGTAGATGGGTGAGAATGGGCATGAAATGTTACAATATATTGTCCAGTGGAAGCAGATGGCTATGAAATGCCATGTACTGTATTATCCTATGTTTGGTGAAAGAAAAGTTTTATATTTATCTTTGCATAAAAATGAACAAGAATCATCATCAAAATATTACTAGCAAAACTGAATTATTAGCCCTTTTCTCTCCTTATTCTGCAAATAATTGTTTAAATTTTGTAATATCTGAATATTTATTTTGTAAGTATCTGAATAATATAATTTTTAAGTAATTTTATAGAGAAATAAGTTAAGCCAAACCACAAGGGGGAAAAATGACTCCACTTTCTCAAAGAAATCAATCTCATGAGAAGGAAAGACTCATTAAGATAAAAGGAAGAAGGGAGGGGCAGTGATGACAACGTGCAGATGTTGATGATGAGGGTGCTTTTGACTGTGGAGAGGATCACAATAATAATGCTGACAACCTTAGTCCTGTGCTCAGTAGGACGTGTCCTTGGACCAGAGAATGGGCCACTCTGCCTCAGCTCCCTCATCTGCAAACTGAGGATAAACTATCCCCACGTCATGAGGACTGAGTGAACTGGTCCTGTGATTAGAGCTCCCCAAGCAGGACCAGCACTGAGTGAGCTTCATTAACACTGGTCTTCTCATCTGCACACCAGCCAGGAAAAAAAGGATCAGGGGGTCCTTTTCCTGGGGCTGGGATCTCAGAGAGGCAATGACAGAGGCCACTCTTTCGCGGGCTGCCCAGGAAGGGGACATGCTCACCAGGAGCCTGGTTTGCTCCTGTCAGCTGTCAGTGGGGAAGCCCAGTCTGGATTATTTCACAGGCTTTTCTAATTCCATGTCCTGATCTTGCTACAGCAGGAAAATTGTGTAGGTTTAGAAGCCAAATTCTCTATAAGAAAAGATAAAACTGCCTCCAGCAGAGAGGTCACATGGAGAGAGAGTTCCCCTTTGCTAAGAGGTATCAGAGAGTCACCTTGTGGGGGAAGACAGGCTTGTCTGCTTCAATCTCATTTCATCCCAAATTCAGTCTCTCTCAACTGCTCGCATAACATGCTCACATCCAGAGGTGGGGGCCCAAGGCCAGCAGATGCATGTCACACTAGAATGATGCATGGACACATCCTTTCTATGGGCCGTGATGTGAGGATGTGGAGAGACCAGGGGTTTCAGATGATAAATACCACCTCTTTCTCCCTAACCCTGTGCCTTAAAGCCCACTGTCGATGCTCACAATGTACTGTCCCTAGACACACTGGGATATGCTTAGGGCAGTAGGCTGGGTTGTCTACCCGACTGTGACCCTCAGGTTGGTGCTGCAGGTGGTCAGTCTCAGGAGAGAAAGTGGCGGTGCTGTGAGCATCTGGAGCTGAGGTAAGGAGATGCTAGAAGGGCCTTCATGAGGAGGTGGCCCACAGGCAAGCGTGGAGGATGAGCGTGTTGACAAAGGCTTGGGGGGAGAGAGGGGCATTCTGGGAACAGCCAAGGTGAGGGCACAATCCCAACGATGGAGAGTAAAAACTGACCACATAGATCGAGGGCATGTTGTGCCACATAGAGTATGGGTAAGAGCATGAACACGGGCCAGGTGGCTGAGTTTGAGTCCAAACTCTGCAGTTCACTACCCGTTCAACATTAGATGAGTCTCTTAACCTCTCTGTGCTTCAACTTCACCATTAAAATGAGGATGGTAGCACTATCTTACAGACTTGTGATGATGTAAAAAGAGCAACAAATTGAAAGCACTTAGAGCAGTGCCTGGGTTTGTGAGCACCACATTCAGTGCTGGTTGTGGTCATGACAGTGATGATGCCAACAGTGATGTTGATAATAATGGCAATGAAACTAAGGGTGGCGATGCTGACAATCACCGTCTAGTCATAGTCAAAGCTATGGTTTTTCCAGTAGTCATGCATGATGTGAGAGTTGGACCATAAAGAAAGCTGAGCACTGAAGAACTGATGCTTTTGAACTGTGGTTTTGGAGAAGACTCTTGAGAGTCCCTTGGACTGCAAGATCAAACCGGTCAATCCTAAAGGAGATCAGTCCTGGGTGTTCATTGGAAGGACTGATGCTGAAGCTGAAACTCCAATACTTTGGCCACCTGATGTGAAGAACTGATTCACTGGAGACAACATTGATGCTGCAGAAGACTGAAGGCAGGAAGAGAAGGGGACGACAGAGGATGAGATGGTTGGATGGCATCACCAACTCGATGGATGTGAGTTTAAGCAAGCTCTGGTTGTTGGTGATGGACAGGGAAGCCAGGCATGCTGCAGTCCATGGGGTCACAGAGTCAGACACAACTGAGCAACTGAACTGAACTGAACTGAACTGATGCTGATGCTGACGATAACAACGGTGAAAGCAAACAGCCCAGAATGGACTTAATGTCCTTCCAGAATCAAACCCTGAGGCTCCCAGAGACTTCTAGAAGCCCCTGTGAGTGCTGCTCAATTCTAGACACATCAAGGGAAGAAAACTCTCAAAACTAAGACAAGAGACCTTCAAGAGCAACATGAAATGTAGTTAAATAATCAAAATTAAATTTTTTCCAGTCTAGACACAAATAATGAGATTTCACAGAATTATAATTTGAAGTGCAATATACTATAGAACATCTGACTATCACTCAAATGTGATTTTCTCCCCTTGTAATCGATTAGTGGGATAGACTTTCCAAGGTATAAATAGCACTCACAGCTGATCATGGGCAGAAGCTGATGTCCCCGATGTCTCTATGTCAGAATACCCTCCTGATGCACAAATGATACACACCACGTCGCCGATCCAGGGTCACAGCCCATGGCTCACTCTCTCTGCCCTGTGGAGCACAAAGGTGCTGCCTGGGTTCAGCGCTACAAAGCCATTATCATTTGGTCCATACTGATTGGCAGCCTTGGAGACCTGAGCTGAGTGATCCTCCCAGAGGCAGGACCACCAGCATCTCATCTTGCCTGGAGCTGGGACTGCTCCTTACAGGACCCGATCTCCTAAACCGGATCCCGCAGCTTAAGGATGTTGAACTTCAGCTGAGAAAGATCAGAGGAGGATAAAAGGCAGGCTTGACTCCTTTCTGTGACTCTGGGGACACGAGAAAGGAACAGCTTTTGGGCCAGCACTCTCACCTGGGTCTTCGTGGGTCTATGTTCTCTGTATAAATAAGAATGTTTCTGAATTTGCACATGGGAGTCTGTGTGAGCATCTGTGATGTGTGTGCCATGTCCAAGTTTGCAGGTGTGTCTCAGTCTTTGCCCAGGACATGTGCATGTCAGCCTATCTTGTGACAACGACATGCTTTCTTTCTCTAGACAAGCCATGGCCTCCTGAACTGGTCTCCCCTCCCACCTCTCTGGAGCCCACCAGCAGGACAGATATTTAAAAGGTAAACTGGATCATTTCACTCCTTAGTTAAATCCACCCACTGCTTCTACATCATCAGGGTTGCTAACTGTATAAACAAGCACCCCTAGAGCTGTGTAAAGTAGAAATGGAGCGCGTTTCAGAATCCCTGAGCATTAATGTCCAGGCACATTCCCTGGGGCCTTGTTAGAATAAGGACGTTGGCTCAGCAGGTTTAGGGGTGGGGCGGGGGGGGTGACTTGCGCCTGTGCATTTTCAACCCACCTCTGGTGAAACTGAGTGGACACCAGGAGGCTGTCCGGCCCTTCGCGGGCAGAGACGCAGGCGCTGCAGCTTCAGGGGGAACAAATGCCCACCCCACACCATGGAGGCTCCAGGGAAACCACTCAGCCAGACACCACCGCCGCTGGCCCCAGGAAATGGACCTCATTGCTCCATCCCACCTTGCAGAGGCTAGCCTCCCTGCCAGTGCCATCTTCTCTCTTCCAGAGCAGAGGCTCACGGGAGGCTTGGATTGGCGGGCCTGAGTCACGTGACTGTTTCCCGCTGCAAGGGAGGCTGGGAAACCAACTTCTAGTTTCCACCCTAAGAAGTGACTCACAATGAGGGAAACATATCTTGAGAAGGAAGGTCTCCCAATCAGGGGCTGCACGACATCCAAGCCAGCTTCTCCCACAACCAGACCCTTGCAACAAGACTCACAGACACCCCCTCCGTCTTTCATTCTCCCACGCACCAGGCCCCCACTCCGGCTCCTAGAACATTCTTCTCCAACTCTCCAGCTGTACCTCAGCCCAAATGCCTCCTCAGAGAGACTTCCTCTGACCACCCCAGTCATTCCATATGCAAGGCCCTGTGGCACTGAAAATGTTGGGGAGATAGTTCCCACCTGCCTTCACCTTTCTACACGACATTATTTTTCAAAAAAGAAAAATTCTTTCCAGTTCAGCAAGACAGCCCTTCACTCAGCCAGACACCATGACTGGGACAGATCCTGACCACAGATGCTCCACACAGACCCTGGGTTCCTCCAAGGGGGCCCTTCTGGGGCTAAAACTGAGCCTCATGATTGAGTGCGTGTGAGATGTGTAAGGTTTCTTCGCAAGATGTACCTTAAGTGCTTTTTCTCTGGTGGGGTCAGCAGTGAAAAGAGGCTGACCAAGCACGTGGTCATCATGTACAGAGGTAATGGGTGGTGAATAGAGGGAGCTGTGTGGATATCCACCAGGGAAATTTCTAAGTTAAGACAGGGCACACCATGGGATTTTGGCACACACTCAGCCAAATATTAAATGCAGATACACACTCAACAAAAAGAAGGGAGGGGGATGGAAAGGGAAAACGATCTACAACATTCGGGTCACTCCTGTCCAGAAGTCTTATGTACCAAAGGCAGGAATCAGAGGATGGGGATCCGTTGTCTCCTCATCTTATCTCAAGGGTTGAATATCTTCACCGTCTTAATGACTCAGTGTTTAAAACTGTTGTTTTTTTTCCCACTCAAAATGACCCTACAAATGAAGCATGTATTTCACCCTTCACACGGCAGAGAAAAAAACAAAAGAAAAACCCATCATCTGTTCAATACTGGACTATTCATGTCTTTTTTTTTTTTAACTTTATTTAAACCTAAACTCTGTGTAAGATGTGATTTCCATGTTGTCATTATTTTCATGGCCCCTATGTCTTGTGCAGCATCTCTACATCAAACTTCATTCTGGACACTGAGGGCCCACCAGCTGGGAGCAGAAGAGTCCTGTGCATAAAACCTCCGTGGGTGTGTGGCCAGCTCTAGCTTCCCTGGCCTCAGTTTCCTCCTTGGTAACCGTGGATGATACAAGAAGCTACCTCACTGGGAGAGGATGGAATGAGATAATTCATCTAAGCCCCTTACAAGACCTGTCATCTAGGAGGTACTCCATAAATGCTGTGGTTATTAACTTCATGTTCACAAGATGGATTTTGCAGTAAAGGGTGCAGAAATAGTTTTGAAATTTGTCATGCTGTATTTCAGGGCATTTGTGAATGAAGCACTAGGTTTTAAAGTCTTTTATCACATGTTTTCTCATAACTAGGCTGCTGGTCTCAAATATTTCTTAATTATTTTTCCTCACCTAGCTGCCTCAACTCATATTTCGGATCCCCTCAGTCCTAATACTTAAGCCTAGACTTCAGGGGAATTACAGGAACTGAGACTATCATTTTATTATTTGTTTTTTTTTTAGATTAAAGTTTATTTTCTGACTCCCTACAATCTTGCCTTTCACACATGCCTGTGGGCTATTAAAGTTTAGTCCGAGCATCCCTTTCATTACTGCATATCTCCTTCCCCCAGCTTGTCATCTGGAAGGAAGCATGTCATTTTCAGTCAGCTCACATGAGATGATTTTTAATTTATACCTGAGTGAGAGCTGACATTGCTCAACCTTTCCCAGTGTTCCCTCAGGCTCCCGTGTCAGCCAGTATCACCTTCTCCTCCCCTCCCTGCTCCCTCTATTACTTCTCTCCCGTAGCCACTCATACAAGGCAAACTACTTAACCAACCCACATGCAGTGGGTCATCCCTCTAGGAATCCTCCAGCCTTACCACAGGAAATCTCCCCTCCCCCAGTTTCTGGGTGCACCTCATCCTTACTCGCTCCCCTCCCACCATCCAGGATGCCCTGTTCCCTGAGACCTCAGATCTCTCAGGAAGGTCCATCCCCTCCAGCCCACAGGACAGCTGCTGCTTCTCCCAGACTCAGGGAGAGGCCGGGGTGAGGCCTGTGGCTACAGGACACAGCAGAGGTTTGTCACATTGATGAGAACTCAACCAGTCTCCTGGGAATCCGACTGATAATGTCTGAGGTGAAGTCACAGTGACCTCCCTCCTGGAGTCCACGTGGTGCAGACTTCCTCCCTCTGTCCTTCCCTGTCTCCACCTCTTGGAATCTCTGCCCCATGGGTTCATCTGCTGAACTTAATCTTCCCTGTGCTGCTCACACCCAGCACCCAGGGAGAACCTGGTCCATAGTACTTAGCTAGCAATAACAGCAGAAAGAGTGAACATCAGGGAAATTGGGGAGGGGGCCAAGGTCCTGGGTCTACCATCCACATCCTGATCCTGCCTGTCCTTTGCATGAGACTTAACATCATCCCAAGAACTTGCTGTGGGTCACCTGCCACAGGACACAGGACTGGGATCAATCCAAGAGCTGATGCCACTAGTGATATCAAGGGAAACAGAGAAATTCCCTGACTACAAGAGGAATAATTGGTGTGTGGGTCAAAGAAAAAACAACCCCCCTTCCCACTTCAGAAAGTTTGTAAAGTACAGAACATAAAGACTAGCTTTCTTAACAAAATAAACCTTCAGATGTATCATTTTCAAAGGGCGCAAACATGACAATCCTTTAGAAACTGACATCAGCACATCATCCATTTTCCGAATCTATTTCCTTTCCTCACCAGTTCTAGGAGGTTCATCTGGATTTTTTGTCAAGCTTGCTAAGCCAAGGGCAGCATCACACTCTAGACAGGCAATTAGCTCTCAAGATTCTGATTCATGATGATAGTGATTTGGGACTGACTCACCTTGTCCTGTAGAGTAGGAAATGGCAACCCACTCCAGTATTCTCACCTGGAAAAGTCCCATGGGCAGAGGAGCCTGGTGGGCGACAGTCCATGGGCTCACCAGAGACTGACACAACTGAGCACGTACGCAGCAGCAGCACCTTGTCCTATGGTAAGGTAAACCTTGACAGTCGGGTCTTCTTTTTTTGTAAGGCAAGTGCCTGATTTAAGCTTTGATTCCCAAGGCATCCACTTCAAAGAGGTATCCATTTCAAAGAGGCATCCACTTCAAAGATGGCATTGCAAATAAACAGTCTCAGCCACAAAGAATCAGGCCATCTCCCTCCAGTGGGATGCCTTTGTTTTAAGATCTTGGTTGATTTTGACAGCTGACCATTGGGGTCACTTGTTTTTACTCTTCTTGAGCTTTAAATGCCCACTCTTATATATATATATTTTTTTAATTTGTACTTTTTAACACCAAAAAATTTTGTATCAGGGTATAGCTAATAAATTTACCAATAAAGAGTGAGCCCTCAAAACCTAAGGGCCCCCACCCTGACCCCAATAAAATCAGAACCCCAGACCCATGATCTCTCTACCTGTAACCTTGTGGTGGGCCCAGATCCTGTAAGTAATAAAGCTTTTTTCCCCAAAGTTTCCTGATGGCCTAAAGGGCATCCTGCAATCATAATAAGAACCACAAGGGCTGGTCCAGCCATGAAATAGTGTTGATAGTCTGAGAGCAGTACACAACACCTCCCTCTCAGGATACTGATGAACACTGCCGACCTCCCCACTGGGCATCTGCACTCATTCTTCTCACCACATCTTATATTCATCAGACAAGGTCAGCTCCACTCCAACACTTTGCACATACACCTGCTCAGGTGGAGCAGTCTTCCAGTCTGTGTGGGCTGAAGGTCAGCTCTTTCTTACTTCCTGAAACACAACCATCTGTATAGTTTCCTATTGCTGACCTAACAAGGTAGGACAAACTTACTGGCTTAGACAACACAAAATTTTATCTCACAAATCTGTAGGTCAGAAGTCTGGCATGGGTCTCACTGTTCTGAAATCAGGGTGTCTGCAGGCTGAGTTTCTTCCTGGAAGCTCAAGGGGGAGACCTGCTCCCTTGCTCATTCAAGTTGTTGGCAGAAGTCAGTTCCTTGTGGTTCTAGGACTGAGACCCCTGTTTCCTTCTGACTGTCATATGAAAGTCTTTCAACCTGCTAGGGGCCATGTATGTGCCTTGCCTCATAGCCCCTTGCTCCATCTTCAGAGCCTGCTGCTGCTGCTAAGTCACTTCAGTCGTGTCCGACTCTGTGTGACCCCATAGACAGCAGCCCACCAGGCTCCCCCATCCCTGGGATTCTCCAGGCAAGAACACCGGAGTGGGTTGCCATTTCCTTCTCCAGTGCATGAAAGTGAAAAGTGAAAGTGAAGTCACTCAGTCGTGTCTGACTCTTCGCAACCCCATGGACTGCAGCCCGCCAGGCTCCTCCATCCATGGGATTTTCCAGGCAAGAGTCAGAGCCTGCAATAGTGGACAAATCCCTCTCACCCTTCAAATCTCTCCTCATTCCTCTGGCTCATTTCTCTGGCCCAGTTAATAAAGGTTATCCTATTTCAAGGACTCACATGATTAGCTTGGGCCCACCTGGATAATCCAAGATGTTCTCCCCATCTCAAGATCTTAATCACATCAGCAAAGCCCTATGTAAGGTAACATGGTCACAGGTTCTGGCAATCAGGGTATAGACAACTTTGGGGACTATATTACTCTGCCTCCAACACCATCAAGGACTTAAATGTGATTAGCCCTACTCTCTTTCCCTGAACTTGACGTTTGCTGTGATTTGTTGAATTGTCTATCTACCTCATCTGACTTGAAATCCGGTTCTTCTCAGGGTCAATAACAGTCTCAAATTAATAAAAAGTTGGACTCCCTAGAATACACTAGAGCATGTGGTTACAGGATACAATGGACCACATAGGGCTGGGTGAGGTGGTGAGACCATGTCTTCACTGCTCAGAAAGATCCCATGTGGGAATGGAGCCTGAGGGTACCAGAGTCCTGACTGTTCAAGATAATACAGATATCAGAATTTTATACTAAACTGCTCAATTTTTTTGAGGTGATATTAACATAAAGTAAGTATTTTAAGTTCAATAGCACTTAATATATTGTGCAACCACCATCTCTTTCTAGCCCATAAACATTTTGGATTATCACCACAAGATAAAACCTCCTACCCATTAGGGATTTCTCAATATCTACCACCCGTCCATCTGGGAAACACCAATTTGCATTCTGTCTCTATGGATTTACCTATTCTGCACATTTCATATAAGTGGAATTGTAGGATATGTGACCTTTTCTATCTGGATTCTTTCACTTAGTATAGGCTTGAAAGTTCATCTACACTGTAGCATATGTCAGTACTCGATTACCTTTCAAGACTGAATAATATTACATTATTAGTGTTAACACACATGGATATAACACAATTTATTTATCCATTCATTCTTTGATGGACATTTGGGCTGTTTCCACCTTTTTACTAGGTAGTCATGTTGCCGCTATGAACATCCAGTTTCAAATGGTTTGTCTGAGAGCCTAATTCAGTTCTTTCTGGTATATACCTAGGACTGAAATTTCTGGATCATACAGTCTATGTTTAACTTTTTGAAGAATCATCACAACTGTTTTCCACAGCAGCTGAACCATTTTACATTTCCACCATTGGGCTTCCCAGGTGGTGCTAGTGGTGAGGAACCCACCTGCCAATACAGGAGACATAACAGACATGGATTCGGTCCCTGGGTCGGGAAGATCCCTGGAAGAGGGCATGGCAACCCACTCCAATTCTTGCCTGGAGAATCTCCACAAAGGAGCCTGGCGGGCTACAGTCCATAGGGTTGCAAGGAGTCAGACAAGTGCACATGCACCATAATATACAAAGTTTCCTTATCCTTACCAATGTTTCCTTCTGGAAATGAATGGTAGCTCACTATGGTTTTGATTCGCATTTCACCAAAAACTAATGATGTTGAGCATATTTTCATGTATTAATTATCCACATAAATATCTTTTTTGGAGAAAATTACCTGTTCAAGTCACTTGCTTAATTTTTATTTATTAAAAAAAAATGCTTGCCTAATTTTTAAATTGGGTCCTTAACTATTTTGTAGTAAGTTTCCAATTTCTTTACATATTGTGGATATGTGAGTGTGTGTGTACTCAGTTGCTCAGTTGTGTCCAACTACTCTTTGCGACCTCAAGGACTGTAGCCCACCAGGCTCCTCTGTCCATGGGATTTCCCAGGAAAGAATACTGGAGTAGTTTGCAATTTCCTTCTCTGAGGATTTTCCCAACCCAGGGACCAAACCCGCATCTCTTGCATGTCCTGCATTGGCAGGCAGATTCTTTACCACTGCGCCACCTGGGAAGCCCCCATGTATTGTGGATACCAGACACCTATCAAATACATGGTTTGCAGATATTTTCTCTGTTCTGTATGTTGTCTCTTCATTTTCTTGATAATGTTCTTTGAAGTACGAATGTTTTAAATTTTGATGAAATGCTGTTTATGCTTTTCTTTGTCACTGATGCTTTTGGTGACCCTGCTAAAAATCCATTGCCTTCATAGGGCAGGCACACAAGGAATATTAGTTGGATGAATAAGGGCTGCCGTCTAGAGTCTCACAGAGTTGGACACAACTGAAGTGACTTAGCAGCAGCAGCAGCAGAATAAGGCTTCATCTTCAACAAAGTTCAGGAGGCTGTAACGGAGACCCCAAACACTTGGGCTGGGGCTGAATGACAGCCAGTCAGCATCATCCTCATGTTCCCCCTAGTGCCCTCCCCATCTCCCCCTTCTCCAATACTGTGTGAACTATAGTCTCACAGTATCCTTGTGATACATGTGAGTACAAGCCTGTCCTGAATCCCCACTAAATGTAAAATTATGACCGAGCCTGGGATGATGGAGAGGGTGAGTAAGATTGTACCTTGTAGGACAGTGTGAGGACTGAGATCACTCACGTGAATACCTCTCACCACTTGGTTATTCCCACACATCAACCCCAAGGCCTGTTCGCCAGGGTCTGTGAGATGAGCTTTCATGTCATCACTCCAGGTGAGAAGTGTGCACCATCTCTGGTGGTCAGTGGAAACCATTCGCATTAATTTATAAACCTGTACACACTGACTGGTAGTTACCACTGGAAACAGTTCTGTGTGAAGTCCAAATGTGATTTTGAATATCTGTTTCATTTAATCTCTTCTTTATTTATTTCTACTGTGTATACCTTTACATATGTGTCTCTTCTTAAATGTATACAGTTCTGACAAAATGTATATTTATAATATCTTATAATATATTATTATTAATAATATCATTTATACTATTTATATAATATTTATACTATTTTTGATATTTTTCTGAACATTTAACAACTTAATCAAATAGTTGTGCATCCTCCCTCTGCCCATCCCCCACCCCCTCCTACTGACCTAACTGAAAATCTGACACTGGTCAGTAGCACACTCCCTGAGCATCAGATCCCTTGTTTGTTCATAGTAAACCCCCCACTCAGAGGTGAGAACACTCAGCAGAAATGCTCTAAACCATATGCATTAGCTTTGAAAAAGAAGAAGAAATGCCCCCTGAGAGCCCAGAGAAGAGATGAAATGGAGGATAAAGCTGAATGAAATTCCCCATCTCTGAAACAGAGAGAACACTGAAGCCCAAATACGCAAATAAAATTTTAAAAGACTGATTGGAAATGATAAGAGTAAACACATTAGAACTAATAAAAGAGATATACCAGAAGCAAAGAATGAATTAACTCTAATCTTTGAAAGATAAGATGTTAGAGGAAATGTAGGCTCTGGCTGTGAGCCCCGGAATGCAAGATAACAGGGCAGTAGCTTGTGCAACGAATTAGCTGAGCGTGGTTGTGAAGAAAACCCTGTCTGCTGCCCAGTACTCCCATTCTATTACAAGAGCTATTTTTGGCTAGTGCATGCAAAGCAGAGGTTTGCAGCAGTCAAATACAATCCTGCATCTCCGTGACTTAAAACAACTGTCCATTTCTTGCCTGTGCCTCATGTCAATCACAGACTGATGGGGTGCTCCGCTTACCACAGTTGCCCCAGGATCCAGGCTGCTGCTCCACTCACCATGTCAGAGGGGGAGGAGCTGGATGAGGAAGTCAGATGCTCTGGGTTAGAAGTGACTCATGATCTCCCTCCAACAATCCCATTATTCCAGGTGGGCGAGACTAACTCCAAAACACAGGGATTAAATAAGCTCTCTAATAAGGTTCTGCCTTGTGCTGTGAAGGCTCAAAGGAGAAGCATCAGGGGCAGACTGGGGGTCTGGGGGGGCTTCCCAGGGGGCTCAGGAAAGGCAGCCTTGGTCAGGAAAGGCAGCCTTGGTCAGGAAAGGCAGCCTTGGTCATGAAAGGCTGAGCCTCAGGCATCTCTGAATGTGGGTGGAGGTCTGAGCTCTGTGTGGGGCTCAGTCATTGTCTTTTGGGGTCCCTGCTCCTTAACTGCTGATGTGGATTCTCCCTAGCATCACCGAGGGCAGATGCAGGGCAGCCAGTCTGGGCACTTTCTCCACCTAAGGACATGCCTGCCACTGTGGGAGTGTGCTCACCCCACTAGGACCAGGGCTACTGTACCCCCATCTTAGAGCAGGGCTGTGGTATCCCCATATTCGACCTTACTTCTGGGAGCTGTTCACACCCAAATTTCTCATTGTGATTCTAGAGCTTTGAGAGCTTTGCATCTCATTAGACAGCATTTCTGCTTTCTGTAATGAGCAGAGAATCCCAGGACTGGAGTTTTGCTCCCATACACACAGCCATAGTCTGCAGCTCACTGATACCTTGGATGTCTGTGGATGATTCATCAACTTCTGAGTTCATGAATCACGTTAAAATTTCAGATTTCATTAGAGCCTCAAGACCTTTCAGAGCGCAGTATAATTTATATTCGGTCAATGCACAAAGCCCCGAAACTTCACACTGATACACTCAAGGCTAAACCTTAAAATATGAAAGTAAGGAGCATATTACAGGTAGGCTCAGAGAAGCATTAGTCCGTGACAGGGCTGTAAAGAGCCTGGTAGGGAATCTTCAGGACCAGAGAAAGGGCATGACAGGGTAGGGTGGCCAAGCTCTGGCCAGAACTGTAGAGTACACTGTAGTCCCAGTGGGTCCCAGGCTCTGGCTGAGATCAGCGGGTCTCAGAGATGCATGTCCAGGACCAGAAATGAGAAGAAAAGACAACAGGCTGGATCCCCTCCTTTCCTGCCTTCAGGGTCCCCATGCGGGGGCAGCTGGCAGCCTCCAGGGCACTGACATCCCAGCATCCCCCTCTCCTAGGAATGCCCCCACGTTCCACCAGGTAATTAGCCTCCTAAGCTCAGAGCAGTGATCCAGGCAGAGAACCCTCGGCTCCAGGTGGGACTGTGAACTAAGGCCCTTTACTGTCAACTAAAGCCCTGCCCTGATTGCAGTGATTGATTTAGAGCTGGTTATATGACCTCTGCATATCCAATCAGAGTAAGCATCAGGACTTGCCCCAGGACCAACAGGAAAAGCTTACACTTTCCACCTACTGTGTTCTGGTTGCAATGATTGGTTCAGAAAGGTCACATGACCTCAACATGTCCAATCAGAGTATTAGCGCTTGTCCCTAGTCAATAAGAAAGGTTTTTATCCTTTGCTGCTGCTGCTGCTGCTAAGTCACTTCAGTCGTGTCTGACTCTGTGTGACCCCATAGACGGCAGCCCACCAGGTTCCCCCAACCCTGGGACTCTCCAGGCAAGAATACTGGAGTTGGTTGCCATTTCCTTCTCCAATGCATGAAAGTGAAAAGTGAAACTGAAGTCGCTCAGTTGTGCCCAACTCTTAGTGACCCCATGGACTGCAACCCACCAGGCTCCTCTGTCCATTAACCAGGCTATATCCTGCAGTGACTGGATCAGGAACATGATCTCCTCAATCCAATCAGAGTGAGCACCAGGCCTTGCCCAGGGCTAACAGGAAAGCCTTATCTTTGAGAGGAGATAAGGAGGTCCTGTTCTGCCATCTTGTCACCATGAGGGGACTAAAGGTGGCTGATGCCTGAGACTGGGGCTTGTCCATGAAACCAGGCTGAACGTGGAACAAAAGCAAAGATATGAGGTAGAAAAAACAACAGAGTTATGATGATGTCACTGGGGCCCTGGATCCAACCTCACCTGAAGCTGGCCCTGTGCTTTGAGATTTCAATTCAGCGCTCAGTCCTGTCCAACTCTTTGTAACCCCATGGACTGCAGTAACCAGGCTTCCCTGTCTATCACCAACTCCCAGAGCTTGCTCAAACTCATGTCCATCAAGTTAGTGATGCCATCTGACCATCTCATCCTCTGTCGTCCCCTTTTCCTCCTGCTTTAAATCCTTCCCAGCATCAGGGTCTTTCCAAGCAGTCAGATCTTCGCATCAGATGGCCATAATATTGGAGTTTCAGCTTCAGCATCAATCCTTACAATGAATATTCAAGACTGATTTCTTTTAGGACTGACTGGTTGGATCTCCTTGCAGTCCAAGGGACTCTCAAGAGTCTTCTCCAACACCCCAGTTCAAAATCATCAATTCTTCAGCGCTCAGATTTCTTTATGATCCAACTCTCATATCCATACATGACTACTGGAAAAACCATAGCTTTGATTAGATGGACCTTGTCGGTAAAGTAACATCTCTGCTTGTTAATATCCTGTCTAGGATGGTCACAGCTTTTCTTCCAAGGAGCAAGCATCTTTTAATTTCACGGCTGCAGTCACCATCTGCAGTGATTTTGGAGCCCCCCAAAAATAAAGTTTCTCACTGTTACCATTGTTTCCCCATCTACTTGCCATGAAGTGATGGGACCAGATGCCATGATCTCAGTTTTCTGAGTTTGAAGCCAACTTTTTCACTCTCCTCTTTCACTTTCAAGAGGCTCCTTAGTTCTTCTTCACTTTCTGCCATAAGGGTAGTATCATCTGCATATCTGAGGTTATTGATATATCTCCTGGCAATCTTGATTCCAGCTTGTGCTTCATCCAGCCCAGTATTTCTCATGATGTAATCTGCATATAAGTTAAATAAGCAGGGTGACAATATACAGCCTTGATGTACTCCTTCTCCTATTTGGAACCGGTCTGTTGTTTCATGTCCAGTTTTAACTGTTGCTTCCTGACCTGCATACAGATTTCTCAGGAGGCAGGTCGGGTGGTCTGGTATTCCCATCTCTTTAAGAATTTTCCACCTATTAGTGTCCTCTTTGATTTCTCTCACCAGTGTTTTATCATTTTCTATATATAGGTCTTTAGTTTCTTTAGGTAGATATATTCCTAAGTATTTTATTCTTTTCATTGCAATGGTGAATGGAATTGTTTCCTTAAATTCTCTTTCTATTTTCTCATTATTAGTGTATAGGAATGCAAGGGATTTCTTTGTGTTGATTTTATATCCTGCAACTTTACTATATTCATTGATTAGCTCTAGTAATTTTCTGGTGGAGTCTTTAGGGTTTTCTATGTAGAGGATCATGTCATCTGCAAACAGTGAGAGTTTTACTTCTTCTTTTCCAATGTGGATTCCTTTTATTTCTTTTTCTGCTCTGATTGCTATGGCCAAAACTTCCAAAACTATGTTGAATAGTAGTGGTGAAAGTGGGCACCCTTGTCTTGTTCCTGACTTTAGGGGAAATGCTTTCAATTTTTCACCATTGAGGATAATGTTTGCTGTGGGTTTGTCATATATAGCTTTTATTATGTTGAGGTATGTTCCTTCTATTCCTGCTTTCTGGAGAGTTTTTATCATAAATGGATGTTGAATTTTGAAAGTAAATAATAATAATAATAAATAAATGATAAATGGTTTACACTGAAAAAAATAAAGAATTTTCCACAGTTTGTTGTGATCCACACAACTTCACACAGTGTGTGGCATAAGCCCTTTTGAAGGAGGTGTTCATTACCTCCACCATAGTTTGGTCTCAGGTCAAACAACAGGGGGCAGGGGGAACCCATCAACAGAAAAGTGGATTAAAGATTTATTGAGCATGGCCCCACCCGTCAGAATAAGACCCAGTTTCCCCCACAGTCAGTCTTTCCCATCAGGAAGCTTCCATAAGCTTCTTATCCTTATCCATCAGAGGGAAGACAGAATGAAAACCACAATCACAGGAAACTAATCAAACTGATCACATGGACCACAGCCTTGTCTAACTCAGTGAAACTATGAGCCATGCCATGTAGGGCCACCCAAGATGGATGGGTCATGGTGGAGAGTTCCGACAAAACATGGTCTTCTTTTCTTGCCTGAGAACCCCATGAACAGAATGAGAAGGCAAAAAGATATGATAACTTCCCAGGTTGGTAGGTGTCCAATATGTTACTGGAGAAGAGTGGAGAAATATCTCCAGAAAGAATGAAGAGATGGAGCCAAAGCAAGAACAACACCCAGTTGTGGATATGACTGGTGATGGAACTAAAGTCTGATGCTGTGAAGAACAAGATTACATAGAAACCTGAAATGTTAGGTCCATGAATCAAGGCAAATTGTAAGTGGTCAGACAGGCGATGGCAAGAGTGAACACTGACATTTTAGGAATCAGTGAACTAAAACAGACTGCTCTTCCGATTACCCTCTTACACATGTGGGAAAAAGCTCAAGGACCTGGAGATTCTCAAAGATTTTCACCAATCTTCATTTCTCCTGACCTCACAGCAGAGTGCGGGGAGATGCTGTGTTACAGAGCACCCAAATCGTGGACAGCATTCATACAGGTAAGAGGTTCGGTTACACTGGCCTAGATGCAGCATATAGGTGGCAATCATGTCAACAGTACACATGTATGACACCCATATGCATCACCCACAGATAACACACAGGCAGCATGAATACAGGTGACACCGGTATCGCACAGGCAGCACTGCACAAACCAAAACATATAGATAACACGTGTGAATAGCCCACAAAGAACTCATATGAGAATCGCATATATTAGAGCGTGTGAAAATGTTAACACACAGAGCTGCAGGCACAGGTAACATGGAGGTGGCACACACAGGCTGTCTGTAGGCAAGACACAGAAATAGCATACAGCTGCAGCAGGCACACACAAGGACAGGACGCAAGAGACTCACCCGACACCAGTGCACGCGTGGCATGCACAGACAGGGGCTGCTACTGCATGCAGGTAGCACAGAAGCCATGTGGACACAAGGAACGCAGGCAACATGCAGAAGCAGCCCACCCGAGTGAGTGCCCTGTAGGCTGCGCACAGATGACAGGCAGTCAGTGTACCAGGTAACAGATGGGAAAACGCTAGAAGAGCTACAGCCCTGTAGTACCACAAGATATACAATCAGGCTGAGCACACAGAACTGAGAAAGGAGGTACTGCATAAATAAAAGCCCATTAAGGCTCTCAAAAGACATCAAAGTCAATTTCAGTTTTCTGGAACAAAATGCATTTTGTGGGACAGCTTTGCAATTAGCTGACATTATCAACACCCAAATCCTTTTCACACCATCTCCATCAGTTCTTAATCATGGTTTCACATGGAGTGACACCTACCTCATTTTTCATTAAAAGCTTATAATGTTCAAATACGTTCAGAGGGAAAAGGAACATCCTATTTAAGGATAATTACATATGCTTTATAGTCCATTTACTACACTTTATAGTGTGTATGAATGACCCAGCCCAGGTACCTGCCATGGGCCTGGCTTTGTTGCTGCAGGTGCTTGGTGGGCCCAGTAATGAGCACCCTCCTGACTGGGTTGTCAAGAATCCATCACACTACAAGAAAAGAAAACTACAGGTAAATATTCCCAATGAATTGAGATGTAAAAATTCTCAATAAAACATTAGCAAACCAAATGCAGCATCATTTTAAAAAGAACACTCAACGTTATCAAGTGGGATTTGTCCCTGGGATACAGTGGTGTTTCAACATATGCAAATTTTCCAATGTGATACATCATAATAACAGAATAAAAGAAAAAAATCATTTGATAATAGAGCAGAAAAGGCATTTGACAGAATTCAACATCTGTTTGCGATTTTAAAAAATTCTTTAAAAGTTAGTTACAGAAGGAAAGTACCTCAACATAATAAAGGCCATATATGACAGACCCACAGCCAACATCACACTCAGGGGTGAAAGGTTGAAGGCTTTTCCTGTGAGATTAGCAACAAGACAAAAGTGCCATTCTCACTGTCTGTATTCAGTTTTGTACTGAATATCCTAGTCAGAGCAATCAGGCAAGAAAAATAAATAAAAAGTATCATAATTTGAAAGAAAGAAGTAAAATTGTCCATATTTGCAGATGACATGATCTTATAATCCTACAGACTCCTCCAAAAAGTTATTAACTCTAGCAAATTCAGTAAAGTTGCAAGATACAAAATTAACATAAAAAATCAGTAGTATTTCTGTACACTAACAGATTATCAGAGAAATAAAGAAACAATTCCACTTGCAATAAACAGCAAGAACAATAAAGTACTTGGAAATAAATTTAACCAAGGAGACGAAAGACCTATACACTAAAAACCACAAAGCATTGACCAAATAAACCAAAGACACAAATAGATGGAAAGTTATCCCATGTTTTTTAATTAGAAGAATTAAATATTGCTAAAATGTCCATACCACCCAAAGCCATCTATAGAGTCAATGTAATTTCTATCAAGATTCCAATGGCATTTTTTATAGAAGTAGAAAAAAAATTAAAATGCATATGGAACCACAAAAACCTCAAATAGCCAAAGCAATCCTGAAAAGAAGAACAAAGATGGAGCCAAGAATACTCAATGGAGAATAGATAGTCTGTTCAATAAGTAGTGCTGGGAACACTGGACAGTCACATGTAAAAGGATGAAACTAGACCCATTTCTTACACTATTCACAAAAATTAACTCAAAATGAATACAGACAAATATAAGAACTGAAATCATAAAACTAGAAGAAAACAAGGAACATGCTCCTTGATGTGAGTCTTGGCAATGAGTTTTTGAACATGACACCCAAAGCTGAAACAACAAAATCAAAAATAAACAGATGCAACTACATCAAGTAAAAAAGCTTTGAATAGCAAAACAATCAACAGAATAAAAAGGCAGCCAATGGAATGGGAGAAAATATTTGCGAACTCTCGTTCCAGTTAATCTAACATTTGGAGTTCATACAGCAAATGTGAGATGAGACAGAAGTCTCCTAAAAGCCTAGTCTGGGCTTCCCTGGTAGCTCAGTGGTAAAGAATTTACCTGCCAGTGCAGGAGACACAGGTTCAATCCCTGATCCAGGAAGATCCCACATGCCTCAGAGCAACTAAGCCCATGTACCCACAACTACTGAGTCAGTGCTCTAGAATCTGGGAGCCACAGCTGCTGAAACCGACATGCTGCAGCTGCTGAAGCCCGTGCACCTAGAGCCCAAGCTCCACAGCAAGTGAGGCCAACTCAGTGAGAAGCCAGGGCACCACAGCTAGAGAGCAGCCCCCTCACCACAAGCAGAGAAAAGCCCACGCAGCAACAAAGACCCAGCACAACCAAAAGCAAATACATAAGATTATGCGTTAAAAAAAGCATAGTCTAATCAAACAGGTAAGGGAGGTGCGCATTTGCACACCATACATGCACACACACAGGATACCGAAGTGAATGATTCCTTGTCAAAATGATGACATAGGAAAGCTGGGACCCAAAATGCTGGGAAGAGATTGGCCAGTCCAGAGCCACGGCTTGTTGGAAAGGGAGTACAGCTGGAGCAGGTAGGACTATCTGGAACTTGAAGGATGACGGGTATTTCGTCATCTTGCCAGGTCTGCATACACAATGACAGGTCTGTATCACCGGTTCATTTTCTTCTGATAACTGAACCTGCCTTTTTTTGATGAACCATCATCATCCTATGTGGTCAGGTTATCTGGTTGCTCTCTTTGTTCTAAAATGGCTATGTGACCCAAACCCAGCTAAATGAATCATTAAATCTCCTGCCAGCATCTGGCCAAAAGTGAACATGTAGCACTGGATGAACCAATGAGACTCAGTCCTGGAGTTTCCATTTAAATGGTTGAGAAAGAAGATGCTGTGTTTCCTTAAAAGATGCAAATATTAGTGTGACACAGATCCAAGCAGCTATCTTGATACCACATGGGGAGAGCCAATGGCGTAATCAGATCTGCAGGATGGAAAAAGGGGGGAAAAAATCTTGATAATGTCATTTGAGTCTCTAGAGCGAGCATGCCTGAAGCCATTGCCTTGGATATTTTTTGTTATATGAGCTACTTTCAGTTGTGTTTCTGCCATCTGAGATCGAAATTAAGAAAAATAAATCTGCCTGCTATTTTTCAATGCCATGTCAGAATCTGTTTGGGGATTGGGAGTCAGAAGGAAACTCTCATACTAAGAATAAAGTTTTTAAAACCAGCTCTGGATCAGCTATCAATCATTCTGCAAAGAAAGAGCCCTATATTCAAAAACAGATTTGGGAACTCTGGTCTGACCATAGGGAACCTTCCTCTTTTTCTTTCTCTTCCAGATGATAATGTGTAACTGAGAGGCATTTATAAGCTAACAGGTTTATTAGCCTTAAACAGGAAGGTAGACACATAGTACTTCCCACCCCATCTGGGGAGTTTGTTCTGAGGAGCACACATTGAAAATAGGGCTTTACACACACACACACACACACACGTGAATTACAAGGATCTTGACTTGAGAATCTGATTTTATTGCTGAAAACAACCCACTTCCAGTTGCTCAGGAAGTACTGCATCCTCCGAGTTCTCTGCCTTGAGCACAGCAGCCTCTTCCTCTGCTCTTTCTGCCAGTGAGGGGCTCAGGAATCCCAGCACAGGGTAGAGAGGCAGGGTATATCTGTACTCAGAGTCCAGTGTGAAGAGACCGGATCCAGGAGCAGGGCTGGTGCGCATGCAAAAAGCTGAGACCACAGGTGTCTGCTCCACAAGGAAGCTCATGTCCCCAAGACTCTGCTCCTGGGGAACATAACCCAAGGACTCCATCAAGTGGACATTCCCAGGGTGCAGTGAGCATAGACCCAGCTACAGGGTCTGGAAGTACTGACTAAGCCCTGAGAGTGCTGAGATCTCTAGAGAAAAGCAGAGGAGCCAGGAGGAGCCGGGAGGAGCCAGGAGGAGCCAGCCTTCATTCCTGATGAGTATTGACATTGAGCGTTCACTGAGCCAACTAGTCTGGCTCCCACAGAGTAAAGACTCTGGATGGATGAAGCCCAGGGATTTGCAGAGCATCAGGTCATCAAGACCACAGGGGAGGGACAGGTCCACAACTTCAGCTGCTCTGCAGGCTTCTGCTGGAGCTGATGGAAAACAAGAATGATTTTAGGGTCAGCCAAACATCAAAGGACAGAAATGGTATGGACCTAACAGAAGCAAAAGATATTAAGAAGAGGCGGCAAGAATACACAAAAGAACTATACAAAAAAGATATTCAAGACCCAGATAATGATGATGGTGTGATCACTCACCTAGAGCCAGACATCCTGGAATACAAAGTCAAGTGGGACTTAGGAAGCATCACTACGAACAAAGCTAGTGGAGGTGATGGAATTCCACTTGAGCTATTTCAAATCCTAAAAGATGATGCTATGAAAGTGCTGCACTCAATATGCCAGCCAATTTGGAAAACTCAGCATGGCCACAAGACTGGAAAAGGTCAGTTTTCATTCCAATTCCAAAGAAAGGCAATGCCAAAGAATGCTCAAACTACACACAATTGCACTCATCTCACACACTAGTAAAGTAATGCTCAAAATTCTCCAAGCCAGGCTTCAACAGTACGTGAACCATGAACTTCCAGATGTTCCAGCTGGATTTAGAAAAGGCAGAGGAACCAGAGGTCAAATTTCCAACATCTGTTGGATCACTGAAAAAGCAAGAGAGTTCCAGAAAAACATCTACTTCTTTATTGACTATGCCAAAGCCTTTGACTATGTGGATCACAATAAACTGTGGAAACTTCTTAAAGAGATGGGAATACCAGACCACCTGAACTGCCTCTTGAGAAATCTGTATGCAGGTCAGGAAGCAACAGTTAAAACCGGACATGGAAACTAGTACAGCCACTATGGAGAACAGTGTGGAGATTCCTTAAAAAACTGGAAATAGAACTGCCTTATGACCCAGCAATCCCACTGCTGGGCATATACACCAAGGAAACCAGAATTGAAAGAGACACGTGTACCCCAATGTTCATCGCAGCACTGTTTATAATAGCCAGGACATGGAAGCAACCTAGATGTCCATCAGCAGATGAATGGATAAGAAAGCTGTGGTACATATACACAATGGAGTATTACTCAGCCATTAAAAAGAATACATTTGAATCAGTTCTAATGAGGTGGATGAAACTGGAGCCTATTATACAGAGCGAAGTAAGCCAGAAAGAAAAACACCAATACAATATACTAACTCATATATATGGAATTTAGAAAGATAGTAATGATAACCCGGTATGTGAGACAGCAAAAGAGACACAGATATATAGAACAGTCTTTTGGACTCTGTGGGAGAGGGAGAGGGTGGGATGATTTGGGAGAATAGCATTGAAACATGTATAATATCATAGATGAAATGAATTGCCAGTCCAGGTTCAATGCATGATACTGAATGCTTGGGGCTGGTGCACTGGGACGACCCAGAAGGATGGTATGGGGAGCGGGGAGGGAGTGGGGCTCAGGATGGGGAACACATGTATACCTGCGGCGGATTCATGTTGATGTATGGCAAAATGAATACAATATTGTAAAGTAATTAACCTCCAATTAAAATAAATAAATTTATATTAAAAAATAATAAAGAATATAAGAAAGTAAAAAAAAATAATAAAATTAGGAACAAGACAAGGATGTTCACTCTCACTACTCTTATTCAACATGGTATTGGAAGGCCTCTAGTTAGGCAAAGAAAAGAAATAAAAGGCATCCATATTGGAAAGGAAGAAGTAAAACTATCACAATTCGCAGGTAACATGATTTCGTATGTTGAAAACCCTGAAGATTTCACTTAAAAACTATAGAGATAATAAATATAGTAAAGCTGCAGGGTATAATATCAATACAAAAAAGTCTGTTGCAGATGTAGAGAATGAACTGACCGTTGTTGGCAGGAAGGATGGGGGAAAGGGATAGTTTTATTCAATTCACATAAAATTTAAAAACAGAAAAAAACTAACCCATGATGACAGAAATAAATGTAATGGTTATCTTTAATTCAGGGTTACCAGGGAGCATTTCAAGGAGCCGGTCACGTTCTACATTGTGAATTGGTTTTGTGGATGTGTTCATGTTGTTCAAATACATCAAGCTACACATGTGTGAGCTGTCACTTCCCTGTATGTATATTTTATTTCAATTTTTAAAATATTTAAAAAAAAACTGGTCACCGAACAACAGACTGGTTCAAAATAGGGAAAGGAGTACTTCAAGGCTGTATATTGTCGCCCTGCTTATTTAACTTCTATGCAGAGTACATCATGAGAAATGCTGGGCTGGATGAAGCACAAGCTGGAATCAAGACTGCCAGGAGAAATATCAAGAACCTCAGATATGCAGATGACACCACCCTTATGGCAGAAAGTGAAGAACTCAAGAGCCTCTTGATGAAAGAGAAAGAGGAGACTGAAAAAGTTGGCTTCAAACTCAACATTCAGAAAACTAAGATCATGGCATCCAGTCCCATCACTTTATGGCAAATAGATGGGGAAACAGTGGAAAAAGTGAGAGGCTTTATTTTGTGGGGCTCCAAAATTACCACAGATGGTGACTGCAGCCATGAAATTAAAAGACACTTGCTCCCTGGAAGAAAAGCTATGACCAACCTAGATAGCATGTTAAAAAGCAGAGACATTACTTTGCTAACAAAGGTCTGTCTAGTCAACGGTATGGTTTTTCCAGTAGTCATGTATGGACATGAGAGTTGGACTATAAAGAAATCTGAGCACCTAAGACTTGGTGCTTTTGAACTATGGTGTTGGAGAAGACTCTTGAGAGTCCCTTGGACTGCAAGGAGATCAAACCAGTCCATCCTAAGGAGATCAATCTGGAATATTCATTGTATGGACTGATGCTGAAGCTGAAACTGCAATACTTTGTCCACCTGAGGCGAAGAACAGACTCATTTGAAAAGACCCTGATGCTGGGAAAGATTGAAGGCGGGAAGAGAAGGGGACAACAGAGGATGAGACGGTTGGATGGCATCACCAACTCAACAGACATGAGTTTGAGTAAATTCCAGGTGTTGGTGATGGACAGGGAGGCCTGGCGTGCTGCAGTCCATGGGGTGGCAAAGAGTTGGACACAACTGAGCGACTGAACTGAACTGAACTGAAACATCTTGTATGGAGCTTTCATCTCATCTGGAATTCAATATCTCCTGTTCTTTCTGTCTAGAACCCATCTGTCCTTTGTGGTGAGGACAATTTTAGACTCTCACTTACCTTGACTAAAATTCTGAAATTGCAATGAAAGGGAAATGAAAAACAAAATTTACTGGCAAGATGCCTCATTAACAGCCAGCTTTGTGCCAAGTCAGAGTATGTCTGCAACCCAAACACATTTTCCCTTGTTCTACCCACAAACAAATGAAAAAATTCTTCCATAGTTGGACTTGATGACCATGAATTTGCCCCACTACCTTCCTACCTTCTATGTCTCCAGATACTTGGAAGATAATCTGTGCCAGGATGAGTGGCCAGGTCAGAATGTCAGTGGTCTGTGTTTCTGGGAGGCCCTGAGATCCCTTGTTGATCCCAACAGTGGGACCAAGCTTCCTGGTTGAAACCCAGGCTCTGCTGATCCAGAGCTGGGTGATGTTGGGCAAGTCAGTTTACCTCTCTGAAGCTCAGCTGCCTCATTTGTAAAATGGGGCTGATAAGAGTCCTTGCCACAAATGTCACTGTAAAAACTAAATATGCACTTTATCATTCCTCAATCATGTACTCAATGAATGCTAGTGGGAGGATAATGGAGGAGGATAAAGAGTTTTCAGATGTATAGTGTTTAAAATAAGTAAGCCGAGCCTTAAGATCCCTATTGATCATTAGTGAGTTAAGGAACTCACTCATGCAACAAGAGATTATGGAGATGATTCAATAACATAGTGCATGCAAAGTTCTTAACCCAGCCCAGTATGCAAACAATTAAACAGCAGCACCCAACAGATGTTAACTGCAAACATGATCATGGAGACAGTGAAAGTAATAATGATGGTGACGTGATGAAGTGATAGACGTGGAGGAGGATGGATGAGAATAAGGAGACTCTCTAACAGAGCACCTAAAGAAGCTGCATATGTGACCCTGCTAGTGACCCCTGGGCCTAGATGGTACTTAACGTATCCATTAAGTACCAGGTATTGTGCTCAAATTTTGTCCTCTATGCGTGCATACTAAGTCGTTTCAGTCAAGTCTGACTCTGTGCGACCCCATGGACTTCAGCCCACCAGGCTCCTCTGTCCATGGGATTCTCCAGGCCAGAATACTGGAGTGGGTTGCCATGCCCTCCTCCAGGGGATTTTCCTGACCCAGGGATCAAATCCACGTCTCTTAAGTCTACCCTGCATTGGCAGGAGGGTTATTTACCACTAGTGCTACCTGGGAAGCCCCTGAAATTTGTGTACAAAGATATTCTCTGCAGCACTGAAGACAGCAAAACAGAACTGGTTCAAACACTCAATAGAAAGTAGAGACTGGGAGGATATTTCCCCAAAGTCACAGCTGCAGAACAAGCTACAGAGGCTAGATGAGCATGTGTATCAAGAAAAAGTTCACAGATGGCAGAATGAGGAACATGGCAGCAGGATGGAGAAAGCAGTGAGTGGGCTTTGGAGCCAAATACCTGGTTCCTTTGCGGGGCCACTCCCGACCAGTTGTGCAGCCTCAGGGAACTAGCTAAATGCCTCTGTGCCTTCATGTTCTCATCGTGGAAACTGGTAGAACTTCTTCATTAAGCTACTATGAGGACTACATGAGACCTGTCCACGTGTATGGAAAATAAGTCACGCAAGGCATGAAGCTAATCCCTACAATAATCTATGATTATTAACCAACTCCAATCCCCATTTCCTTTTCCTCTGTTACCAGCTTCTGAACTGTGAGATACCAACAAGACAGGGCATGAAATTTCAGAATCCTGATCCCATCTTAATGAAATACACCTTGGGGGAGTTCAAGCTTTTGCCTTTGAAAATAGGTGCTTTTCAAACAGATCAGACTGTGCTGTCTTTATCAAGATTCTTACAGTGATAAGTGAAATCTCCTAATTCCTATGAAAGACATGAAGTGTGAGCAAGAAAAATTTGGTTGTTTCAAGCTGCTGGGATTTCATGGGCTATTTGTTACTGTAGCACAATACAGCCTGGGATGTGCCTCCAGCTGTCGTGGCACTATGTAATATTTCTTCCTGGTAGGATCCAGAATTGGCTGATTAAATTCCACCTTCCTGCTGAACATGAGCTCCTGAAAGAAATCAGGTAGCATCACAGAAGAAAATAAAGCACGCACACACATCTCTTCCATTCCCGAGAGTGTGAGCATGTGCAGTATTGTTTTTGTTCAGTCACTCAGTCCTGTATGAATCTTTTTGACCTCGTGAATTACAGCACACCAGGCTTGAAGAGGAACAAAAAAGCCTCTTAATGAAAGTGAAAGAGGACAGTGAAAAAGTTGGCTTAAAGCTCAACATTCAGAAAACTAAGGTCATGGCATCTGGTCCCATCACTTCATGGGAAATAGATGGGGAAATAGTGGAAACAGTGGCAGACTTTATTTTGCAGGGCTCTAAAATCATTGCAGATGGTGATTGCAGCCATGAAATTAAAAGATGCTTACTCCTTGGAAGAAAAGTTATGACCAACCTAGATAGCATATTCAAAAGCAGACATTACTTTGCCAACAAAGGTCCATCTAGTCAAGGCTATGGTTTTTCCAGTGGTCATGTATGGATGTGAGAGTTGGACTGTGAAGAAAGCTGAGCGCTGAAGAACTGATGCTTTTGAACTGGGGTGTTGGAGAAGACTCTTGAGAGTCCCTTGGACTGCAAGGAGATCCAACCAGTCCATTCTAAAGGAGATCAATCCTGGGTGTTCACTGAAAGGACTGATGCTAAAACTGAAACTCCAGTACTTTGGCCACCTCACGCGAAGAGTTGACTCATTGGAAAAGACTCTGATGCTGGGAGGGGTTGGGGGAAGGTGGAGAAGGGGATGACAGAGGTTGAGATGGCTGGATGGCATCACTGACTCAATGGACATGAGTTTGAGTGAACTCCAGGAGTTGGTGATGGACAGGGAGGCCTGGCATGCTGCGATTCATGGGGTCGCAAAGAGTCGGACACGACTGAGTGACTGAACTGAACTGAGGCTTCCCTGTTCTTCACTATCTCCTGGAGTTTGCTCAAACTGATGTCCACTGAGTCAGTGATCCTTTGTCTCATCTTCTGTCACCCCCTTCTCTTATCCTCAATCATTCCCAGTATCAGGGTTGAGTTGGCTCTTTGCATCAGGTGACCAAAGTACTGGAGCTTCAGCTTCAATCAGTCCTTCCAATGAATATTCAGGGTTAATTTCCTTTAGGATTGATGGGTTTCACCTCCTTGCTGTCCAAGGGACTCTCAAGAGTCTTCTGAAACACCACAGTTGGAAAGCATCAATTCTTCAGTGCTCAGCCTTCTTTATGGCCCAACTCTCACATCCATGCATGACTACTGGAAAGACCACAGCAGGTACTCATCGGTGCTGTCCTCTCCTGACTGCCTCGTGGACACTCTAGAAGATGGGGTGTATAGAAGGTGTCTAGAAGACACCTCTACCCACTGTACATTCGCTCGCACTGGGCCTGGCATCTGAAGGACAGCCAGTGGAAGATGTTCTCTGGTCTTTCCCGCCAGCTTCAGGTGTTGTTGAGGGTCAGGGTAAGAGGAGGGAGGAAACCTCTGAGGGCCCTTCCCTACAGCATTACCCCCCTGTGTCCTGAGCCAGCCACCAGCTCCTTCCTAATTAGTATCGCAGGTAGAGAGAGCCCAGACACCTGCAGACTGAATGTACTTAGGCTCAGAGCCAATTCTAACCCATCAGAACTAAGGGCACAGCTCCTAAGCCGCTGATGAAATTAATTGAGGGAAAACTGACAGGAAGACAGATGGAGGCTGCAGGTTTGCTAGATCCTCGCCCAGCACTCTGGCGGCACGGACCTGCAGGCGTGGTGTCCTCCAAGGGTCAGGGTGGTGATGTGAGCTGCCCAGCTCCAGCCAAGTGCCATCAGAAAGGGACAGAGTCCAGGGTGCCGGGTCTTATAGCAGCTCAAGGAAAACCAGATGCTAAAGTTGTCAACAAAGACGAAATCACACAGGCTGGACTGAGCTGGTAGGTCACAGTCTTGTGACCTTGAATTACGGGCTGTGAGAAATGGGTGCCCCTCAGCATAGAGACCTGGGTGAGGTGAGTCCCACAAAGGCTCCTAGTTCAATTCAATTGAGTCCTCTGAGGTTAGTGGTGCTTGTGGGGTGGAGGGGAAGAGGAGCGCATATTCTCTAAAAACCCACGTCTCAGAGTGAGACCTGTGGGGGTCACACTGAAGGACCCGGCAGAGCTGGCTGCAACTCCCAAGTATGGTGAACCAGGGAGGAAGTAACCTCGAGTCCAGATTCTGCTGATCTTCCTGTGTTCTCTGCGGATCCTAATCCAGATCGAAGCTCTTCAACTTCACTGGCTTCAGCCACTCGCCCTGCCCTGGGGAGTTCCAGCACGTTCTGTGATCACCCATTTCCCAGCACCAATGTGATGTCTGTCATCCAGTGTTCCACCTGCCCGATCTCCTGAGGCTGCTGTAGTCACCCAGCATCTGTGACAAACAGGCCCCGTGGGGGTGATGAGGTAGGGGAGCCACTGGGAGCCCAAGGAGTGTAGCCACTGCTGGAAATGCTGACACTTTCCACAGACCTTGTTCAGAGGGAGAGATTTACTGGGGTGGGGGGACAGGGAGGCTGCTGGGGGCTCCATCAAGAAAATTAAAATCTGAATTTATGAAACAAACCTAAGAGCTGGTTATCTACATTGCCACATGTGAGAGCTTCCGTTTACAGAACATCTCCTTTGGGCATGTGCATTTGAGTTTGGAAACCAGGCTGCCACTGCTCAGAAATAAGCAAACTGCTGGGGCACTGGGTCCAGCTCTCATATCCAGCTTTGTGTGGACTCAATAAAGTATCAACCTTTCTTTCTTTCTTTTTTTTAATTTGCATGCTTTTAAGTCACCAGGCGTATTCTCCACCCAGCCATTTCCCTGTCTGATCTCAGTGGACCCCAGATTAAGAGTCAGTCCTCACCTGAAGTGGGGAAGGAGGTAAAAGGTCCTGGTCTTCATAACTCTGCCTGTCTTGGTTTTCAAAAGACTGTTAAAAAGCACTGTAATCCGTTCTTTGTCAGGAGTGCATCTATTGAAAAATGGAAGATTCAGATTTTCAATAAAAGATATAACAATTTTAAGCAATAAGATAATGCAAAATGACGAAGAGACAGTTTGTCTACCAACCAACATCCACTATCCTCCTTCTTTTTTCCCAGGAGTTTCCACCTCTCTCTAGTGGCGTCCTGTCCAGGAACCCCACCCCCACTCCCACCATCTAGTTGCTCCTCGAAGTCCAAGTCCTCCCTCTTCCATCCTCCCAGAGGAGTAATGAAAACATTCACTCCAGGAAGACCAGTGGGGTGGGGGGTGGAGGGTGTTTTACCTCCAATTCTTCATCAAAGGAATTATACCTGCCAGCTCAAAGCATGAAAAACGAATCTATTATCTTCTTGCACGGCGAGAACTGTGAAAACTAAAACTATTTAGAGAAAATCAGAAACAAGTAACAGGTCACCAACGTCTGGTGGATGCTTTACAGCAAATGCCAGAATGCCAGGTATCAATTACACGGCCTAACCCTCCTGCAGGAAAGAGTTCTCACCTACTGGCCAGGACTCCTCAGGACTTACAAGAACAAAGCTAAACAAACAAACCAAGAGGTCTTTGTCATAAATTGTCCAGTGAGGCTCTCTTTCCCATCCTGCCCTTCTTGGGGCAGGGGTTGCCAAGAAGGACCTGAAGATGAAGGCACGCCTGCCGTACCCAACCCAACTCCACCCTATCCTAGCCAACCCTAGTCCCACCTACCCCATCCTATCCCATAGTAGTGGCGGTGCTTGCTGTCCTTTGATCCAAATACCTTGATCACCACTTTGGAGAGATGCAACCCTTCTACCAGCATCCACGCAAAGGCACTCAGGAAGTAGTAGTGCAAGAGCATGGCCAGCACCTAGCTCGGAGCCTAGGATCAAAGGAATGCATAGAAAATAAGCTCTCTCAGGGTGTGAGTCATAGGCGCTTGCTGTTGTCTCAAAACGTCCCTGCACCGATTTTCTGCCAGGGGTGGGGGCGGGGTGTCGAGGGGAGACAACTTCTGGTCAGGTGACCTCATTTTCTTTCTGGGAAGTCCCCTCTTGCTGGTCTAGTGGAGAGATTTAGGTGGAGCACGTGCCTCAGGAAGTTGCCAATCACTGCGCCAGGCCCCTCCCCCAACCAGACACAGTGATTGATGATTGGTTCAGGAGAGGGCAGGGATTCAGGCCTGGCCAATCAGCATAATCATTTCCACGGGGTGGGTTGTGAGGTGGGCAGAGCTGCCAGGGATTCAGTGAGTGAGACAGAGGCTTTGGGCCCAAGTGGGCGGGGCAGCAACCAACGGAGAGAGGAAACCTGTGTGGAGAAAGCACCACAGCCTAGCCAGGGCGCCAGCTCGCAGTAAGTGTGGTGTGCTCCTATTTAGTTCAGACCTGGGGGAGGGCGCTGATGTGGGGATGGGGGCAGGGGACACAGGGCACCGCACCCGTGTCCACATGGGACCCAGAGAAGGGCACACCCTGGGAGGAGGACTAGATGTGGAAGGGAATGAGAAGGGAAGAAGAGGGAAGTGGAGGGGGAGGGGTGAAAGAAGGGGTGAAGGAAATCTTTTAAATGGAGAAAAATAAAAGAACTAAAGACAGAAATCTGGTACTCTACCAAATTTGGGGTGAAGGAAAGTACAGCATTCATTTCAGGGTCAAGCAAGGAGGCTGCTTGGCCTGCTCATGCGCCAAAAGACTGGAACTCCCTGATGGCTTTCAGGGAAGCGTTTTTAAAAGGCAAAGTGATGGAGAAGGTCTCAGGTAGGTGATCAGCTTGTAGACATCCTTCTGATTAGTTGGTGATGAGGTAAAGGTGATATTTTAGGAATCAACATCATCCCTTCCCAGAACATCCTTTCCAGCTGGTCCAGGATCTAGTGCTTGTGGGTGGCATACAGTTAGCTTCTTTGACTTGGTGGCGGGCTTCAGTATCTGCAAAACAACTCAAGGGTATGGCTCAGAAGAGTATCAATAGCCCTTGAGGAGGAACTAAAGGTCCTTGACTTTGTTTTATGGCTAAACTATTATTTTGTCTTACCTGACTGTTTTCCTTTGGTTCTGCATTTTCTGACTTCTCTGATTAAATTTGCTCTGTGGAACTTGGGGAAAGCCTAGGGAACTAATGTTCTAATACAAACAAGAGAAAGGGACACAGGGCAGGGGTTCTGTGCCCAGGAAGGCCTCACAGTGTCCTGCTCAGTTTCAAACACGGGGACAGCATGATTTCTGTCGGATACACCAAGTCCTATTCTTACAGGATTCACCAGTCTGCTAATTTTCAGGATAAAAATGTGTACTTGATACCTTGGTTTCCTGTTTGGAGTCACAAAACTATTCCATTTGGTCATTAAGTGCAGATATCAAATATGCACAGTCCTTGTCCTTGTGGCCCCTGCACCAAGTGGCCCCAGGCCTTCTACGCCCAGCTGCTCCTTCCCTGTGACTCTGCACTGGTTCCCTGTTCTCTTTGTTTTCTCCCTCCTCTGGATCGCCTTTGAGAGATGTGACCACACTCTCCTGGACACAGTTGGGGGTGAGGATGCTGGGATCATGGTGTCCTCACCCTTAGCCAAGAGGTGAGCATGCACTCAGGCTGTCACTCGCTCACATGAGTCTTCGTGAAATGTTCGCTTTTTAGCATGGATAATTTCAATCCATTTTCAAATAAACCTTCCCTGGCAATGAAGATGTGACTTGCTCCCACGAAGACACCCACAGACTGTCTAAATCTGGTGTCACCTCCATCAAGTGGTGACAGGTTTGGAGAAAAAGTTATATTTAATCACAAGTGACTCCATGACTTTATTTTTTTAAACCTTGTGGATTGAACCACTTTACTTCCTCCCTCTCCCCCACACGCTCACAAAAACACTTCCTGCTGAACTTTTACCCCCCATCTGCCACTCCCACCACCCAACAGACCTACCCACATCACAGAGGAAGACAGCTTGCTCTTCAGTTCTCAGTGTGTAATGGATCTAGAGGAGGAAACTGCTCCGAGGTCATCCAAGCTCCCAGTCATGGTCACCAAGGACACTGCCACCTGAGCATAGGAGGTGAATGACATCAGACGTGAGGGAACTGGAACATCCTGCAGCCACCAGCACTCCAGGAGCTGGAGGCAGGAATGTTCCAGAATAGTGGCTGCAGAGCCTGATCTGAGAGTCAGTCTCCAGACACTTTGTCAGTGCTGAGCCCACAGTGGTACTCAGTGCATCCACCCTGGGCTGGCATTTCTAAGATGCTGATGCCCTGAGGGGGACATCAATGCAGAGCTTCTGACCTTCCTCTCTAGAGCATGGGCCCCCAGGGGTGGGCCCAACCAGGTGGCTGCAAGGGCAGCCCCCTGTGAGGCCTTGTCTGAGCCTTCAGGGCCTGTCTCTGCCCACCCAACCCCTCATCAGCCTGGGAAGCCCACAGCAGTTATGGTGATTTATAAACATCTCTCTGACGGGAGCTCCTCTTGGGCACCCTCTGGAGCTGTGAGCCCAAGAACAATGTCACCCAGATGGACCAGTGACCAGTGACTCCTCATGGGGACACAGACCCAGAACAAGCATGTGTAGGGAGAGCTGATCCCAGGGAAAGCTGAGAACCAGACCCATCCCACCTACACTCAAGGGCCCATTTCCTCCTGTGAGCTGACCTGATGGCCAGTGCCAGGGAGAGCCGTGCCCAGCCCCAGGGACACCCAGCACATGTGGGAGGTGACACAGTTCTCTGTGTCCCTTGACACAAACCAGAGCTGCATCACAGGGTCACCCTTTCCAAGGCCAGCTGCAGGCGGAGCTTCCTCACAGCACAGGGTGGGGTGTAAATTTGCCCATCCTCACTCATAAATTCCACCAGTGACACTCCAGGGGTCTTCCCCAGCTCCCACCTCCATGCCCAGACAGAAAGGCAACTGAAAACAGCAGCTATTAATTCCAGAAACTGTGTGTGTGTGTGTGTGTGTGTGTGTGTGTGTGTGTGTGTGTGTGTGTAGCAGAAAGAGTCAAACTTGCACTTTGGAGACAGTTTCCTGCCCCCTCTCATCTCCACCAAGGACCCCCACAGGCTACGGGGTGGGATACAGACAAGGTCAAGAAGAGGGTGGGGAGGCTCCTTCCACCATAGTCCACGTGAGGACCGTGGGCAGTGAGGACTTGGCTGTCACCCGTCTCCCTGCCTCCCTAATGGAGCTCCAGTGGAGGGTGGCCTCCAGCACATCTTCTATGTCCCTCAACTCACATGTGTCTTGCATTGGGCATACCCTGGACCCTCATTTCAGCCCTCAGGTTCGACGTACCCTGGGTAGACAGTTCCCATTCTAGGACTCAATACCCACGATCAACCCAGGCACTGGGTGGGGTCTGGGCATCTGGGATAAGAAAACCCCACACCTCACCAACTAAGTGGAGCAGCACTTCTTAAAAAGGGAAGCCAGGATTGAACCCAGTCACATGTGTATCATTTGGGGTGGAGGGAGGCAGGCTGGGACACTGAGGACCCACAGGCACTGTGCTTGGACCTTCCTGACATCCCATTCACCCCAGGTTGCTTCTGGATCCTCAGTGTGTGATCAGGGCACTTGAGGGCACCCCAAAGGCCCTGAACCATGGCCCCCATGCCCTCACCCCATCCAAATGCTGCCTGAATCCCCACCTCCCACAGCCTCCAGGCCCACCAGCCAATCAAGACCCCTTTGGGCTTGAGTCGGTCAGTCCTGTCTGTAGACAGATGCATCCTGACCACACGATGCACGGATGCCCCGAGAGGTGCTGACGCACTTGTTCTCATCCTCAGAGGGACAGCTGGGCCTCAGTCCCAGATGGACCCCAGCCTCCCGACCTGCCTCTTCCCTCCACGTGCAGCTGAGCACAGCTGGAGACACTGAGAGGGGGCTTGTGCGGGGCACATCAGCACATCCACGGCCATCAGGACCGGGTCAGAGATGCCCACCAAGGACCCCATCCAGAGGCCTGGGGAAGGCAGAGTCGCACACCTGCAGGAAACTTGAGTTTTTCCCTCCGTCACTGTCCCTGTGGAGTTCTGGGTCCAGGGGCAGGTCTGGTGACAGAAGAGAATTAAATTCTAAATGTAGAGAATTAAATTCTAAATGTGATCCTCTGTGGTTCCAGACCCACCCCAAGTCCTCTCTCCTCACAGGTCCAGTGTGAGCCCCACCAGCCTCCTGATTCTCACATTCACAGTTTATATTCAGCGTGTAAACCTGCAAGGCAGGTAAAAGGGAAACATGCAAAGAGGACATTGCTTTGCTGCTTCCAGCAAAAACACAAAGGAAAAAACGTGAAGTTACACAGAGATCTGGCATTAGAACAGCCTGCTTAAAATTGAACAGAAAATGTTCTCACATCATCCCTGTGGCCCAGGTAACAGGAGTCAGGAAGGTCTCGTTGGACAATGCGCTGACATGAGCTATACACATCCCCAGGCCGGTTCCTGCATGTTGCATTTACAGCTGCGAAGTCTCAGAGAGCAGAGAGATGGGTCCCAGGGAAGGTGGAGTGCAGGGCAGAAAGCAGAAGCAGAAAGAGGAGGGGATGTATGAGAATGAAGGCTGCTAAGCTCTCCTGGGGCAGGACGGCCCAGGAAGAAGCCCATCCCTGACTGTGCTACAAAACCTTTCACTGTGGCCTCTGCCTGCCCCACCCTGTGCCCAAAATAAACCCCAGGCTGTCCTGAAGAAGCAAGACCTGTCATTTCACACACAAGTGGCCACTTGTCCCGCTGCCCACATTGACTGGCCATTACACCTCTTGGTGATGCTGGGGTCACTGTGATGTGTCCTGGGGACATGAGGTGTCACTGTCATGCAGTGGGACATATGGGAAGAGGCCGTTGTAATGGGGCCAGAGGACACCATGAGGGAAACTGCCAGGGGGACAGAAACCCTGAGGGTCCTCAGGACACTGAAGCTCCAAGAGATTAAGTGTCCCTCCTGAGGGTACCCAGCGAATGGACAGAGCTGGGGATTGAACACAGGCCAGATGCTCCAGGGCCCGCACCCTCTCACTTAACTATACGGGGAGCTCGTGGGCCAAGCAGCGGTTACTCAAAGTGGAAGGGACAGGATACAGAATCCAGAGGAGCATGGGGGATGTTGGGATTCTTTGCACTGAGTGGGTGGGAAGAAGGATGGATGGAGCTTCCACTTTGCAGGCTGTCTGTGCTGTCACCTGGATGGCTGCATGACTTCCCTACTTGGGTATAAGGACAAGTCACTCTTCCAGCGTTCCCTGTGAGAATATGGGAGAACTGTACCCCCTTTTGTCACATGGGGACACTGAGGGCCAGAGAGGCAGGGATATGTTTGGGGGGGGGGTCAGGGACAGAGGAGAAGGCGGGTGGAAAGGTCACAGAGCCTAGATCTGAAAAAACACTGAGCACTGATTGCTATGTATCTTTAAATCAACTGTATTAAATAATACACAAAGTCAGCTCGTCGGACACAGTGCCACATTTTAACTTCTCAGCAGCACATGGGCCTGTGATTGCCATTTTGGACAGCACAGCATAGGTGGAGACCCTGAAGAGTGTGAGCAGAGGGGGACCTGGTCTGACATTCAGGGTGAAGAGCCCCCCCAGGCTGGTGCATGGGGAGCTGATTGCAGGGGTCTGAGTGGAAGTAGAAGTTGGTGGACCTTGTACAGGATCTAGACAAGTGATGGTCCTCTGTGACAACTGCCATGTGGGGCAGGCGGGAAAGTGGCTGGACAATAAAGATGTTCTAAATGTATGAGGATTTTCTGGAAGACAGCATATGCAGTTCAGGGCTTTGACTTAACCAAAGTGGAGCTATAGATGACAGGTCCTGCCCAGGTCCCTTGGATGGGAAAGAATACGGGTGAGTGGACTGGCGATGAAATCACATCTCAGTCCTTGAACATCAGGCAGAGACTTGGCTGTGGAGGTCCATAGCTCAGGAGGAACAGAGTTTATCAGAAGGAAGGGTCATAGTAGAGAGTTGAGCAGCCAGCATTCACAGTTTCAGGATGGATACCTGTGTTCTGGACACAGGAACATTCTGAGCCTCACGTTATCCATCTGCAAAATGGGGAGAATAACTCCTGACCCTTCTGCCCTAGTGAGAATTTTTTACGGATAAAAGAAGGGATAGCGCAGAAAGATTTGGAGACTTAACCAAGATAAGACATGAGATAACTCCAGGGTAAGATTATTATTATCTTCATGGATGTAGTCAAATTTAGTTTTTTATTTTAATGATTTTGATTTGAGAAAGAAATATCAATTTATGAAGCATCTGTGACAGTAAATAGACCTATGTGGTGAAGACTTTTCCTAATTACCTGTAACCATCTGTGATTGATGAACAGACAGTAGGGGTGGGAGGAATGTAAGAGCAGGCATCATTTAATCACATCTCCTTGTAAATAATTCAGGGGCTGGGGCCACTTCTGGGACTGGAGCAGTCATCTTTGCCTATCGTGGTACATATTTTCTGTCTCTACAGGAGACAAAGATGAAGCCAAAGAGCAGGAGCCAAGAGGGCACTAAGAGATCCTGCTTCCAAGCCTCTGTCTCTGCAGCCTGAGCCACACCTCTCTGACCATCCCATAAGGACTATGTCATCTTTCTAGACACTTGGGCCAATACAGACCTGGAATGCATTCCCTTCACCACCTTCTTGTCGAGCTGGGTGGATGCATTCAAAACATTTCATGGTCCGTGCTGTTATACAAATCTTGTCAAGCTAATTAGCTATGGGGTGGGGGTGGGGGGAGTTAGTTTTTTGATTACAAAGGTAGGCAAACAAAATTACTATATATTATGCTTGGCCCAAGGCTAACTTTCTAATTAAAGTAGCCTTGAGTTGGATCATCAAACAGTAAATAAGTGATCAATAAATTTATGTGCATATACGTTCAGAGAGGAACAGCAGGAGGTAAGATGAGACCCAGCAGAGCAATTGCCAGCCATTAAATGAGCACAGGGTGCAGGTCCCAGAAGTAGCGAGGAGGCAGGGAGTGAAGCCAGAAGTGGGGAGTGAAGAGGGGAAATAGGTCTTGAGTCTTCTGGAAGGCAGGTGTGTGTTTCTTTAAGAAATTCTCTCTGCCTGTCACTGGGAGCTAAAGTTTTCTTCTCTTTCTTTTCCTTCCTATGATAAATGTCTGCCCTGAATCAGAGCACAGATCACAGGTCATAACGGCTCAGTCGGGGTACATTTTAGGTCTAGCGTACTGTCCTTTAGGGCCTGGCTGTGAGATGGCTACCAAAGAGAGAAAATCTGCCCAGATGTGGATAGACCCCTGACCTCACACAAGTTGTCTCCTGGTAAGCAAGAACAAGTCATCCGAAGCCTGTGTGACACAAGGTTTCCCAAGGTCACAAGGTGACCTTCAGTCAGTCCTCCCCCAGAACCCTTTCTATCCTCCCATCTCTCTCTCAAATTCCTGGCATTCACCTGTCGACTTCATCCCTCTGTTTCCTCCTCGTCTCACCGGATGGAATCTTTATTTTTTTCTTTTTATTTTAGGATTTTTAAAAATATTTATTTGGCTGGACCAGGTCTTAGTTGCAGTACACAGGGTCTTTAGCTGCTGCAAGCAAACTCTTAGCATCTGGGATCAAGTTCCCTGACCAAGGATTGAACCCAGTCCCCCTGCATTGGGAGCAAGGACAGAGTCTTAGCCACCGGACCACTAGGCAAGTCCCTAGATGAAATCTTTGTTCACAGCTCCCCTGAAGACCGAGTAGTTTCTCAAGCGAGGTTGGGCATCGGCCCTATCCATGGTGCTGAAATCTGCGAGGAGACCAGGCTGGAGAACGGTGTTTCTGTTCCATTGTGAACACATGAGAGAGGATTCAGTGGTGGAACTAAGTGTTATTTTAGTATTTCCCTCATGCCTTAAATCCAACAGGTAACAGCTTGAAAACACATAATTGAGAGAAGATTTTCTGTCTAAAAAGATGCTTCTGAGCTGAAGCCTAGGAAGACGGTGACTTTATCCTGAATATCTACAGAAAATAAAGATTCTGAGACATAATACATCTCTAAATCCACTCAGATGTCTGAAGACAGTAAGACAGATGACAGTGGAAAGAATGCTAAGGGCTTATCAATCAACTCAGCAAGTGTTGACCAAATCTCCTCTGATCAACCACTGTGCTGGGCATTTGAGTGCTTATAAAGAGATATAAGGAGTGGTTTTAAATCTGGAGAGTTCTAAATCTATAAGGAGTCAACATTAGATGTAAGGATATAAAAGATAAGAGGCTTTCGACAACTGGCAGTCAAGTGAGCTGGCCTGCTACATCAGGACGACAGGGTGGTGGGGACTCATCACCAAATCCATCCTCCTTGTGAGCATTTCTCCACTCACAGCCATGGACAGGGACTAGGGACCAGGGACCTGGACCCAGCAACATCTTTCTCAGATGTCCCGGGCAAAGGGAGAGGATGGATTCCCACTCCCCGTGCTGAGCCAGTTCCAGGCACTGAAATGCACTTCCATCCAAATCTGACCACAGGCCAGCCTCAGCTGATGCAAACATGTCAAGAAGTTTTCACCGTCATCTTCAGTCAGTATCACCACCTTTGTGCATGCATGAAGAAAGGTTTTATGTTTGCTTATTTGTTTTCCCTTATTTTTCCCCTCACTGCCACCATAGCAAAGGAGCATCCAGCAATGAGACAAATAAAAATATGGTAATATTTTAAATAAAAGATGAGGGACTTCCCTGGTGGTCCAGTGGTTAAGACACCACACTTCCACTGCAGGGGGCATGAGTTCGATCCCTGGTCAGGGAACAAGATCCCACATGCTGCATGGCCCAGCCAAAAAGCAAAGTGGGTTTCCTGGTGACTCAGTGGTAAAGGATCTGCCTGCCAATGCAGATGACATGGGTTTAATCCCTGATCCAGGAAGATAGCACATGCTAAGGAGGAACTAAGCCTATGCACCACAACAATTGAGCCTTTGCTCTAGAGACCAGGAACTGCAACTACTGAGCCCATGTGCCACAACTACTGAGGCTCATGCACCCTAGAGCCCGTGCTCCACAGCAAGAGAGGGCAGCACAGGGAGAAGCCTACACTCCCGGCAACAGGAGGAAAAGCCCACTCAGCAGTGAAGGCCCTCCACAGCCCCAGTGCATAATCAAATTGTAAAAAAGAATATTAAAGGTGAAGTCACGTATTATGGGCTTCCCAGGTGGCACTAATGATAAAGAAACTGCTTGACAGTGCAGGAGCCATAAGAGACGAGGGTTTGATCCATGGTTTGGGAAGATCCTCTGAAGGAAGGCATAGCATCCCACTCGAGTACTCTTACCTGGAGAATCCCATGGACAAGAGGAGCCTGGAAGGCTATGGTACAAAGTGTCACAAGGAGTCAGACGTGACTGAAGCAACTTACCACATGCACAGCACATATTATAGTACTACCGCCAACTAACTGATAAATTTAGGAAGTAGCTGATTTTGTCAGGATGCTTTTCTGAGAGCTCACTATCATCCCTGTCTGAGCAGAGCTTGTGATACGAGTGTTAGCAGGAGACCTTCATGTGAGGCATGTCCTATCATGATGCAATATACCTCTGTTAAGTTTAATCTAACATTTACTTTTGTTTCAAGAGTGTGCTGGAGCTTTGGAAGAGGATCATTCATGAGCAGTATAAATCTCAAGAAAATTATAAAACTTTAGCCAGACTCATTAAGTAAAAGAGAGGAAAGAAATAAGAGAAATGAAAGAGGAGAAGGTACTACTGAAACCGCAGAAATACCAAGTAGCATATCAGGGTACTATGAATAACTGTACACCAGTAAAATTGACAACCTAGAAGAAATGAATAGATTGCTAGAATTTATGGTCTCCTAAGCTTGAATCAGAAAAAAATAGAAAATATGAACAAACCAATTCTCAGGAATTAAGTTGAGTAAGTTTTTTAAAAACTCCCAACAAGCAAAAATCTAGGGTCACAAGGCTTCACAAGTGAATTCTACCAAACACTTAAAGAGTTAACAGCCATCCTCAGACTACTCCAAAAAGTTTAGGAAGGAGTGCTTCTGAACTCATTCTACCAGGCATCACCATGATACCAAAATCAGACACAAATATCACAAAAAAGGAAACTTACAGGCAAATATCACTGATAAACATAGATGCAAAAAATGTTCAACAAAATACTAACAAACCAAATTTAACAATATAGTAAAAAGCTCATATACCACAATCAAACTGGGTTTATCCTAGATATGCAAAAATGGTTTAATATCCACATACCAATCAATGCAGAGAAGGCAACGGCACTCCACTCCAGTACTTTGCCTGGAAAATCCCATGGATGGAGGAGCCTGGTAGGCTGCAGTCCAGGGGGTCGCTAAAAGTCAGACACGACTGAGCGACTTCACCTTTCACTTTTCACTTTCATGCATTGGAGAAGGAAATGGCAACCCACTCCAGCGTTCTTGCCTGGAGAATCCCAGGGACAGGGCAGCCTGATGGCTGCCGTCTATGGGGTCGCACAGAGTCGGACACGACTGAAGTGACTTAGCAGCAGCAGCAGCATCAATCAATGTGATACACCACATATATAGACTGAAAAGTAAAAATTATCATCTCAACAGATGCAGGAAAACCTTTTTTGCCAAAAACTTTTTACAAAAGTCACATCCATGATAAAACTAATAAAGTGGGCATGGGGAAACATACCTCAACATAATAAAGGTCACATATGACAAACCTACAACCAACATCACACTCAGTACTGAAAAGCTGAAAATACATTCTCTAAGATCAAGACCAAGGCAAGGATGCCTACCATTACCACTTTTATTGAGCATAGTATTGGAAACCCTAGCCACATAAATCAGAAAAGAAAAAGACTAAAAAGAATCCAAATTTGAAAGAAGTGACTATCACTGTTTTCAGATAATGATATTATTTAGAGAAAAATCCTAAAGATGCCACCAAATATCTGTTAGAACTAATAAATTAATTCAGTGAAGTTGTAGGACGCAAAATCAACTTACAGAAATCTGTTGTGTTTCTATACACTATAAATGAACTAACAGAGAAATTAAGAAAATAATCTCATTTACAATTGCATCAAAGAGAATAAAATACCTAGGAATAAATCTAACCAGAGAAGGGAAAAAAACCTATACTCAGAAAACTGTAAGATATTGATTTAAAAAATGAAGACAACACAAACAAATGAAAACCTATACCATGACTATGTATTGGAAAATTTTATATTGTAAAAATGACTATACTACTGAAGGTAACCTGCAGATTCAACACAATCATTATCAAAATAACAATAGCATTTTTCACAGAACCAGAACAAATCATTCTAAAATTTGAATGGAAACACAAATACCTTGAATAGCCAAAACAAATCTTGAGAAAGAGAAACAAAGTTGGAGGTATCATGTTCCCTGGTTTCAAACTATACTACAAAGTTACAATAATCAAAAAGTATACTACTGGCACCAAAGCAGATACATTGATGAATGGAATCCAATAGAAATCCCAAAAGTAAAGCACATATGGTCAATTAACCTATGACACAGGAGGCAAGAATATACAATAGGGAAAAAATAGGCTCTTCATAAATGGTGTTGGGAAAACTAGACAACTGCATGTGAAAGAATCAAATTGGACTACTTTCCTACACTATATACAAAAAAAAAATCCTCTAAATGAATTAAAGATTTAAATGTTAAAATGATCTGAAACCATAAAACTCCTAGAAGAAAGCAGACAGTCTGCTCTTCAACATTGGTCTTAGCAGTATTTGTTTTTATGTACCTGCAGACAAGAGCGGCTTCCCCGATAGCTCAGCTGGTAAAGAATCCACCTGCAATGCAGAAGACTGGGGTTTGATCCCTGGGTTGGGAAGATCCCCTGGAGAAGGGAAAGGCTACTCATTCCAGTATTCTCGCCTGCAGAATTCCATGGACTATATATAGTCTGTGGGGTTACAAAGAGTTGGACACAACTGAGCAACTTTCATTTTCACTTTCAGACAATAGAAATAAAGCAAAATAAATGGGACTACATCAACCTATAAAGCTTTTCTACAGTGAAGAAAACTACCAACAAGACGAAAAGGCAGTCTACTGAATAGGAGAAGACATTTACAAATGTCCTGAGTCGCTAAGTTGTGTCCAACTCTTTGTGACCCCATGGACTGTAGCCCGCTAAGCTCCTCTGTCCCTGGGGATTCTCCAGGCAAGAATACTGTAGTGGGTTGCCATTCCCTCCTCCAGGGAAATCTTCCCAGCCCAGGATCAAACCTAGGTCTCCCACATCGCAGGCTAATTCTTTACCAACTGAGCCACCAGGAAATAACACATCAAATAAGGGGTTAATATCCAAAATATACAAAGAATTTGTATAACTCAGCATTTGAAAAAAACATTTAAAATTGGGCAAAGGTCCTGAATATTTTGTCACAGAAGACATTTAGATGGTCAACAGACATATGAAAAGATGCTCAACATCAGGGAAATATAAGTCAAAATCACAATGAGATATTACCTTAGGCTTGTCAGAATGGCTGTTATCAAAAAGACAACAAATAAATATTGGCAACGATTTAGAGGAAAGGGAACCCTCTAAGGGTTGGTGAGAATGTAAATTGGTATAGCTACTATGGAAAACAGTGTGGAAGTTTCTCAAAAAATTGAAAATAGAACTAACATATAATTCACCAATTCTACTTCTGGTTATTTTTTTCAAAGAAACAAAAAGTCTAGTTCAAAAGATACCTGCACCCCAATGTTAACAGCAACATTGTTTATAATAGCCAAAATATGGAAACAACCCATGTCCATGGACTGATGAATGGATAAGAAAGATGTGATATGTATGTACAATGGAATATTACTTGGCCATAAAAAGAATAAAAGTTTGCCATCTGCAACAGCGTGGATGGACCTGGAGGGTATTGTGCCAAGTGAAATAAGTCGGACAAAGAAAGACAATCATATGATTTCAACTGTATGTGGAACCTAAAAACTCAAATAAGGATGAACACCACAAAACAGAAGCACCAACACAGAAAGCAAAGCTGCTGTTTCCAGAGGGTAGGGTGATGGGGGGATAAGGGAAACAGTGAGGGAGATGAAGAAGTACTAACTTCCAGTCATAAACCAGAAAAATCACAATGATGTGATGTACAGCATAAGAATATACTCAGTAACACTGTAATTACTTGTATGGTGACAGATTGTAGATACACTTTACAAGGTGAACAGTTTATAATGCATAAAAGTATCAAATCACTATGTTGTGCACCCAAAACTAGTATAATGGTATAAGTCAATTATACTTCAATTAAAAAATAATATATAAGAAATCTCAAGAAAATAAGGAAATTGTGTTAGTCAACGCTCAGTTTTGCTTTCAAGTAGCCATGTTCTTCTCTCTCCATCTTCTCTTTCTGTCTATGTGAAATCTTTGATTTCCTTTGCCTCATATTGACTCTTCCCCACAGACCACCTCAACTGCCATAGAAACTCACACTTTCAATATAATCCCTCGATATATAACAGATAAGATCCTTCCCTCCATGATTCTGATTCAGAGGTCTTTACATGTTCCAGTGGGTGTCATCAGCCCAGCTTTAGACCAGTTACCACAGCTAGGAAAGGGAGTCAATTAAGATGGCTGAAATTACATTTAAGAGAAGCATCTTCCAGAATGAGGTGGTGTGATATCTTACTGCATGGATGATAAATGCATGAGTTACACTCACATGCACCCCTTTCCCAAGAGTTTTTCACATGATATCCTATTTCATTCTCAAACCCTCATTGCCAACTACTTCAATTCTGCAGGTGAATAAATTAACATTCAGAGAGAAAAATTAAGTTTCCATACTGATTAACCCACTGGGTGGTGGGGCTGAGATTCTAATACACATCTGACTCTTAGTGCCACCTGCTTTCTCTGCCACTGATGACAAGCACAGTTACTAAACTTCTGCTTTCAATAGTCTTTCTAGGACACTTGAAAGTTATTTTTCCCCATAATGATGTTTCCTAGGTTCAATCAAAGGTCTCTTCTAAGACTTCTCATCTTCCTTTAGCATGTACATTGATGGCTCATTTGAAACCTTTTCATGGGCTGCAGAGAAGTAAACTGTCAACCACATCTAATGGACCACTGCTCATCATATGTTTCTGTCACAGGAGGAGACAAGTATGTGACTCCTGACTTTGGAAGGAAAGGTGAGTTTTCACCAAATGCGTACACACATAACACACTCACATATAATCACACTCAAATATACATACACACACTCACAAAGACACATGCATGAACACATAGTCACCTTTGAGAAGTTACCCCAATATGCTCTTGGACATGCATCTTCCTCTCCCCACATCTCATGGAGCCTGGGTCCAGGCACTATGTCAGTTCTGCCCAGAGGAAAGAAGTCAGGGCACTTGTGCACACTGAGCTGGACATATATTTCATTATAGAGCCTGAACAAGTCACTGCTTCACTCAAAAGAATGGCATCCCAGTAGTGGAAAGCTACCAGATGGACAAGGAGATCGTTTTGATCAGGAGCTAGATCTTCCTTCTGCACCGCATCACACTACTTGGATTACAACTGATATGCCCTATGCAAAGTAGGTCCTGCGTATGTGACGATGACACCTGAAGGGCAACCTACCATCCATGCGTATGATGTGGGTGAAGAGGAATTTCCAAGTTCAGCTGGTGTTCAGCTTTCCAGGACCATGAGATTACACATGGCTGAGTCCCTGGAGGGCTGTGGCATCCTTACAGTATCCATCCATCCATCCATATTAACCAAGCTCCTAATATGTGCCAGGAAATACTACATTTTTAGGTAAGCAACGAAGAGGAGAAGAATTAGAGGTACAGTAGTCATAACAGGCCTAACTGTGCTGCATGAACAATATCAATTTTTCATTAGTTTAGAATTTTAAAGATTTGTTCATCACTCATGCTGCATGTTCGTCATGAGTCATTGCAGGTGGAGCAGCCAACAACATAAATGCTGGCTGTTGCTGTGCCAAAAAGAGAGTCCTTGAGAGTTTCACACTGGCCATTAAATGCTTTGATTGGATGGGCAAGTGTCATTTTCATTCAAAACTCATTTGAAGTGCAGTCCTTCCCTGTTTGTGGAAGGGTGATAAGCAGACATACATGGTGATCATCACTGTGACGTCACGTTGAGACTCTCTCTCTTACCGTGGTTTTGCCCTCCAACTTTTCCTAGGCTTGCTTCTGGCTCAGACCTGGAGTTTAGGACATAGAGCATCTTTATTCAACTGTAGTCTTGTCCTAGGGCCCTTTCTGTGGAGAATGAGACTTGACATTGCTGTCGGGAGCCGCGTTAGGCATTACTGACAAAACGGAGGCAGGGCCCTAAACCCCCTCCCTTTGTTCCATAGGCATGGACCCGGAATGAAGGAGTTAGTCTTTGTGATTCCGACTTGTTTTTTCCTTTCCTCGGCTGAGTTGACTAAAGAGAATATTAAGGTGCTTATTGTTTTTGAGAGGAGCATGAGAAGGCATAAAGCCTTCTGCAGCTGTGCTCAAAGAATAATTCATAAAGTTAATCACTGACATTTGTTCAAGGACTTTTACAAAAAAGTGTTCCAGGGTGAGCACAGGCAGCAGCTTGAGTCCACAAGAGGGATTGCTATCTGAAGCCCATTTGTGAGAAAAGTGTTTATGGCAAAGGAGTTTGCTGAATTTAGGGCTTCAGTTCAGTCACTCAGTCGTGTCTGACTCTTTGCGCCCCTATGAATCGCAGCACACCAGGCTTCCCTGTCCATCAACAACTCCTGGAGTTCACTCGGACTCACGTCCATCGAGTCAGTGATGCCATCCAGCCAGCTCATCCTCTGTCATCCCCTTCTCCTCCTGCCCCCAATCCCTCCCAGCATCAGAGTCTTTGCCAATGAGTCAACTCTTCGCATGAGGTGGCCAAAGTACTGGAGTTTCAGCTTTAGCATCATTCCTTCCAAAGAAATCCCAGGGCTGATCTCCTTCAGGATGGACTGGTTGAATCTCCTTGCGCTTAGGAATAATTAAAATAGTTAGAAGCTAAAGATTTAAGGATTGCTGTAATGTTAGCATATTCTACTATAACTTATAGAAATTAGGGACTTTAGAGATCTTACTAGTTAGAAGCCCTTTCTAAGAAATAGTGAGCCTAGGATACTAGGGGCAAACAGGACTTAGAAAGAAAAGAATTAAACTGAGGAATGTGGTATGCAGCCCAGACATTAGCATGAATTACAGTGTATTCACAAGGACACAAGAGAAAAAGCAGATAAGGGAATCGCTGAGAACTCCTTTTGAGGGGCAACAGTGATTTTTGGAGAAAAATAAATCTGGGTCAATGGGAACTAAAAATATCAAACCTCTGACCTAATGCTTTTGTAAAAGTATAAAAGAGAATCATAAGCTTGAAATAAACAGGCAGTCCAAGAAAACTGAGAGGTTGCTTCAGTTTCTCACTGACACCGCTCATACCTTCAGGTTGAATCCCTGGCTGCTAGAGCTGGACTCCAGCACATTGCTACTTCCCTGTATCTACCATCCTGTAAGGACTAGATAACAAATCCTTACTGATGATCTATAGATAATGAGTCACTCACTTGTGATGGAAACTTTAGCAATGCCCCACCACACACTCTTGTGGTATAGATTTCCTGAGATGCTCCTGAGAAACTACTTCTTACTGGGGGACAGGTGCTATCGGGTAACTAGGATGACCATATATACGGAAAAATCTTCCAATGACTATGGACTTTCCTTAAGGCAGGTAATTCACCTGCAAGGAAGGAGATGAATTTGTAAATCTGAAAAGTTTGCAAGTGTCACTTTTTTAAGTTCACATCACAATACTTGGTTTTATGTTTCTCTAGAGCACTAGTTTAAAAAAATATGTCACTTGCTATTCCACATAAAGGGAGGTGGACTTGAGACTGAACATCATGGGATTTTATGTCCTAATGCTCTCCAGTATTTTGGTTGAAGTTTTTGTTTCACAGGTGTGGTGTGGGCTCTCCTTCCATGGAAGGCAGCACAGGAGATGCTAAGCCCATTATCTCTGGAAGATATTCCCTCTTGGCTGAACAATGGCTTTGGCCAATCTTGTACAGAATACATGTGTGAAAAGCATAAGTCCTTGTCCACACTGTTTAGGGTTAAGTACTTTATGACTTTGGTTTTTGGGGCTCCAAAATCACTGCAGATGGTGATTGCAGCCATGAAATTAAAAGATGCTTACTCCTTGGAAGGAAAGTTATGGCCAACCTAGCTGCTACTGCTACTGCTAAGTCGCTTCAGTCGTGTCTGACTCTGTGAGACCCCATAGACGGAAGCCCACCAGATTCCCCCGTCCCTGGGATTCTCCAGGCAAGAACACTGGAGTAGGCTGCCATTTCCTTCTCCGATGCATGAAAGTGAAAAGTGAAAGGGAAGTCGCTCAGTCGTGTCTGACTCTTCGCGACCCCATGGACTGCAGCCTACCAGGCTCCTCCGTCCATGGAATTTTCCAGGCAAGAGTACTGGAGTGGGGTGCCATTGCCTTCTTAGACATCATATTAAAAAGCAGAAACATTACTTTGTCAACAAAGGTCCATCTAGTCAAGGCTATGGTTTTTCCAGTGGTCATGTATGGATGTGAGAGTTGGACTATAAAGAAAGCTGAGCACCTAAGACTTGGTGCTTTTGAACTGTGGTGTTGGAGAAGACTCTTGAGAGTCCCTTGGACTGCAAGGAGATCCAACCAGTCCATCCTAAAGGAGATCAGTCCTGGGTGTTCATTGGAAGGACTGATTCTGAAGCTGAAACTCCAATATTTGGCCACCTGATGCAAAGAACTGACTCATTTGAAAAGACCCTGATGCTGGGAAAGATGGAGGGCAGGAGGAGAAGGGGATGATAGAGGATGAGATGGCATCACTTACACAATGGACATGAGTTTGGGTAAACTCTGGGAGTTGGTGATGGACAGGGAGGCCTGGTGTGCTGCGGTTCGTGGGATCACAGAGTCGGACACGACTGCGACTGAACTGAACTGTGTTCATTTTATATAAATGATGTCAGTGGTTTATACTCTTCTTTTTTAATATTAATTTATTTTTGGCTATACTGGGTCTCAGTGGCCACATGCACAGTCTTCACTGTGGCACAGGGCTTCTCTCTCTAGTTGCGGCATCTGAGCTTCAGAGTACTTGGGCTCTGTGGCTGTAGCTCATGGGCTTAGTTGCTCTGCGGCATGTGGGTGCTTAGTTCCCCAACCAGGGATCAAACCACACCCCTGCATTGGAAGGCAGATTCTTAACCACTGGACCAGCAGGGAAGTCCCTATACTCTTCTTTTACCTTCCACACCATGGTTGGAAGAACCATGGTCCAGATACATATAGGTTCCATCTGCAAACTCCACTTGCCCTTGAGCCTTGGTCAAGCCATCTAACATCTGTCGAGATTCAGGGTTCTCCTCTGATTGATGACATCATAACGCTCAGCCCTTGCGGCTGTGGGGAGGGTTAGCAAGGATGGGAGTTGGTCTGTGTAGGGTGGATTTCCATTCTTCTTCCTGAAAAGAGTAGGACCCTATGGTCCTTGCCCCTCCATGTCCTCTGACTGCCTTTCACCTGTGGAAAAGCTTCAGTCGAAAAATAAGTTTAATTAGAGAAGTGAGAAAATGCAAAAGTAAAGTAAAACAGGACAAAATAATAATAGTTTAGCCATTAAGCATAGTCAAGAACTTTTAGTTCCTTCTCAAGGGCTAAAGATAATATTCCGAGCCATATCCTGTGAGCTGTCTTATAGATACTGAAACCCCCAACTAGGTGGAATAAATTAACTACATGAAGACCAGACTGTAGCCAAGACATTAACTGCCACAATTCCAAGAACTGGTCGCAAAGAAATGGGAACAAACTGATCCTAGAACTGAAGATTAACTGTACTTAAAACAATCAAGAAAACACTGCTCAGAACACTGATGACCAATTTCAAGATGATTGTCAGAGCTGACTGTGCTGTTTCTGCATGTAGCCTTCTCCCTTTGTTTATTAAAAGCTCTTGCCCACTGATTGTCACCAGGGGGTTGGAGGGGGTCGGCCTTTGGACATGAATTCACACTATCCACCCCTCAACCCCAGTTGCCAGCATCCAAAATAAAGCAAGCTTTCCTTTCCACCAACCTTGCCTCTTCATCGGCTTTTGAGTGGCAAGCCGCCAAACCCCTGCTTTCAGTAACATTACCTGCGGCTCTGGCCTGAGAGTCGTGGAGGCTGTGGAAGCCGAGAGGTGATCCAGAGACTCTCTTTGTCCATTTCCTCAGGAGACAAGACCAACTTTACCTGCCCGGAGTCAGGAACCTGGCTGGGATTCTTGGGCAGCAGTTGGTTTTATTCTTACATGCTTTTCACCTGCCCGGGATTTGGGTGCATGGTTTTTGAAACATTTTTGGAGATTAAGCAGGAGTACTATACAGGACACTGTACACGTGCAAAGTTCCAAGAACTGAGAGAAACCAATTTACTGTCATGTTTCAAGGTGAAACCGAAGTCAGGAAAACATATTAAAGGTGCCTAATGTCCCTGACATGAACAACTTTTGTTGGAGGATCTGGGTAATGAGTGGCACAAGAAAAAAAGTGGTAGAATACTGCAAAGGAAGAGACGCAATCATTCACATATGCAGAATAGATCATCGTCTACATGCATGCATGCTAAGACACTTCAGTTATGTCTGACTCTGTGCGACCCTATGGACTGTAGCCTGCCAGGCCTCTCTGTCCATGGGATTCTCCAGGCAAGAATACTGGAGTGGATTTCTGTGCCCTCCTCCAGGGGATCTTCCCAACCCGGGGATCGAACCTATGTCTCTTACTTGTCCTAGCATTGGCAGGCATGTGCTTTACCACTAGCGCCAACTGGGAAGCCCAATTGCCTACAAGAAAATCCAATAACGAATATCACAAATCATAAGGACATAAAGAAAAATTCAATATAAAAAATCAAGATTGTCCTCATTATTGGCAATAACCAATTAGAAGATTCAATGCAAAAGTAATCTTCCATTTACAATAGCAGTGAGATTTTAACATACATGAGTGAGCCTAACCAATGTGCGAGATCTTTACAAAGATGATGGCACATCCCTGCAAGACACCGAAACTCCCTGACAGGAGGGAGCAGCAATTTGCTGCATCCCTAAATAGGAAGCCTCAACATTATGTAGCTGACTTTCTTCCATTTTCATCTACACATTCAGTACAATACCAACCAAAGGCTCAACATAGATTTTTAGAGATATTGACAAAAGTCATCTTGAAGAGAAATGGCGAGAACAGTAAAGATAAGAAGTGTTAGTCGCTCAGTTGTGTCTGACCCTTTGCGACCCCATGGACTGTAGCTCGCCAGGCTCCTCTGTCCATGGAATTCTCCAGACAGGAATACTGGAGTGGGTAGCCACTGCCTTCTCCAGAGGATCTTCTGACCCAGGGATTGCACCCGGTCTCCAGCATTGCAGGGCTTTCCTGATAGCTCACCTAGTAAAGAACCCACCTGCAGTGCAGGAGACCCCAGTTCAATTCCTGAGTCGGGAAGTTCCCCTGGAGAAGGGATAGGCTATGGACTCCAGTATTCTTGGGCTTCCCTGGTAGCTCAGCTGGTAAAGAATCCACCTGCAATGTGGGAGACCCCAGGTTGATTCCTGGGTCAGAAGGATCCCCTGGAGGAGGGATAGTCTACCCACTCCAGTATTCTTGCCTGGAGAATCCCCATGGACAGAGGAGCCTGGCGGAATACAGTCCATAGGGTCACAAAGAGTCAGACACGACTGAATGACTAAGCACAGCACAGCACTCCTGCATTGCAGGCGGATTCTTTACCATCTGAGCCACCAGAGAGAAGCCCCCCAAAGATAAGAAAGGAAGAAGAAAAAGAGGAAGGTGAGGGAGAGGGAAAAGGGGGAGGATGGGGAGGGAGGGGATGGGGAGGAAAAGGGGGAAAGTGGTGATTCTCTCTCCAGGTTGAGCATGTAACATAAGTACATAAAAAGGAGTGGTGGAGCTGACTGAGTAGAGCAAACAGACCAAGCAGCCATAATGAAAAGTCCAGAAACAGATTCATTAACATACATGATATTAATATACAAAAAACAATATGTGTCGAATCCTCAGGGATCTATGGCATTAAATGGTGTTGAGACACTTGTCTACTATTATGAAAGAAAAATAAAATTAATCTTCAGCCTCACACCATTTCCCAAAGTGATTTCAGGTGAATTGCAGACCTAAATGTAAAACAAAACTATAAAAGCACTGGACAAAATATAAGAAAGTATGACTTGGAGAGACAAAAGACCTCAAACAAGACACTGAAAATGCAAAGGCTAAAATAAAGAACACATAAGCTTGACTACCTCAAAATTTAAAACCCTTATACAACTCAAGATACAGTTTAGAAATACCCACAGACTTGGAGAAAACACTCACACAATACAAAACAAAAGATCACAGATAGAATGTCATCCCTTCCAAATAGTAATATGAAAAAGATAAGATAAGCAACTGGTAGAAACTCAGGCAAAGGATATAAACACACAACTTATGAGAGAGAAATTACAAATGACCAACAGACATGAAAAATTCTCAGCTCAGTAGGAATGAGGGGAAAACACGTTAAAACAAGATGCCCTTTCTCAACTATCTGATTGGCAAACCTGTGCAGGACTGACAATAGTATGTGTGAAACAGGCTTCCTACATGCTACTGGTGAGAATGTAATTTGAATGGGTTTTTGTGGAGAGGAATCTGGGCACATCTATTGGCACAAAGACCTCACATGCCCTGGCTTCTCCACCTCCCAGATCTAACCTGGAGAAATGCCCGTACGTGTGCACAGGGAGTGAGAGACAGGGCATTCCCCACAATGTTCCCTGAAGGAGTGAGAGCTCGGAGGAAAAACTAAATGTTTTGCGGCGGATTCAATGCAGAGGAATCTGGTGGTTATAGTTCACAGAGCCTCGGAAGCCTGGGGGAGGGTTTGCTGTAAAAGGATGTGTGGGATAGTGTGGTTGTCAGGGAGGGGCATGCAGCTGCCCACCCCTCAACTATGGTGCAGTGAGGCTGGTCAGGGGGTCTGTAAGTCTCACGAGGCAGTCATCACTGCAGGATGGACAGCGAATCTCAGGGAAGTAGTGCCTGTCCTTCCCTGGCTCGGCCAGACCAGTGGGCAGTGCCCTGACTTGTCAGTGCTTGCACCATACCAATCCTTGTGGTATTAGGTTTATGGGGCTCTCTAACTTTTCGCGAGGACTAGCTGATGTTGGACTTCTGAGATGCAGGATGGAGGCTGTGGAGACATGGCTACAGGTCCATGATGAGAGTGCATCCTGCCCCTGGGGCACTGCAGCCTGGTTCAGTATAGCCCCCATTCCTCCCTTACCACCAGCACATTGAAACACGCCTCCTGACCCAGCAGGCTGCCAGGGTCCTCTCCCCTTGCTGGTCCTGGGCCTCAAACACATCAGCCTCTGAAGTTTGTGACTGAGAGAAATTGTTGAGTATATTTAGATTCCTCTCTCTGAATGCAGGTGAAATTTTAATGAGCAAGATTGGTGATGCATGGGGTATTGTGTGATGCGTACAGAAGAAATTACCCCTCTGCTAAGCCAGCTCTGTGCTTTCATACACACATTGGATCGATGCTGGGAAAACAAACACAGGCACCAGGCATCCTGGGGACCCATTCTGGGGGAGAATCCATGGCAGGAAATACTGCACTAATTAGCAGAGGAAACCACAATGGTCTGTCTTCAGGGGTCCCTCAGGAGGCTTTGTGGAAAGGACCCGGGACATGATGGGTTACATGACTGAGTGGGAACCCCCCAGGGTTCTGAGCATGGGCCCCCCACAGGGGAAGACACAGGGGTTGCTGAGCCTCTAAAGTTTTGCTACTCAGACTGGGGTCTGTGGACCAGCAGCTTCTGCATCACCAGCAGCTCATTATAAACACAGATTCTCAGGCTCTCCCCTCCACATGTGCCCTATGGTTGGGAAAGAACCCTGAGCATGCTCAGGACACATGGCTGCCCAGAGTAAAGACCACACTTCCCAGCCTCTGTTGCAGCCTCAGAGGATTTGAGTTCCGACCAATGCGCTATGAGCAGAGGTCGCAGGAGCAACTTGTGGGATACCCTGAGAGGATGCAGGGGAGCCCTCCTCTCGCCCATTTAACACATTCAATGACTGAATGAGGCCCAGTCAGCTTCGGTCAGCTTCTTATCCAGGCCCAAGAGGACCCAGGGGAAAAGGAGATTTTGTGAACTTTGGAGAAATGTAACTGCTTCACGTGGTGATCAATTAGATCCCTGTGGCTGGGCTTCCAAAGCTGTGACATAGGTGATGATAGTGATAATGGTGGTGATGATGGTGATGGTGATGAAGATGGTGCCTTTCGCCAGGGAGATGAGGAGCTGTGATGAGGGAATGGCATGGCTTGGAGCACACTTTGTGCTACTATTTTCATTATTATTTTCTCCCGTTCTTGGTGGAGCTTTCCCCCTCCTCTCCTGGGCCCCTCTTTGTAAGGCAGGAAATGAGATCCCTTTTAGAAACCTCCCTTCCCAGCTTGTCCTCAGCAGGAGACCTCTACAGAAGGCATGAATGTCCCCCAGGCAAGAAGACAGGTGGGTCCGCCAAGGGCATCACTGAGCCCGGGATCCTGGAAGGCTCACTGACATAGCAAACCCCATTTCCTGCACTAGCACCAAGATCAGTGGTTCCCGTCATGCTGGCTGAGGGGAATCAGGAATGGACATCAGCGGCAGGTGCTGAGACACTATGATAACGGGGTTGATGTGCGCACCTCCTGGGGAGTTTCCAGGGGAGGCATCAGAGCCGCCCCTGCAAGGAGGTGGGGCAGGGGTCCCCCAGCTGCTGTCTACACTCCAAAGCACATTGGCCTGGATCTGGAGGCGGAAATGTCACAGGCCTGCCTGAGCACCTCTCCTCGTGTTTAATTGCACTCTCCTGTCCTTCTCTGTGAACGTCTATTCATATTTAATTGCACTCTCCCGTCCTTCTCTGGGAAAGTCTATTCCTAGCGTCTGCCCACTGCTTTGTCAGGTTTTCTCTGCTTATTATTGATTGGTGGAAGCCCCTTCTGTGCCAAACTTTTGTCTGTTAAACACGACAAATGTCCCTCCGCCTCTGCCCTGTGTCTTTGCCCTTGTGTGGGGGGTGGCGTTCTCCCTCGGGGGTCTACAGTTAATCACGAGCTCTGTGAAATGAGTTTTCTCACCTGCCCCTCCACTCTGCTCTCTCCAGCAACCAGTGGACGTTTCTCAACTAAATTGAATTCAGGGCAAGGCTTTGGAGAACTGGAGAGCCATCAGGAGAAAGAAAGTCTAATAACACAATTTTCCTGGCAGTTTCTGTTTTGACACATTTCCCCAGGAGACGGATTCAAGCTGGAAGCATTTGTAACCAGGGTGATCTTTGCCTGGAGACTGGGAGGCACCTGTCCCTTCAGGGATCCCTGGAGCCCCTCCCAGTGGAGGTGAAAGGCCAGAGGTGGAGCTTGGGGGAATCTTTGAAGATCTCCAGGCACACAGGCTCTGGGGTCAGAGCTGTGGCATTTAGGGGGAGCCCGCAGACCCCAGCTATTTTCTGGGCCATGACTTCCCTGCTCTGGGCTGCCCCTCATTGAACATCCTGCTGTCGGGGTCCAGGTCTGGAGGAGCAGCCCCTGGACACGTGTGGATCTTGGGGTGTCTCAGCGTTCAGGTCGAGTCCTCCAAAGGACTAGGGGAGCAGCAGTCCTTCCCCTTCCTGCCTGGTCCCCATCTCTGTGGGATGAATAATGCATTTCTCTTAAGCCTGTGATGAATGGTGAGGGCAGAGCATTTGCCCTGGGCTATGAGCGGATTTACTCCCCTACTGAGAGCTGTGAGCTGGGCCTCCTATGGGTGCTTGGGGGTGCGGTGGGAAGGGGAGAACGAGGAGCCCCCAGGGGTCCACACAGAGTAGAGGGGCTGGTGGCCATCGGAGCCAATGTGTGTGTCCCCTGAAGGCTGCCTTCGCCCCCTGGGGTCCCTGTGCCCCCGCACCTCCTGATCCCATGCCTGGGGGCCGCTCTCCACCTCACCTGGGCTGGCCCCCTGAAATCAGCTTCCAGGGGAGCCTCAGATATGACCATCCTCATTCAAGTGGTTTCCCGTATGACTCAAATGTTCATATTTGCATCTAAACTATTGTTGGAAATATAAAAACGAGTGGTAAAATTTATGCTAGCAACCTAAAATTTTAATTTTATTAACATATATAAAATAGCAGATGAAAAAGCCCATGGCAAGTTTAGAGCGACTATGGAAGGAAGAAAGAGCTCATATTTCAGTCCCAGTAACAGTGCTTCTTCCTGATTCTGGAACAAGGGGCTCTGCAGTTCATTTTGCTGTTGGCCCACAAATCTTACCCCTGACTCCCCTCTTGCCCACGAGAGCCCCTGGGGGTTGCCGTGTCCCCAGGCTCACCCTCACCCCCTGGCCTGCACCAGGCTCTCTGAGGGGGAGGGGGGCACCAGTCCATGCCTGAACTGTGTCCCTGGAGACCCCACTTCTCTGAGGTCAGCTCTGCTGGCTCTGGGGCTTGTGAGATTGTCTAGGCTGCTGGGGGAAAAGCTCTGCTGTTTGGGGCACGTGTGACCCTCAGAGGGGGCTGGGGGACTGAGAACAAGGGGTCTTGGGGGGTCTTGGAACAGGAGGCCCAGGGGAAACTTGGAGGCCCCTCCAACCCCCACCCCTTGTGCTGAGGCCTCTGTGGGGCCCCAGGATTGCAGGTCCCTAGAAGACAGGGTGATCCTGCAGGAAATGTGGGGAGGCCCTTGCAGAGACCTGACAGGCTGCCCCTCCCCCTGCTGAGGACACCCCCATTCCCAAGTGCTGTTTGAGCCAAGGGTAGCACTTAGCCCAGGTCTATGGACATAGGTGAGCAGAGAAGCTGGGAGTATTCATCCTGGGGTTCGTGCTGTCCTGTCCCTGGGATGGATGCTCAAGGACAAATTGGAATCATCATGCAGAGTTGTTCTCAGCAGGGAACACCCTCCCAAGCTCCTGCCAATCACACACAGTTTAGAAAGAAATTCATGAATTAAAACATTCGACAAGCTGTGAGCCATGCACATGGTGCCCAATGAATTGAAAAGAAAATCTTGAAAAATGCAGGCCTTATTTCATTCTGAGCCACGAAAACAAATGTGCTGCTCAGGCTCATAAATTTTTGGAAAGGCATTTTTGTCAAAGAATCAGAAACATTCTCTGCTCTCACAGCTATGACATAAGATCACAGCCTCCTCCAACCAGGAGAACTCCCCTCAGTCCCTGGAGATGCCCAGGGACCTTCACCCGTGGGACCAAGTGGGACCCTCAGCATTGAGGGCTTGGATGGTCCCAGAGCTAGGATGGATTGAATTTAAGAGGATCCCTGGAATGCCAGGGATTGAGAAACCTCTTGAGAAACCTATATGCAGGTCAGGAAGCAACAGTTAGACCTGGACATGGAACAACAGACTGGTTCCAAATAGGAAAAGGAGTACGTCAAGGCTGTATATTGTCACCCTGCTTATTTAACTTCTGTGCAGAGTACATCATGAGAAACGCTGGGCTGGAAGAAGCACAAGCTGGAATCAAGATTGCCGGGAGAAATATCAATAACCTCGGATATGCAGATGACACCACCTTTATGGCAGAAAGTGAAGAGGAACTAAAAAGCCTCTTGATGAAAGTGAAAGAGGAGAGTGAAAAAGTTGGCTTAAAGCTCAACATTCAGAAAACGAAGATCATGGCATCTGGTCCCATCACTTCATGGGAAATAGATGGGCAAACAGTGGAAACAGTGTCAGATTTTATTTGGAGGGGCTCCAAAATCACTGCAGATGGTGACTGCAGCCATGAAATTAAAAGACGCTTACTCCTTGGAAGGAAAGTTATGACCAACCTATATAGCATATTGAAAAGCAGAGACATTACTTTGCCAACAAAGGTCGTCTAGTCAAGGCTATGGTCATGTATGGATGTGAGAGCTGGACTGTGAAGAAAGCTGAGTGCCAGAGAATTGATGCTTTTGAACTGTGGTGTTGGAGAAGACTCGAGAGTCCCTTGGACTGCAAGGAGATCCAGCCAGTCCATTCTGAATGAGATCAGCCCTGGGATTTCTTTGGAAGGAATGATGCTAAAGCTGAAGCTCCAGTACTTTGGCCGCCTCATGCGAAGAGTTGACTCATTGGAAAAGACTCTGATGCTGGGAGGGATTGGGGGCAGGAGGAGAAGGGGACGACAGAGGATGAGATGGCTGGATGGCATCACTGACTCGATGGACGAGAGTCTGAGTGAACTCCGGGAGTTGGTGATGGACAGGGAGGCCTGGCATGCTGCGATTCATGGGGTCACAAAGAGTCAGACACGACTGGGCAACTGAATTGAACTGAACTGAACCGAACTGGAATGCCAGAATTCACAGACAAGCTTGTTGATCATGGAGAAGCCAGAGGTGAAACAGCAGGGAAATGGGGTGCCGACAGGTGACAGAGGGTGTCACACCCTGGAGCATCAGGAAGATGGGTCTTGCCCAGCCTTCCCTCCATGAGTTCTTCCCATCCCCATGTACATGCCAGCTGTCCTGTGTGTCTGTAGAAAGATTTATTGTAAGGGGTTGGAGCAGATACTTGTGGAGGTCTGTGCATCCAAAATCTGCAGGGTGGGCTGGCGACCCAGGAGAGATGGTGAAGTCCCAGTCTGAAGGCCATCTGCTGCAGAATTCCCCCTTGACCTTGGGGCAGTCAGTCTTTTGTTGTATTCAGGCCATCACCTGATTGGACGAGGCCCACCCACGCTAGGGAGAGCAATCTGCTTTACTCAGCATCCACTGATTCAAATGTCAGTCTCATCTAGAAACACCCTCACAAAACATCGACCAACTACCTGGGCACCGTAGCCCTGCCAGGTTGACACATAAAACCACACCTCACAGCCCCTCTCTCACTTGTGCCCAGGCCATCCGTGTCTGATATCTCTACTGGGGAAGCTGTCCTGATGTGAACTCAGGACCAAGGGTAGGAAGGATGCAGGTGTGCAGAGGGTGGAGGGTAGAGTTGTTCCTGGCCTCAAGGTGTGAGCAAAGCAGCATTACAGCAGAGCAGTGTCCTGCTGGGGGTCCACAGGAAGGTCTGGGGTGAACCAGGCCAGTGAAGAGGTCAAGGGCAGACATGCAGTGGAGCTCATGGACGGGGAGTCCTAGTGGACGTCAGTTCCTTCGGGCCCAACAGAGGGCCCCCTTCCCAGGTGCAGCTCTCTACCCTCCCCTTGGTTCATGGGGGTGTGATTCTTTGTGTCCACTCAACCCCTGAGTGGTGAGGGCTCATCTACCTACCATGAGGGAAGCTTGTGGAGCAGGCGGGTGACCCATAGGAGCCTGTTAGAGTCAGGCCATATCTGAGTTGGAACCTGGGGAACCCAGGGAGCTCTCATCTCACCACCCAGGACCCTAGAAGGTTGTGGCTGGAGCTGCTGCCACCATCTCATCACCTTGGGGATTTTTCAAACTCATTAACAAGCTTTGGACAAGTAAATCGTGTGTTCTTTTATAATGACAACAAACATTAAGGCCCATTATAAAAGTGGAATAGAGTCAATGTCCTATTGTGGAGGGGAAAAGATGACGGTTTAGACTTTCTGTAATAACCAAGAATGTATAAACAAATATCATAATGATCTGAGAATTGCATTGTGCCGAGAGCATCGCTTATTTCCAGCTGTGGCCATCCCTGCTCCAGAGAGAACACCCCCTGACTGGTAACTGGCTGCTAAGGAGACCTCTGTGGTCCCTGCCTGAGAATTTACAAGATCACTGTCACAAGCCTCTCGTCCATCTCCTGGTGTAGACAGGGTGAGCATAGAAGTGTTTATGCTGCTCTCAGAGCGACCTGCTAAGTGTCCATTAAATAGCACCAGCTCACTCTGCATCACTTGCCTTGGAGTAATTTTAATAACGTGCTAAGTAGGTAAAACAAGTGGAGAAATGAGCTACTTCCTCCTCCCTCCCATCAGCTGCCCCCACAGAAGCACTGAAGTCTTCATTAAATCCATAGCTCTGGAATGCATTGAGAATAAAATCCAAACTCCTCCCTGTGACTGAGTCAGAACACACTGCCTTCCCCACCTCCCACATCTTCCTCCTCCCACCCCCTCCCAGCCACACTGGCCTTCTGTCCCTGAGCCCCTGGGTCCTCGGCCTCAGGGCCTTTGCACATGTTCTTCCCTCTGCCTGGAGCACTCTTCCTGCCAATGGTCAGCTGGCTCCTCCTCACAGTGTAGGTCTCCCTCAGAGGAGCCTCAGACCAGCCAGGACAGAGACCCCGTCCTGCCCCTACCCAGCCCCCTAGAGCATTGTCCTCTTTCATTTCTCAGCCCTAGCACTGTGGATTTATCTGATGTCTGCGTGCATGCTCAGCTGCTTCAGTCATATCCAGCTTCTTGTGAACCTATGAACTATAGCCTGACAGGCTCCTCTGTCCATAGGAATTCCCAGGCAAGAATACTGGAATGGATTGCATGCTGTCCTCCAGGGAATCTTCCTGACCCAGATATTGAACCCATGTCTGCTGTGTCTCCTGCGTTGCAACAATTCTTTACCCACTGAGCCACCTGGAAACCCTGTCTAATGTCTCCATGTATTCCTTTACACAGTGACTCTCTACCTGTCCTGGAGTAAAACAGCACCCGGCACACAGCAGGTGCTGCAGCCAGTGTTTGTTGAGCGAATGAACATGGGCCTTGTTCGAGGTGATGGTGGGTTGTGGAGAGTTACCAGGTCCAACTTAGATACCAAGGCAAGCAGAGGAGGAGAGTCTAAGGTCATAGATTCACACGACCAGAGGAGGAGAGTCTAAGGTCATAGATTCACAGGTGGACCCAGAAAGACTCAACTGATGTTTACGGCATATCACAGATAGCAGGATATTAATTACTAAACTGTATCAAACTCATTTTACCTTTAGGCAAAGCCAGAAATCAAGCTTTGCAGTCACCTATCCTTCTGTAAATTGCATTCTCAAGACAGCTCCCAAGAGCAAGTGAAAGCTCCATCCCCCATCACGTTCCTGTCACTCTGACTCCACCCCCAGTTCTGAGCTCGGGATCTGAGCACTGCACACGGGACAACAGGTGGGACCAAGATCTCTCAGACACAGATGTGCACCCGCGCTCCTCGACTCATGAGAACCATTCCTGCTGCATCGTGATCACCACCCCAGAGCTGTGGTGTGAAAACCCTGCAGGAACCACACAGCCCAGCTGGGCCCACGTGCACCTGCCCTTCGGGCTTCCCTTCAGGTGGCGCTAGTGGTAAAGAATCTACCTGCCAAAGCAGGACACAAGAGATGCAGGTTGGAAATGGCAACCTGCTCCAGTATTCTTGCCTGGAAAATTCCATGGACAGAGAAGCCTGACGGGCTACAGTCTGTAGGGTCACGAAGAGTCAGACACGACTGAGTGAGCACACACCTGTCCTTCTTTGACCCTCTTTTCTTGACACAGCCTCCTTGCCTCCAATGAACCCATGTCTGGCACCAACAGCCCTTCCTTCCAGGCAGGTGGGCTCCATTCTAGCATCAGACCCAACTTCCTGCTGTGCCTCTTGACCGAAAGGGACCCTCCACCCACCAGCTGCCAGAAGAGCCATTATTTCCTCAAATAAATTCCCTCGCCTGGAATCACCCTGCACCCTCACTTTTCTCAGCAGGAATGTTGAAGCCGAGAGCCCCCTCCCTCCAGAGCAGCTGTGCGGGCTCTGGTCTCCTGCACCTCTGAGCCACCTTGCCTCTCCCAGGGGTGCACTTGGGGCCAGGACTGGGTAGCTCCGGAGCAGATGAGCGCGGCTGGTGCAGGTTTGTCTTTGGAACAAGAAGCACTGCCTTTAGGAGGGGTGGATGCTCTTCTGTTCTCCATAGTCTCCACCCACCCCCGTGACTCACCTCCAGGCACCAGCATTCCTCACATTCATGACCTTGTCCTCAATCATTGTGGGGAGCTGTGGGTTGGAGCTGGACATGAGGGGCTGAGCTGCCTGGAAGTGAGGGTCCCACACTTTGTGTCATCCTGGCAAGACGCCCCTCTTCCCAGGGCTCTGAGCCTCCTAGATGGTTTTGGGTAAATTAGAAATGGACCCTTCCTCAGACTTGTTACTGCCATCTGCTGGGAAACCATCCCAGTGTGTGTGACTCCTACATGACCGTGGTGCAAGCTGTGCTGCTTGAGTGATGCAGTGCACAACCTGAACAACAGCGCCTGGCAGCCCCGCCTCCTCCTCTGCCATGCCCCTGCTCCTTCATCCTTCCCCAGAGTGCCAATCACCAGATAACATTGTATATTTTATCTAATATATGTCTGTTTCACCTTTTGAATATATTCTCCATGAGGGCTGAGAGTTTGGTCTGTTTTATTCAAGATTGTGTTTCCAGAGAATAAAACTGTCTGACATAAAGTAGGGACTCAACAAATATGTGTTGAATAAATGAGTGAAATCAGGAATGAGTTCTCCTTCCTTCTTTCCCCTCTGCATCTTCCGGTGTCACCAGCAGAGACAGTGAGCAGAGGTCACTGAGTTATGTGCTGCCCTGACCAGCCTCAGGGATCTCGGGCTTGGTCCAGGGGAGATGCTTAGAGCAAATATGGGGCGAATTCCTCTGTTTGTAGAAGCTGCTTCTGGGCACAGCTGCCAGGAACTCAATTATGCTGTTAAGTGAAGACAAAGAAAATGAACCAAGTTGGTTTATCGGGTTTGAACGACTGCACAGCCTCCGAGGAGCCACTAGTGAAAAGTCAAGCTTTGACAGAAGTTTTGACTTCTGTAGAATTAAATGTTTACATTGAATATTAAATTCCAGAGCAGTGGAGGCGGGGTGGGACTGGTGGTGCCTGAGGGAGGAGATCACATCCTAATTAGATGGAGGGAGGCTGATTCCATCTCGTGGGATCCTATTCTGATAACATAACCTCCGCCCCATGACCTGGCAACTCTGTGAACCTCCAGAGAAAGCAGCAGTTTATCTTCATTGCTTTAAAGATGATAAAATGTATAAAACTTCCCACTTCTGCTCCAGGGAAGGGTCAATGAGCTCAGGGGTCTGTCATTTCCTCCCAGGTTTATCCTGAGGCTTTTGCACACACAGGATAGGGGTGTTAACCCAGCAGTTGTCGGTGCTCAGACAGTCGTTGAGGGACAATCACACCCAAACTGACTTTAACCCCAGGAGCTCTGCTTGCATGACCGAAGCTGCAGAGGCAGGTGGGGGCCAGATTCCAGTCGGCAGGTCCTGGGGTTCAAGGAGCGTTGTTACCAGGTCTCCCTGAATCAGATACTGTCTCTGTCTCCAGTGAGTCCTCATCCAGGGAGCCTCTCCCCTCCTGGAGTACACCGTCCACTCCCAGCTTAGGACTCACATGCTCTCTGCTGACCTTCCTTCCCATTGTTCCAGACCCTGGGGTCCCACATCACATGCCCAGTGCAATGGTTCCTCATCTTGACCCCCTCCCTGTGACCTGGGCCCTGGGGCCACTCTGGAGCCTGGCAGCAGGCATGGGGGTACAGTGCCACCCTAGGTCCACACGCCAGACAGGAGGGGAACTGCCTCCAGGGGTGGTGGGAGTGGACGGTGCTCACAAACCAGGAGACACCAGCACCCAGCCCCCAGGTGAGCAAACAGGGCTCCCAACAGATGACTGAGCTGCTGGGCCACACGGCTTGCAGGAAGCAAAACTGGGATCCCAGGGGCGTCCATCTGTCTGTCTGTCTGCCTGCGGGGCCCTGTCCTCACCGATCCCCTCCAGGCTGTGTGTGCAGTAGCCGCTCCCACTTGAGCATCTCTCCTGCTCCCTGAGTTGGAGGTAAGATGTCATGTGGAAGTTCTGTGTGTGTGAAGGGAAATGATGACAGGGACTCAGGAGGAGCCGGGCAATCTGCTCCTCAGAGATGATGGAACGACATGTGGCCACAGAGTGAAACAGATACACAGCTCCTGGGTCAGTGCAGGGACCTGCTGACCTGAAGCCCTCTGTCCCAGATGGACTCGCCCCCCGCCTCCTGGGGTGCAAGGCTCTGATGGGGACATCTTTCTGGTAGAGAAATGGCAGATCCTGACTGACTGCTGTGCAGGCAGAGAGGGAAGTGGAAAGCACAGCAGGGACCTGAAAACAGAAATTCAATACGCACACTGATTATAAAGGCGAGAGACAGCTGAGAGTGGAGGGGAGGGACACCCTGGGTTTGGCCACAGAGGAAACTATTGCCACAAGAGGGCTGGAGAGTGGTTGTTGGGAGGGGTGAGCAGACCAGGGGCTGGGTCTCCATCAAGTCCAGAGGGTCAGGCACAGGCGTCCAGAGTCCTCTCCCCGAGCAGCCACCCAAGAGGTCATGCCAGCAGGTCATGCCAGCACCTGTGACACGGTGTCACCATGGAAGCTCATCACAGACGCGGTGCCCAGAGCTGCACTGGGGGCTGCCGAGTAGCCACCCTCTGCCTGGCATGTCCTCAAATCCCAGACCCAGGAGGGAAGCAGGTGCCCAGCATCAACCATGCTGACTTCGCAATGGTTTAGATGGGGGGATGGGCATGGGGGAAGTCCTCTATAGCACTGAGAAAAAATTCCCATCCATGTCGGGAACTCTCCACCGTCCTGCTCCCAGGCCCTCACCCAAGACAACTTTGCCAGCAGCCTTTCTAAGAATCGTGGTTCACATGCCAGGTTAACTTTTTTCTGTACATTTTCTCAACAGGGTGTTCAGGGAGCAAGATGGAGGTACAGAGAGTTCACAGGCCATTCCCAAAAGGGGACCCTGCTGAGAGCGCATCCAGAGATGAGGACAGGAGGGAGAAAGACGAAGACCCCACCTGACTCCCCACAGAAAAGTCAGCTTGAAAACAAGACACGGTCCACAACCTTTATGAGATGGTTACAACTGGGTGAATAGACACGAAACATATGGAGATGTCATTGTGACATGGGTGAGATAAAGCAACAGGGGGGGTTGTAAAGAAGTAGAGGCTTTGTAGGTGATTGGCGGTAAGGTGTTATCAGTTTAAAATACACAGTTATGTCTATAAGATGTCTTCTGTAGTCCCACTGGTAACCACTCAGAAAATACCTGTGGAGGATGTACCCAAAAAATGAGAAAGAAATCAAATATATATATATATATGAAAAACAAAACACAATGGAAAGCACTATGAGAGGAAAGTCACTAAAGACATACAGAAAACAATGTATAATGGCAATAGAAAACCCTTCCCCATCAGTAATTTACATGTAATTTAATTACATGTAAACAGGTTAAAGCCCAACATCCAGAAAACAAAGATCATGGCATCTGGTCCCATCACTTCATGGGAAATAGATGGGCAAACAGTGGAAACAGTGTCAGACTTTATTTTGGGGGGCTCCAAAACCACTGCAGATGGTGATTGCAGCCAGGAAATTAAAAGACGTTTACTCCTTGGAAGGAAAGTTATGACCAACCTAGATAGTATATTGAAAAGCAGAGACATTACTTTGCCAAAAAAGGTCAGTCTAGTCAAGGCTATGGCTTTTCCAATGGTCATGTATGAATGTGAGAGTTGGACTGTGAAGAAAGCTGAGCACAGAAGAATTGATGCTTTTGAAATGTGGTGTTGGAGAAGACTCTTGAGAGTCCCTTGGACTGCAAGGAGATCCAACCAGTCCATCGTAAAGGAGACCAGTCCTGGGTGTTCATTGCAAAGACTAATGCTGAAGCTGAAACTCCAATATTTTGGCCACCTCATGCGAAGAGTTGACTCATTGGAAAATACTCTGATGCTAGGAGGGATTGGGGACAGGAGAAGGGGATGACAGAGGATGAGATGGCTGGATGGCATCACCGACTCGATGGACATGAGTTTGAGTGAACTCCAGGAGCTGGTGATGGACAGGGAGGCCTGGCGTGCTGCGATTCATGGGGTCGCAAAGAGTTGGACATGACTGAGCGACTGAACTGAACTGAACTGAACTGAACTGAACTGATGAATAAACAAACAAGATCCAAGTATATACTGCCTACAAGAGTCTCACTTAATACACGAGGATGGGGACTTCCCTAGTGGTCCAGTGGATAAGACTCTGAGCTTCCAGTGCAGGGGACACGGGTTTGACCCCTGGTCAGAGAACTGAGTTCACGTGTGTCATGTGATGTAGCCAAAAAAAAAAAAAAAAATAGACTCAGGGACAGACACAGGCTTAAAGTAAAAAGATGGAAACAGATCCTCCACCAACAGTGACCAGAAGTGAGCAGGGGGAGCTATACTTACACCTGATCTCACATTGTAGACTTAAAGTAAACACAGTCACAAGAAACAAAGAACATTGTATGATGATGAAACGGTCAATTTAGGAAGACAGAACAACTGTAAATATATATCCACGCAACTCGTAGTTCCTAATCACAGGAAGCAGCATTGGTAGAACTGAGGGGAGGCAGTGACAGCAGGGGATGCAGCTCACCTCCAGTAAGTGATGGATCAGCTGGACAGAAGTTCAATAGAGAGACGTGGGGCTAAAGCAACATGGCAGGCACACGCAGAACATCACACCCAACAGTGGCAGATACACACCCTCCCCCAGTTCACACAGCGCATCCCCCCTGCAGAGACCACGTGCTAGGGCACAAAATGAGCCTTATCCACTTTAAGAAAATTGAGATCATACAAGTATCTTTCCTGACCAAAGTGGAACGAAATTAGAAATTGGCAACAAAGAAAAGCCAAGAACTCACAAACACAAGGAAATTAAGACACAGTCTCTTGAAAAATCCAGGGGGAAAGAGGGAATCACAAGGGAAATTAGAAAATATCTTGAGATGAATGAAAATGGAACTCCTCATACCAAAACTTATTTGATCCAGCAAACACAGTGCTAAGAGGGAAGGTTATAGCAGTAAATGCCTACATTTAAGGAGAAGAAAGCTCTCAAATGAGCAACCTAACATTACACCTCAAGGAACTAGAACAAGGAGAGCAAATTAAACTAAAAGTTAGCAGATGAAAGGAAATCTTTAAGATTACTCAAGAAATAAAATAAGAATAGAAAAAAATCACTGAAAGTAAATTTGTTTTTTAAGGATCAATAAAATTGGCAAATGCTTAGCTAAAAGAAAGACAGAGAAAAGACTTAAAAATCAGAAATGAAACAGAGACATCGTAACTGATGCCATGGAAATACACATGATCATGAGACTTCCTTAAACAATCACATCCACAAATTGGACAACTGGGAAGAAATGGATAAATTACTAGAAACATACAACCTACCAAAACTGAATCAGGGTGCTCACTTCGGCAGCACATATACTAAAATTGGAATGATACAGAGAAGATTAGCATGGCCCCTGCGCAAGGATGACAAGCAAATTTGTGAAGCGTTCCATATTTTTAGCAAATGAAGCAACTGACAAACAACTAATCTCAAAAATATACAAGCAACTTATGCAGCTCAATTCCAGCAAAATAAATGACCCAATCAAAAAATGGGCCAAAGACCTAAATAGACATTTCTCCAAAGAAGACATACGGATGGCTAACAAACACATGAAAAGATGCTCAACATCACTCATTATCAGAGAAATGCAAATCAAAACCACAATGAGGTACCACTTCACACCAGTCAGAATGGCTGCGATCCAGAAGTCTGCAAGCAATAAATGCTGGAGAGGGTGTGGAGAAAAGGGAACCCTTTTACACTGTTGGTGGGAATGCAAACTAGTACAG
>SJYQ01004062.1:542014-567988 GCA_006410935.1 Redunca redunca
TCTGCTGGGACTCTGGTCACGTGGAGGGCCTGCTTTCTACAGGGCTGGAAGCTGCCGGGATGCCTGCCCACGCTCAGTGACCGCACCCACTCAGGTCCGGGGAGACAGCCTACGAACAGAGATGGGAGGGGTGGCCTCAGGCTGCTGTCAGAGCTCGGTCACCCCGAGGACGCTCTGCCCGGGACCTTGTCAGTTACAGAAGACAACGCTCGCTCTCTGCACTCAGACAGTGTGGGATGCGATCCTGTGACTTGTGACCTCTGAAACCTCTGGACACTTGACCATTGTTAACATTGAACAGTAAGACAGCTTTATCTGAGCCGGGAAGGAGGAGCTGAGGCCAAAGCAAGGAGGAAAAGTCCTCCCTGTCCCCGCACCCCCACGGGCCCTTCCCCTCTGATGTCACTCTTCCTGAAGGGACGTCGGGGAAAAGAGACGCCTCTTCCTCCAGATCCTGTTCCTGTCACCCCTCAGCTGGCCCTGGAGTCAGGCCCTCCCCATCCCCTGGACACAGCAAGTCAGCCTTCTCACAGGTTTGCAAGTTCAGAGGAGGGACAGGCTCCCAGGGGGACCAACTGTGGCCCCACCTGAGAGAAAGGCTACAAGCAAAGTGCCATTTGGGATGGGGTGGGGGGTGTTCCCCGCAGGGGCTTCTATAGACTGGTTATTAGTGTTATTGCTCAGACCCGGGTCCTGCATCCTTGGTGAGAAAACCATGTGTGTCCTTCAAAAAGACAACAGAAAGGTCAGGAAATCAGAGGGGACCCCAGGAAAGGGGCATCTGACTCAGGAGGACTTGGTTGAAGCCAGTTCTGGTCCTTCCCAGTCGAAGCTGGTAGCTTTGGGAGATTCAGGAAAATGAGATGGAATCTGGGGCACAGAACGGGAGGTGGGATGGGGGGGAGGAGCAGAAGGCTTTTCCTGTTTGCGTCACCTAAGCCAGAGCTGCTTATGTGAGAACAAGATTCACTAGTCTCTTATGCGGTTAATCTGATACTGCTTGGAGGTGTTTGAGTAACAACCTGGATACAAAAACAAATAAATAAATAAATAAAATAAAAGAGAGGAATCAAGGACTTTCCTGACGATGCAGTGGTTAAGACTCCACCCTTCCACTGAAGGAGGCAAGAGTTTGATCCTGGTCCAGGAACTAAGATCCCACATGCCATGCAAGGTAACCAAAAAGAATTTTTTATAAAGGGGGAATGGCAAAGGAATTTGTTGGCTTATGTATAAGGACAGTTCATGGGATGAAGGCTCTGGGCACAGCTGGACCTTGAGTTTGCTCCTACTGTCTTTCTGTTCTCTGTCTTTGTGTCTCTCCTGACATTACCAGGCAGTTGTCTCCCTGTGGTCACACTGGGGGGCACCTAGCACCCTCAAGCTTATCCTTCCCAGATCTCTCTCTCCTGAGGGCAGAGAAGGGGACACCACGGTCCAGCTTCCCTGTGGACCATGTAGTGTTCCCTGTGCCCAAGAAATGGACTGTCCCCAGACTTGAATTACATACCTCCTGCTGGGTCCTGCCCCCTCGAGTGAGGGACTGAGAACACGGCTGTGGTTCCCGAAGAGATGCCAGGCAGGTGCACGTGTACGTGCACGTGTTCATACACGTGCACATGCTCATCTGTACTCACAAATGCCATGCACACATATGTACACACACATCTGCAGGTCCTGCCCCTCGAGTGAGGGACTGAGAACACGGCTGTGGTTCCTGAGGAGACGCCAGGCGGGTGTACACACGCTCATCTGTACTCACAAATACCGTGCACACATATGTACACACACTCCTGCTCCAGAAGGAACAGAGAGAGCCCTGGACTGGGAACCAAGAGCTCCCTTTCTGATGGGGAACCTCAGGCTGGCACTTTCTGGGGGCCACTCACAGCCCACCTGCTTATCAGGGTGTGGTGAATGTGGACCAGGTGGGCTCTAACCAGGTGGGACCAAGAACAGGACAGGACAGATCAGGCAGAGAGGGTGAAGGGCAAGTGGATGGTCCATTCTAGTTAAGCAGATGAGGAGCAGGGTGCAGGAACGTGACCACATGGCTTCTAGGTCAGCATCCACCCACCCTTCCCCATGCTCCCCCAGTGAAGAGCCACACCAGCTTCCTGTCCAGGGAGGACTTGGAGGGAGGGACGGGGCCTCAGGGGGATAGAGGAAGGGGCTATGGACACCGAGTGGAGCAGGCTGACCTCAGGCAAGCAAGGCTCAGGAGGACTGGCAGGAAGCCGTATGAGGCTTCCTCTGCTCTCTGCTCCCCCAGGGAAGCTCTCTGGGGTACTGGGGGCACACACAGCTTTCCTGTGTGGACAGACAGAGATGGGAGCCCCCCAGGTAGGGTCTATGGAGGAGGAGATGAGTGAGACCCTGCAGTGCACACCTGGCCGCATGGCCCTGGGCACAGATAGAGAGGAGGTCAGGGCCCTGGGTGTCCCCAGGAAGGGGCATCAGGGGACAGAGGTGAGGCAGAGGGTCACATTCCATGGGCATCCTGCACAGCTGACTGATGCTGGGTACTCCCCTCCACAGACACACAGTTGATGTAGGTCTCTGGCGCCTGGGTACCATGGTGACGGTGCCATAGCAACCCCCACCCCTGCAGCCTCCACGCCAATGCAGGTGGAATTCATGAGTTTAGGTTCATTTAGTAACATAATTGCCCCAGGGAGTCAGAGTCTAAAGCCACTTTGAATGCAGGCCCTGACCATCCAGGACCCGCCATGAGAGGACAGAGAAAAGACGAGGTCACAGGTGGGATCAGGAAGGAGCCGGAGCTCCACGACTCCTGTCTGCCATCACTGCTGCCTCTGTGGCTGTGGGCAGGGGAAGAGGAAGGAGGGGCCAGGGCTGAAGGTGTGGGTTACGCTTGCATGGTCCCTGTGGCTGGCAGCTTGTTGGGTGGTTCACACTTGGGACATCATCAGGACCCTAGCAGCCCCGAGTCCCTCCCAGGCTCCCTCCCCCTTCCTCCCAGGTACCATCTCCTCAATTCTGCCTCCCCACCCCCCCGCACCTTGTATTTGTTTCTGTTTTAACCCCCTTCATGCATCCTCCCTGGGCTTCCCTGGTGGCTCAGAGGTTAAAGCGTCTGCCTCCAATGAGGGAGACCTGGGTTCGATCCCTGAGTCAGGAAGATTCCCTGGAGAAGGAAATGGTAACCCACTCTAGTGTTCTTGCCTGGAGAATCCCATGGAGGGAGAAGCCTGGTAGGCTACAGTCCACGGGGTCACAAAAGTCGGACACGACTGAGCGACTTCACTCACTATACTATGCATCCTTCACACACAGAAGTGACTGTGGTCACTCTGCGCATTTACGGAATGTAATCGTCCAGCCCCGATCCCCTGTGACTTGCTTATTGTGTTCAACTTGAGCTTTTGAGTATCTCTGTGTTAAAGGGCCTGTTGGACGTGCATTTTCAAAGCTGTATACAATTATTTGTACCACAATTTATCATCCATTCAATGGCTATTCATTCTACACATTTATTGCTTTGTTCTGTGAACAATGCTTCCATGCAGCTTTTTGAGAAGATTAAATTCATCTATCTTATGTATCCATCCATCTTTCAATCTACCTACACTGAGTGCCATGCCTGGCAGACAGAAGGAGCCACAGGTGCGTCATTATTATCCCTCTCTGTAGAATCAGAGACAGTGCCTGAATTGGGCATTGTTGGCCGTGGCATGTGAATACACAGGTACACTAATTCACACACTCACACTCACCCTCACACAAGCATACACTCCATGGCTGGATGTTATCAAAAGACACCATGGACTGATGTGGAGAATGTGGCCCCACACCCCATCAGTCTCATCTCTGACCTGTAACAGCTACACAGGGAAACAGACCCCAAGCAAGTTCAGCCAGGCCCTCTGGCAGACAGAGGTGCAGGGCTGTGGCCCAGGGGAAGGGCTGGGAAGGAGAGGCTGGGAGAGGTCTTCTAGGGCTAGAGGGAGGTGAGCTTTCCCCAGACCAGAGAGCTGGGATCCACAGGCATGAGGTGTCAGAGGTTTACCAGCTGTTCCCCACTAGGGGAATCTGAGGGCTCCATGGAGACACACCAGCACCCCTCACCCACGGAGAATCAGTAGTGAGATGGCTTGCTGACCTCAGCATGGAGCCACAGACTCATTCCCACAAGTCTGGGGGCCGCAGCCAGATGGTCCAATGACCTCTGAGAACTTAAGATCCAAACACACTGCTCCAGAGTGAAGCTGACCCGAGGCAGCATCTCCTGACCTCCATCATGCTTCGGTCTCCTCCCCAGGAGCCAGAGCCCCTGCCCAAGTTCCCGAGAAGGTCTGGGGGAGGGGAGGAGTCTGAGGATGGGTGATTTGTCTATGAGCGCGCTCATTGCAGGATATTCTCCACAAAGTGGTCTTTTCCTGTTTCCCTCACAGATGTAATCCCACTGCTCAGGGCACCGTGGACACATGGTATGTAGTCAAAATACCAGCAGGATGTGGCAGGACTCACAGGTCTCCCCTGGGAGGTGGGGTCCTGCTGGGATGGGATCCAAGGGCTTGCCTCTGGGCTGACCAGAGGACTCATAGAAGGAAGGTCTTCAGTTCTTTTCTAGAATGAGCAGGCAGGAGAAGCCAGCACTGAGATGAACCCAGAAAGAGGAGCTCTCACTGTAACCAAAAGTGGGGTCCAGCTGTTCACTGCAGGAAAGCCAATCAAGAGGCCAGGTAGGTGGAAAGGAAAGTTTGCTTTATTTTGGGTGCTAGGGATGAGGGCAGACTCCTGTCCAAAGGACTTCCACTGACCACCAGCGGCCAAGAGCTTTTCTAGGCTGAGGGAGGGGGCTACGTCCAGAAGCCGCATGGTCAGCTCTGCCAGTCATCTCAAAATTGGTCATCAGTGGTCTGACCAGCACTGATTGTCTTAAGTAGTTAACCTTCAGTTTCAGGGTCCATTCGTTCCCATTTCTTGGAGGCCAGTTCTCAGAACTGTGGCGGCTAAGGTCTGGTCATGGTGTAGTTAACTTCTCCTACCTGGTGGGGGTTGCAGACTCTATAGACAGCTCACAGGAGATGGCTCAGAATACTGTCTACAGCCCTTGAGAAGGAACTGCAAGTCCTCTGTGTTGCTTAATGACTAGAGTGCTATTACTTGGTCTCCTTTGACTGTTTCCCTTTGTTTCTATATTTTCTCACTTCTCTGGTTAAACTTATACTTTAGCTAAAGTTTTCCACAGACAACAGGCAGGCAGAGGGCATGGTGGGTGTTAGGGGGAGAAGGACCGTAGAGTCCTGCTCTGCTGCACCAGGAGCAGCAGGACTCGAGATGAGAGAGGGAAGGAGCACTGCTGCTGAAGGAGGCTGGGGCTGTATCTGTGCTGCTTTAACGAGGTTATCTGTCTACTCCCCACAACCCAGTGATGCCAACACGATGGCTGTTCCCATTTCACAGATGGGCAAACTGAGAGTCTGGGCAGTGCTGTCATTGTCTCATGTCTCAAGGCTGTGAGGTAGATTCTAGCTCAGGTTTGCCCAACCTCTCCGCCTGTGCACTTCACGTCCTTCTGCCCCAGAGGTGCATGTTCCGCCGGCGCCTGCTGGAGTCCTTGGCATGTGGAGACCGTGGGGCCTCCTATTCTGAATCCCAGGTTCTTCCCCACCCACTATAGCTGAGGTTCTGGCTTTTCTTTCCTCCCCCTCTCCCACCCCCACAGATGCAGATGTGGGGGCAGCAGTTCATGATGTCGGGGGCAAGCCACCTTGGATGGCGCCTGGTCAGGACCTTTCTGAGTCAGTCTCCGCTGACTCCATCACCAGCAGATCAGCTTCGGCGGGAATCCTGGGGCAGTAAACTGCAGTGAGCTCACCACCAGGAAGTAAGGGCACAGCTACAGCTCCAGGGATGTGGTCCTGAGTGACAGAGCAGATGAAGCTTTATCAGGAGCCCAGCATCCCAAGTCATCAGTCCACAATCCAGTTCTCATGGGCTGAAGACTTAATTTGTCGCTCAGGTGTGAAACAGCCAGGGCTTTCAGCCTTTTTTCCATGGCGTGGGCATGATGGATGATGTTTGAATGCACATCACCTTCCCCGGGGCTTAACTAAAGTCTGACAAGCCCAGAGAGCTTGTGCAGAGGGTGAGTGGACACAGCAGTTCTTGAACCCCACACGACGACCTTCAATGAAAGTCATTCTCATAGAAACTAACAATTGTAAAGCAATTATACTCCAAAAAAAAAAACCACCTACAAACCACATTTAATGTTTGCTTAATTGAATAAAAATTCTAAAAGTCAAACATTATCACAGAGTTAAACTTTTTGCCTTCAAATTATCCATATATTGTTTCCAAAAGTCAAATAAGTTACTTTTAAAAGGCCTAAAAATTTGAAAATATTGTTTTCCTTAGTTTGGGGAACTCACAGCACCACTGCTAGTTTTGAAGTTGGTCTGTGTCTGTCTGTGCATGTATGCGCCAAACACAAGAGCCCATGTGTGCTGTGCTCAGGCACTTCAGTCGTGTCTGACTCTTTGCAACCCCATAGACTGTAGCCCACCAGGCTCCTCTGTCCATGGGATTCTCCAGCCAAGAATACTGGAGTGGGTTGCCATGCCCTCCTCCAGGGGATCTTCCCAACTGAGGGATCGAACCTGTGTCTCTTGCATCTCGGCCATTGTAGGCAAATTCTTTACCACTGAGCCACTGGGGAAGCCCATACAAGAGCATATAAGCAACTCAAGTTAAAATCTAGAAGAAAAAAAAAGTTACTCTCCACCTCTTGTTCTGAGCTTTTCTTCCCACCACCCCTCCACCTCTTTCATGAATGGCTTTCCTTTAGGGGTTGACCCCCATGCTGCTGCTGCTGCTGAGTCGCTTCAGTCGTGTCCGACTCTGTACGACCCCATAGATGACAGCCCACCAGGCTCCCCTGTCCCTGGGATTCTCCAGGCAAGAACACTGGAGTGGTTTGCCATTTCCTTCTCCAATGCACGAAAGTGAAAAGTGAAAGTAAAGTCGCTCAGTCATGTCCGACTCTTTGCAACCCCATGGACTGCAGCCTACCAGGCTCCTCTGCTCATGGGATTTTCCAGGCAAGAGCACAGGAGTGGGGTGCCATTGCCTTCTCCATATACCCCCTATACCAACCCATATGTCAGTGCCTGTGGTCTAGGGAGGCCCTTTACGTTTTCCTACCTGTGAATCGTATGACTTGAGTCCAGATAATAAATTAACAGCATCCCTGCTCACAGCATTATTTGGGGTTTGGGCATGTGACCCAATCTGGACCAATCAGTCTTATCAGGGCTGTTGCAAGAGCTATTTGGGGAAGTCAGTCGCTTTCTCTAGAGAGCAGGTGAGGTTGGAGGTCCGGCAGCATTGAAGAGGTCACAGCCAGAGGGGGTCTGGGGGCCATCAGGGGACACTGGGGGACCTGAGGTTGAAACCCACACAGAGGGAAGAGCTCAAAAGATAGACAGATGCCTTCCTGATGGTATCTTCAGAGACTCCAGTGCAGTCACACAATGCAGTCCAGGTAAAATACGTAGATTCCTCTATTACATGAGCCCACATGTTCCCTCTAGGTACTGACTAGAGTCAGGGTTTCTGGTGCTTTCCACAGAAAGTGTCCTCTCCACAGCCGTGGACAACTAACCTCAGGGTGGTGAGTAGATGTCACACTGGCTGGACCTTAACCTTCCCCCACCCCATAAGACTGCAGATGAGTGTGCGGCTAGTGAGAGCCAAGTGACCAAAAGTCAGTTACTCTAGTAAATCCTTTTATTGTGTAAACACTAAAAAAAAATCCCCAATCTTGACGCCTTGCTATATATAAAAAGTTGCTTGTAAGACTGCACAAAAAAGATAGTGACACAGTGGTGTGTTTTAGAGGTGGGATAAGAACAACTGAACATGGGACTTGCCTAGTGGTCCAGTGGTTAAAATCCACCTGCCAATGCAGGAGACGTGGGTTCAATCACTAGTCCAGGAAGATTGCACATGCACCACAGCTACTGAGTCAGCATTCCAGGGCCCCAAGAGCCACAGCTAATGAGCCCTTGAGCTGCAACTACTAAGGTCTGTGTGCCCTAGAACCTGTGTTCTGCAACGAGAAGCCACCGCAGTGAGAAGCCCGTGCACCACAACGAGGAGTAGTCCCCTCTCACTGAAACTCGAGAAAGCCTGAGCAAAGCAGTAAAGACCCAGTGCAGCCATATAAATAAATAATTTTAAAAAATGAACAGAACCAGTTCTACTAGTAGAGTCTGATGCTTCTGTGAGCTGTGTCCTCCTGCTTCAACCATTCTTGTCCCACGCTTCCCTGTGGGAGAACCCTGGCTTGATTACTATGTGTCTCAGTGTGTTCCTACTTGGGTTTATCCTTGGATTTATTTCTGTGCTTTCTGGACTTGGTTGACTATTTCCTTTCCCATGTTAGGAAAGTTTTCAACTATTATCTCTTCAAATATTTTCTTGGGTCATTTCTCTCTCTCTCTTCTCCTTCTGGGACTCCTATAATGCCTATAATGCCAATGGTGTGTTTCATATTGTCCCAGAGATCTCTTAGGCTGTCTTCATTTTTTTTTCATTCTTTTCTATATTCTGTTCTGAGGCAGTGATTTCTACTATTCTGTCCTCCAGGTCATTGATCCATTCTTCTGCCTCAGTTATTCTGCTATCAATTCCTTCTAGTGTATTATTCCACAGAAGGCAATGGCACCCCACTCCAGTACTCTTGCCTGGAAAATCCCATGGACAGAGGAGCCTGGTAGGCTGCAGTCCATGAGGTCGCTAAGAGTCGGACACGACTGAGCAACTTCACTTCCACTTTTCACTTTCATGCATTGGAGAAGGAAATGGCAATCCAGTGTTCTTGCCTGGAGAATCCCAGGGACAGAGGAGCCTGGTGGGAGGCCATCTCTGGGGTCCCACAGAGTCGGACACAATTGAAGCGACTTAGCAGCAGCAGCAGCAGCAGCAGCAGCAGTGTATTATTCATCTTTGTTTGTTCTTTAGTTCTTGCAGGTCTTTGGTAAACATTTCTTGCATCTTCTCCATTGTTTTCCTGAAATCTTGGATCATCTTCACTATCATCATTCTGATTTCTTTTTCTGGAAGGTTGCCTGTCTCCACTTCATTTATTTGTTTTTCTGGGGTTTTCTCTTGTCCCTTTATCTGGGACATAACTTTCTACTTTTTCATCCTGATTAACTTTCATCATGATTAATTTAGCCTCCTTCTTAGATGCTAAGAGGCTTGTGTAAGCTTCCTGATGGGAGCAACTGGCAACGGGAAACACTGGCTTTTACTCTGATGGGCAGGGCCTTGGTCAGTAAAACTTTAATCCAATTATCTGCTAATTGATGGGGTTGTTCATTTCAGTTCAGTCACTCAGTCCTGTCTGACTCTCTGCGACCCCATGGACTGCAACAGACTTCCCAGTCCATCACCAAGTCTCAGAGCTTGCTCAAAGTCATGTCCATAGCGTCAGCGATGCCATCCAACCATCTCATCCTCTGTCCTCCCCTTCTCCTCCCCACTTCAATCTTTCCCAGCATCAGGGTCTTTTCCAATGAGTCAGTTCTTTGCATCAAGTGGCCAAAGTATTAAAGCTTCGGCTTCAGCATCAGTCCTTCCAATCAATATTCAGGACTGATTTCCTTTAGGATGGACTGGTTTGATCTCCTTGCAGTCCAAGGGACTCTCAAGAACACCACAGTTAAAAGCATCAATTCTTCAGTGCTCAGTTTTATTTATGGTCCAACTGTCACAACTGTACATGACTACTGGAAAAACCACAGATTTGACTACATGGACCTTTGTCGGCAAAGTAATGTCTCTGCTTTTTAATATGCTGTCTAGGCTAATCATAGCTTTTCTTCCAAGGAGCAAAGCATCTTTTAATTTCATGGCTGCAGTAGCCCACACCCATTTGTGGTGCTTCCCACCAAAGTGTCTAAACCAGCACACCTGGGTTTAATCACGTGGGAGATGCAGGGGCTTCTTGAGTGGAAAGCAGGAGGGTCGTTGGGTGAGCGCATGAAACTGCAGGAACAGCAATTGTTACATCCTCTTGAAACCTTTGGCTGGTGTTTGGGGGGGGCTCTGAAGAGCTCCATTACCACAGTCCTTTATGTGTCGGCACAGAAAAGATTTCAGCCAGAGGCAAAGTGATACATAAGAAGTGATTTACTGGAATAAGATATTGTGAGGCTTACAAGTGGGCAGGTGAGGAGGTGCCTTGACCCAAGAACTTACTGGGCTACAGTTTTATGATCATAGGAAAAGTGGGGAGGAGGAGGAGAACTTCGTTGTCTTTCTTGTGTAGACATCATGTTCCAACATCAGATCCTCCTCCGGGTTGAGCAGAGTTTTCTTTTCCCTGCATGGTCATGCTAGGTCTGTGTGCAAACAACATGTCCTAGGGATCATTAGCTTACTGAGCAGGATGTGGGTCTCCTGCCACCATTGTTTTACTGTTTGGGGGGCACGTTTCATGCTTCTGTTGCATGGTTTTGTTGCTAAGCAAGCCTGCTTGCTTGGTTTTGTGTTTAAGCAAACATGCTTTTGGAGTAATCATTAACTTACAAGGGTCTCCCATATTTTTTCTACTTACAATCCCCTAATGAGATTAATTATTTAATCATCTACTTTATCCCTTTATTTTGTACCTATCATTCTGGCTTAATCAACACCATGAGCCACATCATCTAAGGGTCATTCAGATGGGGGTCTCTTCCCCTCCCCAGACAGGGGAGCATGGAGTTCACTCTCAGTGGGTGCATCCTTGTGCTCGTTTCTGCCCTGTGAACATGGAAGTTATATTCACCTATAGTACACTTTAAATAGAGCTTGAAATGTGCCCAATTGAGGAAATATTTACACATGATCAAGGAAATGTGACAGAAAAAAAGGTTCAACTGCAGAAAATGGCCCTGTTCTTGGAAGGAATCCAGATGGGAGTGCAGGCCCTGCATGATGAGGCCATTGCAGAGACTTCATCCTGCACCTTTCCCTTCCCTGCCTCGGGAGCCGTGTCCTCAGGATGTGCTTCCTTCCTCTGTGTGGAATACCTGCTGAGCCATCAAAGAGAAAAAGGGTTGTGGGAGACGTGGCCACAGGTCCTTCCTGAAATGCCCCCCATTCCCCTGAATGCCCAGAAGGTGTGCAGTGACCCTGAGGACCAAACAAAGGCTGGGCAGGTGTCCTCTCAGGTGCCCCACAGGTGAGGGCAAGGGGCGATGATGGGGATGGGCACAGAGGCTGCTCCACATCCTGTTCCTTCTCAAGGAAGATGCTTTCCCCTCTGCCTGTGCCCAGTAATGGAGTCTGCACACAAAAAAACTCTACGTCCTCTCCAAGATATGTCAGGTGTCATGGAACCATAGTTTCCCACTGCACTTGCTCGTGACACCAAACACATACTTTATGCCCATGGAATTGTCCACTTCTGGTAGTAAGCTGGCCAGGACATCCTCTCTGTGTCTAAAGGACATGAGACAGCTCTTGTTGGTATTGAAACTGATTGGTGTCATTTCTGGGGGCTCCAAAGAGCTCCGGTACCACAGTCTTTTATGTCTCAGCACAGGAAAGAATTCAGCAAGAGGCAAAATGATAGATAAGAAGTGATTTGTTGGAATAGGATGATCGTCAGGCTTACAAGTGGGTGGGCAAGAGAAGTCATGCCCAAGAACTTACTGGGTTATAGTTTTAGAATCAAAGGAAAAGTGAGAAGGGGGGAAATTTTTCTTTGTCTCTCTTGAGATGTCATGCTCCCATCATCAGCTCCTCTTCCAGTCTGGGCATGGGAGCTTTCTTCTCCCTACATAGTCAAGTTAGGTCCACAAACCACTGTTTTTCATGTGTGCAGAGAGCATGTCTTAGGGATGGGATCACCAACTTATCGAGCTTCCTGGGCAGGATGTGGTTTTCATACCACCACTGTTTTATTGTTTGGGGGTATATCTCATGCTTCTACTGGAGAAGATAATGGCACCCCACACCAGTACTCTTGCCTGGAAAATCCCATGGACAGAGGAGCCTGGTAGGCTGCAGTCCATGGGGTCGCTAAGAGTCGGACACAACTGAGCGACTTCACTTCCACTTTTCACTTTCATGCATTGGAGAAGGAAATGGCAACCCACTCCAGTGTTCTTGCCTGGAGAATCCCAGGGACGGGGGAGCCTGGTGGGCTGCCGTCTATGGGGTCGCACAGAGTCGGACATGACTGAAGCGACTTAGCAGCAGCAGCAGCAGCATGCTTCTACTGCATGATTTCGTTGCTAATCAAGCCTGCCTGCTTTTGTGTTTAAGCAAACCTGCTTTCTTGAGTAATTATTAACTTAACAGGGGTCTCCCATATTTTTTCTACTTACAATCCCCTAGGGGGGTTAACTATTTAATCACCTACTTTGTCCCTTTACTCTGTCCCTATCAGTACCACAGTCAGAAGAGATGTAAAGGTGAATGAGACCTGAGATGCCTCCAGTAGGGATGCAGGCAGGACCAAGATTGTGTGCAGATCTCCCAGGATCCCAGGGGCAGCTGCTGTGGATTGACCTGGCTAGAGCGGGTTACCAAGTCTAAGCTCGTACTCCTTGCCACACAACAGGCCAATAATTGAGAGACCAGTTATTGGCACAAGGAATAGTGACTTTATTGGGAAAGCCAGCTAATGGACAGAGAAGATGGTGGGCTCATGCCCCAAAGAACCATCTTGCCTGAGTTAGAATTCAGGCTCCTTTTATACTAAAAGTGGAGGAAGTAAGGTCAAACACTTCATGGTTCCCATCAGCCTCCAGACGGGCTGTGTTAATTACATCCTCCCTGCAGTCATTCACAGGTGGACCTGATCAGGCTATTTCTTATGAGCCAAACATAAGTATTTTAGCTTAATGTTCATTGCCTGGGAGGTGAGGTGTTCAGAGATGGGCCATTATGTAAAATTTAAGCTTATTGGCAACATCCCTTTAGTGATTATCCTGTAACAGAATACAAAGCATTCTTCCCTATTATAAGAGGACAGAAGGAGAGGGAGGAGGTGGTGAGCCTGGACCCCAGGAGGTGACTGGTAGCAGGGACAAGGAAGTGGAGTCATGGAGGGAACTCCTGGGAGGGTGAGCTCCCCACTCCAAGCTCAGGGGGTGGGGGTGAGATCTAATGCACATTTTATTTTCTATCAACTGATTAAATTTCTTTCTTAGCTTCAAGCAGCAAGGGACACTCACTGGTCCAGCGTCCTCTGCGTCCTGCTTCTCCTGCATCATGTGACCTCACATGCCACAAACTGAAGCCCACAGCTCACAGGGAATGGAGCAGGCATGGTTTCAGTCTCTCTGACCCTAAAGTCACTGACGCACTGCTTCCCTCCCCAGGTGGGGAAGGAGGGACTGGATATTGTGGGTCCATTGGTCTATGAGGACAAGGGGCCAGGGCTCCTGGAGAAATAGCTAACTCTGGGGCTGGAGGAGGAAACACACAGGTGAGCGGGGAGCCCCTGATGGTGTCAGAGATGAAGGAAGTGCAAGATACATGCACACACACATAGGCCCATGTACATAATCACAGGACAGCACAAATGGTCCACTGGAAAGAGCTCCCATGGCCAAACTGGCAGAATTTGAACAAGGAACATAAACTCGTATTGCCTTGTAACTCCAAGTTTGAAATAAACACCCATGAATTTATACTGATATTGAATAAATAAATGGTGAAGGATATTCAAAACTCCAGTGCAGAAAAATCCCCAATAAAGTAGATCTCCCTCCTCAAGCAGGTGGACTTTTAAGTGTGGGCTGAGTCAGTGACTTCCTTCCAAGGAGGACAGTGTGGAAAGGGGGGAATGGTAACTGTACAGGAGAAATTGTCAGACACTGCCTGGCCAGGCAATCAAGGTCAACATCAAGTGATGAGTCATGCTAATGGGAGGTGTTCTGGCTGATGGGATGGGAGGGCACTTCACCTCTGTACACCCATCACCCCAGGGTAATCATGAGGAAAACACCAGACAAGTCCCAGCGTGAGATGTCCCACAAAGCACCTGACCAGTGCTCCTCCTCAAAACTATCCAGGTCAACAAAACTGTCCAGGTAATCAAAACAAGGAAAGGGAGAAACTCTGAGCCAAAATAAACCTAGGAGACACGACATTTAAATGTAGTGTGGTCCCTGGAAGGGATCTGGGAACAGAAAAGGGACATCTGGGGCAAGTGAGGAAATCTGATGAAGTGTGGAATTCAGTTAAAAAGGTATCCATGTGAAGTCAACTATACTCCAATAAAAAACTATTTTAGAAATTAATAACAATATCAGTTGCACCAAAAAATGCATCAATGTTCATTCATTGATAGTGACAAATGTACAATGCCAGTCATTGCAGAAGCTGGCTTGCAGTAGATGGAAACCATCTGTACCATATTTGCAATAATTCTGTAAATCCAAAAGTGTTCTAAAATGTAAAGTGTATTAAAATTATATGAATACAGTGGGCACTGGAAAAAAGGGTGGAAAAAAGGGTGCAGATCCATGACCCTTGAAGTTCATTTCCAGTGTGAAGTTGGATGTTGCCATGAGAACCCCAGTCCTGAAAGATCTGCTCATCTCCCCAAGGCAACCAAAGTGCTCTCAGCCCTTTATACTTGTTTGTGTGGTTACTCTTTGTTTACTTCCACCCCAAATCAAGTATGTGATGCTTGAAAGCATGTAGTATAAAAAGGGATTCAGTAGGGGGACTTTCTTTGTTATTTTGGCCACAAAGCCTCCTGATGGCCTCACTGGAGACAGTCAGGATGTAAACAAGTTTATACATATATATGGATGTACATCTATAGGGCTTTCCTGCTGGCTCAGATGGTAAAGAATCCACTTGCAATGCAGGAGACCCAGGTTCAATCCTTGAGCCATGAAGATCCCCTGGAGAAGAGAATGGCAACTCACTCCAGTATCCTTGCCAGGAGGATCCCAAGGACAGAAAAGCCTGGTGGGCTACAGTCCATGGGGTCGCAAAGATTCAGACATGATTTGAGCAACTAACACACAAACACATATATCTACACATATGGTTTGTCCACAAATGGTAACACATACGTATTTGTATACTATACAACCTTCCTTTCCTCAATGAACAAAAATCTCAAAGATTCTTCTGCATTAGAACTACCTGGCCATCACTGTGGTCCAAGCCTGCAGGGCGTCCATGGTTCAGATGCCCACAATTCACTGAAGTGGTTTCTTCTCTGCAGACGTTTATCTCAGTCTTTTGTTACAACAGACAAGCCTGCAGTGAACATCCTGGCACGGACGTCCTTGTGCGCTATTTTTAATGCCTGCTCAGAGAACTGCGAGAATATTGCATGATCATTTATATAATGGATCCCTGTTTTTAAACATTTAGATTGCCTCCAATTTTTCCACCATTATAAATAGCATTGCTATGATCATAAATCTTAATACACAGGCCGGAATATTTCCCCGGGATGAATTTCTAGAAGGAGGTGCTGAGTAAACAGGTTTTAACCTTAAAGCTGCTTCAAGTTCATTTCACAAGAGCTGAGTCAGGCCTGCTTTGTCTGGTAGTGCAGGCTGCATACTGCTAGGAGGTCTTAGAAGGAGCAGGAAGGAGCCCCTGGTCCACTCCTCAGGTATCCAGGTGTCCCCTGGAGCAGAGAGCTTTTTCTCATCTGCACAAAGCCACTGCAGATGCTAGCAGGGCTCTAGCTGAGTTGTCAGAGGCAGAGTCTGAGGTCAGAGGAGCCCTCTGATTGGAAGCACCCACCTGGGCGCCAGAGCCCCAGGGAGTGGGGTCAGTGCCAGCAACTGGTCTCATTCAGGTGGCCCTGCGCATCACCTGGGGTGAGGGGCAGTGCGATCTCCCTTCTATCAACAGCCCTGGGCCTGTTACCAGCAGCAGGCACCGAGTCCCCCACTGGTCCCCAGCTGAGTGATGCTTCTCTAAGTGCTGAGGGCACCCAACGTGGACTGTCCATGTCCTGTGGTCCTGAGAGCCGTTGGATCCCAGAATGGAGGGCAGGACCTGGGCAGCAGAGGGACGGTGCTGGGGGAAGTGGGGCAGAGGGGTTGGATGGACAGGGATGGGGGTGCCGCTGAGCTGTGCGGCCCCTGGTCATGCCCAGCACAGGGTGAGGTGTCAGGGTCCGGACAGCAAGCTATAGAAGGGAAATCAGGGTAGTGAGGAAGATGCAGACAGACACCGTCCTTGTGAAAACCCAGTCCCCGGGCTGGGGAGCCCCCTCTGTCTCCAGGGGCCTGCCGGGGGTCACCCAGCACCTCTGCCATGAGGGTGAGTGTCTCAGCTGAATTCTCCCAAGGTTGTCACAATTACACTTTCTGGTAAAATCCTGGCAGAGAGGCAGCCTCCATCCACAGCAAATAACAGCAGTCACCTAGGAGCGATAGAGTGGATCTAAGTGGATGAAAACACACTAAGAGTAACCTCTTCTATGATGATGTTCCAGACAGGTTTGCAGGGTCTGAATGGAAGCAGCCCCTCCAGGCGACCCTGTGATAGGAGAGTCAGGACCATCTTCACCGCAGAGGCAGCAGCAAGAGTCCGGGAGCTTCCAGCCACCTTTGATTGCAGTTAATGCACTGACCTTGTTCGATTTCAAACCGCTGCTTAGTGCAAAAGTGGCTCTTCTGAGACGATGGGCTTTTAATGATCACCCTTGACCTTGTCAGCTCTGTGACTAAATCTACGAGAGAGAGAAACAGAGACAGGGACAGAGAGAGGGAGAGAGAAGAAATGGCATCAGGACTGTCTTCTGGGAGGTGCAGGGCAGCCCTGCTAGGACCCTAGTCTCCAGTCCTGTGAGGTGGGGTCTGGGCAGGGGGGAAATTTGGCATTCTCCTTTTTCCTTCCTTTGCAAAGAGAGGAGGAACCAGAGCCAGAGGATGGGGGCAGAGAGAGGAAGAGAAGCATCTTATGTCTGCTCCGGGGTTGGGAAGCACTGATCCCAATGGGCACGTCCACGGGTACCCCTGATGGTGTCAGACCCAATCAGGGAAAGAGCAGGGCAGCCAGACAGCTGAAAGGGTGGTGCTCATGACACAGTCAGCTGCCACCACCTCCCAACCCTCCCCGCCCTGTGGCTTTGAGCTCACCCGGCCCCTGACAATTGTTAGTATTGAAATAACATGAATGAGTCTCTAAATGTGGTGAACAGGTACTGCCCCAAGTCCCCTAAGTGCCCAGCCTTCTGCCAGGCTCCCCCATAGATCCCTCAGGACCTGGTGACTAACGGGTTAATGCCTGGCAAGACTGAGTCAGGGAGGGATGGGGGAGGGATACACTGAGTCCCCAGGAAAAGCTACTCTTTGGCCCCGGAACAGTGTTTCCACATCAGAATCACCAGAACGTGGCCAAACATTCCAGTTCTTTGAGAGTAGTTTCCAAATATGTAAATATTGCTTCAGATTTTTATATACTTTTTTTTTTTTTGGCCAAACTATAAGGCATGCAGAATCTTAGCTCCCCAACCAGGGTGAAACCCACACCCCACCCCATCTGCCAGCCCCCAGCAGTGGAAGGCAGAGTTGTAACCACTGGACCATCAGGAAATCCCCAGATTTAAAAAGAAAAAAAAACCTCCGTGGATCATACTTGACCCATTCCAGACTGAATGCAGACCATAGGCAGCAGGGAGAAGTTTTTGGTCCAAAACCCACATATGTCTTCAGTTCAGCTCAGTTCAGTTGCTCAGTCGTGTCTGACTCTTTGCGAGCCCATGAACCACAGCACACCAGGCCTCCTTATCCATCACCAACTCCCGGAGTCCACCCAAACCCATGTCCATTGAGTCGGTGATGCCATCCAACTGTCTCATCCTCTGTAGTCCCCTTTTCCTCCTGCCCTTAATCTTTCCCAGCTTCAGGGTCTTTTCCAATGAGTCAACTCTTCACATCAGGTGGGCAAAGTATTGGAGTTTCAGCTTCAACATTAGTCCTTCCAATGAACACCCAGGACTGATCTCCTTTAGGATGGACTGGTTGGATCTCCTTGCAGTCCAAGGGACTCTCAAGAGTCTTCTCCACCACCACAGTTCAAAAGCATCAATTCTTCTGTGCTCAGCTTTCTTCACAGTCCAACTCTCACATCCATACATGAACACTGTAAAAACCATAGCCTTGACTAGANAAGTAATGTCTCTGCTTTTTAATATGCTGGTGTAGGTTGGTCATAACTTTCCTTCCAAGGAGTAAGTGTCTTTTAATTTCATGGCTGCAATCACCATCCGCAGTGATTTTGGAGCCCAGAAAAATAAAGTCAGCCACTGTTTCCACTGTTTCCCCATCTATTTCCCATGAAGTGATGGGACCAGATGCCATGATCTTAGTTTTCTGAATGTTGAGCTGTCTGCTGCTGCTGCTGCTAAGTCGCTTCAGTTGTGTCCAATTCTGTGTGACCCCATAGACAGCAGCCTACGAGGCTCCCCCGTCCCTGGGATTCTCCAGGCAAGAACACTGGAATGGGCTGCATTTCCTTCTCCAATGCATGAAAGTGAAAAGTGAAAGTGAAGTCGCTCAGTTGTGTTGGACTCTTAGCGACCCCATGGACTGCAGCCCACCAGGCTCCTCCATCCATGGGGTTTTCCAGGCAAGGGGTTGAGCCGTCTACACCCCCTAAATTCTGCAAAGCTTCAGGTCCCCTAAACCCACCAATTTTCATTTACATGGGGATTCAGACTTGGAAACCCAGTGGAGCCAGGGCTTTGGGGAACATTGCCCAGGGGTGCTCAGGTGGGTTTTCTCCCTTTGACAATCCCCTCCCCACTCATTCAGAAGACCCTGATTGGGCTCCCAGGGCAATGGGCAGAGCTGTGAAAAGCCCATACAGGTTTACTCAGCACCTTGACAGAGTGAATGTGATCCCTGAGATTTAACTCTGGGAACACAACAGTGCTCCAGATACAGGAAACACTGTTTGTCACCATCATTTCTATGCTATTCACTCACCAGCCATCATTTATATGCTAATCAGCCTCTCCAGCCTGTTGGACAACAGGTATTGCTTGCCTCCACTTCTGTGTCTGGTCCCAGCACTGAAGTCACGCCTCTGGGCTTCTTAAATCAAACTTCCAGGTTTAGCCCATACCCCACTGCTCTTTACCACCTCAGAGTCTGCCAGGCTGGATGCCACGGCTGCCAGCCTCCTAGGCAGGAGGTAGATGGTTCCCACTGAACCTCCCTGACCCCAGGCCCTGGGAATCAGAAGGCAGAGGCCAGCTCTCTGTGGATTGGGCTCAGATTACGGAGACTGTCCGTGCACGTGCTGGCCTCACTGGCCTTTACTGGGTGAATACCTACCTAACAGATCCTCCTAATGGCAAAACTACACAGCCCTGGTAGTGCGGTGTCAACAAATCCACCCGCCAATGCAGGAGACACAGGTTTGAATCCTAGGCAGGGAACTAAGATCTCACTTCAAATCACGCCCACTGCTGTCTCTCTGAGATCAGATGCATCATCCAGCAAGGAGGCCCACGTGGGAGGACATTTCTCTTCCTGGAGCCCCCAGAGGAGGCAGCCATGGTGGGGGTGAAACAGTCCCACTCCCTGAGGAAGCACATCCTTACAGGGCACATCCAAGGGGACAGTTATGGGGCAGACGCTCGGGCTGTTCCAGGGGTCTGAGAAGCACTGATCCCCTCAGGATCCCCCTGCCAGAGCCCCTTCATTAAAGCATGATTTGGCTGGCTCAAATCACATTTAAAAGCATGTAAATCAGACACTGCAGAGTGGTGACCTGAAGGAGAAATGTTTTGTTTGGCCAGCTTCTGACTTTAAAAAGCAGCGGAAGAGGTTCCCATAACACCCCAGACTTTTTGCCAGCTCCTCAGCGGCCCTGGGCTGAGGTCCTCTTCAGCACTGTGGCATCCTCATTGGTGTCATACGCCTGACACATTTTGTATTCCAGAGGCAGAGGCCAAGGCTACTTGGAGATTGCTTTTCTAAATAAAATTTTTATTGGAGTATAACTGCTTTCCAGCGTTTCTGCTGTATAACAATGTGAATCAGCTCTGTGTATACACATATCCCCTCCCTCTTGGACCTCCCTCCCACCCTGCCATCCCACCCCTCTGGGTCATCGCAGAGCACTGAGCCGGGCTCCCTGTGCTCTACAGCAGCTTCCCCCAGCTTCCCCACACACGGCAGTGTATGTGTCAATCCTAACCTCCAGCTCATCCCATCCTCCCATTCTTCCCACGCCCACGTGTCCATTCTCTGTCTGCGTCTCTATTTCTGTTTTGCAAACAGGCTCATCTGTACCTTTTTTCTAGATTTCACATATATCTGTTATAAATATATGATTATTTGTCTTTCTGTTTCTGACTTACTTCGCTCTGAATCATAGATTGTAGGTCTATCTACATCATTACAAATGACCCAATTTTGTCCCTTGTTATGGCTGAGTGATATTCTGTTGTGTGTGTGTGTGTGTGTGTGTGTGTATATACCTAATCTTCTTTATCACTTCATCTGTCAATGGACACTTGGGGGACTCTTAAGGAACCAGGTTGTTTTGGGGGTTGTAAGAATTTTGAGGCTTAGAAAAGATTTAATATGGGATAGATCGGTGAGTGGATAGCTGATTTGCCAAGACCACCTGCTCCTTATGGAAGGAAATCCACTAAGAACTGGTCTCAGTGTCTCAGCGGAAAAAACATTTTCCCACTTTGCTTCTGCCACTGATTTGAAGCAGAGTCCTGAGTGAAAGACAGGGTCATTCTTGAATGACCTGCAAGAGGGCAGTTTGGCGCCACCATTTTCATTCTTTCGGGGCTCATTTGACAGATGGCAAAGAATGCAACTTGACAACAGCGTACTGAACGTTCTCATACCTGTTTCACAAATCACCATTGAACCTGCACACACTTCATACACTACGTCATGCCATGCTCTGCTGTGCTAAGTCGCTTCTCGTCTGACTCTGCGACCCTATGGACTGTAGCCCACCAGGCTCCTCTGTCCATGCGATTCTCCAGGCAAAAACACTGGAGTGAACTGCCATGCCCTCCTCCAGGGGTTCTTCCTGACCCAGGGATCAAACCCCATCTCCCGCAGCTCCCACACTGTAGGCGGATACTTTACCAGTGAGCCACAGGGGAAGCCAGCTTGTACATTATACACGCCCCCAAATTAACCCCACCACCACCACCAATGTGAGGGGCTGAATGCTTCCTGCAGTGGTCCTGGGTTCAGAGTGCCATGGAGCAACTAAGCCCAAGGGCTACAACTACTGAGCCTGTGCTCTAAAGCCCATGCTCCGCAACAAAACAAGCTTCCACAATGAGAAGCCTGAGCGCCACAGCTAGAGAGTAGCCCCCAATCTCTGCAACCAGAGAGAAGCCTGCGCAGTCAGGGAGATCCAGCACAGTCCAAAATAAATAAATAAATAAATAATTTTTTAAAAAAGGAAACATGTCAGTATATCACAATATATGGAAAAGACCATGATTTTTATATGAGCAAAAGATTTTAATAGGCACTTCACCAAAGAATATATCTGAATATCTAAGTACATGAAAAGACACTTGATATTATTCATCATTAGGGAAAAGCAAACTAAAGCCATAATGAGGTACACACCCCTAGAATGGCTGTGAAATCAAAACAATGGACTATGGAAAATGATGCAGCTATTTGGAAAACAGTTTGGCAGTTCCCCAAAAGTTAAATACAGAGTTACACATGTCTTCATTTCCCACTGCTGCTGTAACAAATGACCACAAACTGAGTGGCTTGAAACAACACGCATGTATTGTCTTACACCTCTGGAGGTCAGGAGTCTTAAACAGGCTGAAGCCCAGGTGCCAGCAGGTGTGGTTCCACCTGAAGTCTCCAGGGGAGACTCTGTTCCTTGCCTTCTTCTCTTCTAGAGGTGCCGGCATCACTTCTAATCTGCTTCCATGTTCAAGGCTGGCCCCCCTGACTCCCAACTCCCTCTTATGAGGACCCTTGTGACCACATTGAGCCCAAGCGGATGATCCGGGATAATCTCCTATCTCAAGATCCTTAACTTAAGCCCATCTGCAAAGCCTCTCTGGCCATACTAGGCCACATTCACAGTGAATGTGTGGGTACTGACGCTGAGACGCATCTAACAGGAAAGGTGAGATGGGTGTTCCAGATGATGGGGGTGGGGGCTAGGAGGCACAAGACAGCTGGCTCGGGGCCAACTGCCAACAGATTTCACAGAGGAAACAACTTCCCTTCTTCCTGACTCTCAAAGAGCACCTCAAGCTCTGACCTCAAATTTATCACAATGGCTCGAATCAGATGAAACAGTCCATGAATGATACGAAACAGTGAAACTGGAATACAACTTCAGTGGATGAAATGATGCCAGGTAACAATTTGGTCGAGGGGAAAATGGATATCCTCATTTTCTTTAAGGTTTTTAACCTTAAACATTTCTTTCTTAAAAGCTAATATGTGCATAACAGGAAACCAAAAAACAAAGTCATTCATATCATAGGCAGTATCCTGTGATGTATCCTTCTAGGTGTCATTTGTGTATTTTTGAAACTAAGCATCCATTTTTATGCAATTAAGATCACACAGTTATGCATCACGCTATTCCACACATCATGAATATTTACCATTTCAAAGTCCCAAAGCTATGAATATTCTGATAACCAAGAATATACTATATCAACTCAATCTGGAAGGAAAAAAAAAAAGTAATCCTGCTTTTCTTGGTGACAAAAATTTCAGAATACACAAAAATGGCAACAGGCCTCTAGATAAAGATACTAGCAGAGTTATGACTAAAATACTACATCCCCTTAACGTTCAATTAAAAATGAGACATAAAGCAACAGAGTACAAAAAGAATAATGCCTCCAGAAGGATTCATTATCTGATCTAAATTATTAAAATGTTAGCAAAGAGGTACATTTCCATTGAATTACTGAACAATGAACTCCGTAGCACAGCCAAGAGATGTGCGCACAGCCAAGAGATGTGTGCACATCCATAAAGTGAAGTCGCTCAGTCATGTCCGACTCTTCTCTACCCCATGGACTATACCTACCAGGTTCCTCTATCCATGGGATTTTCCAGGCAAGAGTACCGGAGTGGGTTGCCATTTGGTCCTCATCAAAATATAAACATGAACACATCCACACACACCCCTCCCTTATACTTCCTTCTGCCCTCTGCCGCTAACCTAATGAACAAGTCCTGACATACATTTCTCAGAGACGGTTTAAGAATTCCATGTCCAAGATGTTGGGTTTGTTTTTTTTTAATCAATTACAACAAAGATAGTTGGGCTTCCAGGTGGCTCTAGTGGTAAAGAACCTGCCTGCCATAAGAGAGACATGAGATGCAAGTTCAGTCCCTGGGCCGGGAAAATCCCCTGGAGGAGGGCATGGCAACCCACTCTAGTATTCCTGCCTGGAGAATCCCATAGTCAGAGGAGCCTGGTGGGTTATAGTCCATAGGGTCGCAAATGGTTGGACACGCCTAAGGCAACATACCACTCATGCACAACAAAGACATTTACAAACTGGTTAGTTTACTAGCTCAACTTATCATACATTGTCACCTGAGGACTTCTAAAAAGCCAAGATGTTTCAAAATAAAGAATGAGCCTTGTCCACAATAAACTAGGTACTTTACACAAATGCACGTAAGACCTAAAACTGTCTTCTAGACATGGAGATATTAGCCAAGAGCCCTTTCCCTCAGCATTCCTTTTACCCCTCCTCCAGCATTTCAGCGATGTACCAGACTACATCCAAGTTCCAAGACACTCCCGGGAGACACAGCCCTTCCTAACAACAAAAGGACATCTCTTTAGGGATTATTTTACTACCTCTACTTTTAATGCACTTTGGGCGTTGAAAAGAAAAGTGGGAAAGGGCTTCACTGGTGGCTCAGACAGTAAAGAATCTGCCTGCAATACAGGAGACCAAAGTTTGAACCCCAGGTTGGGAAGATCTCCTGGAGAAGGGAATGGAACCCACTCCAGTGTTCTTGCCTGGAAAATTCCACTGACAGAGGAGCCCGGCAGGCTATAGACCATGGGGTTGCAAAGTATCAGCAACAGGCCTCTAGATAAAGATATTGGGAAGAGTTATGATTAAAATAAATTTCCTTAATGTTCAACTTTGGGCATTAGGACTTGCTTATTCTTTAATACACAGCAATATCAACCAAATGCACAAACAGAACAATGGCTAGACAATCTGAACTTGTCTAAAGGCTGATGGGCACTGAGAGCTTCTCTCTGCGCTTCCTTCCCTGTCCCCCACTCCCACCCTCATCCCCAGTGAATAGCCGGCTTACTCTCCAAGATTTGCTTAACAAGTCCACTCCCCAAACACAACCATTCCTGTGAATTAACAGAACACATACTTAAAAGATGCTACTTTAAGTCTCTACTTTCAAAATAGGCTGTGTACTTTTACACATCTAGAAAGGCTAGATGTTTCAAATAAAGATTTAAGTTTGTCCAGCATACATACACGTAGCAGCAATGAGTACACTGCACACAAAGGCTATCTAGTCCAAACTGTCATCTAAATAGAACCACTCTAGCCAAGAACCACACCCCTTCTCATCTCTAGCAACACAATGGACAAATCTAATCAAAGGTCCATCTAGTCAGGCTATGGTTTTTCCAGTGGTCATGTATGGATGTGAGAGTTGGACTGTGAAAAAAGTTGAGCGCCGAAGAATAGATGCTTTTGAACTGTGGTGTTGGAGAAGACTCTTGAGAGTCCCTTGGACTGCAAGGAGATCCAATCAGTCCATTCTGAAGGAGATCAGCCCTGGGATTTCTTTGGAAGGAATGATGCTAAAGCTGAAACTCCAGTACTTTGGCCACCTCATGCGAAGAGTTGACTCATTGGAAAAGACTCTGATGCTGGGAGGGATTGGGGGCAGGAGAAGAAGGGGGTGACTGAGGATGAGATGGCTGGATGGCATCACCAACTGGATGGACGTGAGTTTGCCTGAACTTCAGGAGTTGGTGATGGACAGGGAGGCCTGGCGTGCTGAAATTCATGGGGTCGCAAAGAGTCGGACACGACTGAGCAACTGAACTGAACTGAACTGAATGCTTAGAGGGGATTTTAACAATTTCACTTCCACCAGTTGTTTTCAGAATCTTTCCTCTGAATTTTAATATGAAATGTACCCAATGTATTTATTTATTATTTTTGTAACACACTGGCAAACTCTTTAACATCTAGGAAGACTAGATGTTGTAAACTTGGACATTTATGCCTTACGTACAGCAATGAGATCAAACTAGTCAATCCTAAAGGAAATCAACCCTTGGAATGACTGATGAGGAAGCTGAAGCTCCAGTACTTTGGCTACCTTATGCGAAAAGCTGACTCACTGGAAAAGACCCTGATGTTAGGAAAGACTGAAGGCAGGAGAAGAGGATGACAGAGGATGAGACGGTTGGACGGCACCGACTCAATGGACGTGAGTTTGAGCAAGCTCCAGGAGATGGTGAAGGACAGGAAAGCCTGGTGTGCTGCAGTCGATGGGGTTGCAAAGAGTTGGACATGACTGAGCGACTGAACAACAATTCTTATGTATACTATACACACAGGTATGTAAAACAAAATGCAGAGACACATAAGGGACAATGGTTAATCTTGCTTCACTATAAACACACTCGTATAAATACCCTGGTACTTTCTTTTTCCCTCAGTTTATCAGTTCAGTCGCTCGGTCGTGTCCAACTCTTTGCGACCCCATGAATCGCAGCATGCCAGGCCTGCCTCCCTGGCCATCACCAACTCAGACATGAGTTCACTCAGACTCACATCCATCAAGTCAGTGATGCCATCCAGCCATCTCATCCTCAGTCACCCCCTTCTTCTCCTGCCCCCAATCCCTCCCAGCATCAGAGTCTTTTCCAATGAGTCAACTCTTCGCATGAGGTGGCCAAAGTACTGGAGTTTCAGCTTTAGCATCATTCCTTCCAAAGAAATCCCAGGGCTGATCTCCTTCAGAA
>SJYQ01004062.1:568172-595073 GCA_006410935.1 Redunca redunca
TCAGATGGAAAGGTGGAAGCTGGTGGGCTAAGGGCCCCAATCATAAACATCCAGGAGGGGTGTGAGGACACCGGAGACTGCTGACTGTTCACAGCTGACCTCCTTCCCCCTCCCCCACCAGGGGGTCTTTGATTCTCAGCTCCATGGCAAACTCGGCCGCCCGCATTCCCAAGAGCAGACTGTCCCTACTGACAGTCATTCTCCTTCTGGTGGTCACACCTCCATGCTCAGGTGGCCATTCCAGACAGAACCTTGACTACTGAAGCCACACTGCCTGCACCTGCCCAGCTCACTGGAGCCCCACGGGCACCTCTGAGGACAGCCTTGACCCTGGGCTGCAGGGGGTCCACTCCGCAGGCAGGCTGAAGCCAGATGTCCCTGAGGCCGACACAGTGTGGGTGTGGGTCAGCATGGGCTGGGGGTATGTATGCTCGTGTGTGTGCCGGGTGCACAGTGCAGATGTGGAGCGCCCGGGGCTTTACGTGCGCGGGTACGGGGAGTGGAGTTCAGATACTGAGCGCCGGGTTCGGTGGCAGGCTCCCGTCCGGCGTCCTTTATCTAACTCCACCTAGCTGGGAGCCTAGCGAGTCGGCAGCGGGCAGACCACCCTACGCAGTGCCCCGCGCTCCGGCCCCTGGGGAGCGGAGCCTGGCAGGGGGAGAGGCGCCTCTGACTTGGAGGATACCAGGGAGGGTCCGCGAGGGTACGGCGCTACCCCTTTAAGCGGCTCGCGCACGCGCGCGGGGGGCTGGCGCAGGGACGGAGCGCGCGCGCGCGCCGGGGACTCAGCCGAGCGGGGCGTGCGCGCGCGGCGTGCGCGGTGACGCGACCGTGGGGTTTCCCGAGGCTGCGGACAGGGGCCGCCGCGCCCATCCCGATGGCTGGAGGCGTCTGAGGGGCGGACGGAGGCGGCGGCGGCGGGAGCGGGAGCGGGAGCGGGCGCGGGAGTGGAGCAGCCGCCGCGGGACCGACCGGACCGAGCTTCGCCGGCGCACCTGCCCGCAGCGCCCGCGGAGCGGCCGGAGCGCGACCACCTCCTGGAGCGGCGGCTGAGGCGGCGGGGAGCGGGCGCGGCAGGCGGGACGCGGCGTTGAGGTGAGCGCGACGGCCCCAGCCCCAAAAGCGACCCCCGTCCCAGACCCCCTAGCCCTGACCGTCTCCTCCACCACCTGCCCTCCCCATCGCCCCCCGGTCGCCCGCCCGCCAGGGCCGCCCCGCCCCCACCCTCCCCGCCCCCACCCGGCTGCCTGGCCGAGTCTTCCTGCCCCGCCCGGGTGGGGTCCTCGGGGCGGGGGCGGCGGGGACCCCGCGGGCTTCGGCGGGGCCTGGGCCGAGGTCCTGGGCTCGGGGCTGGGAGTTGGGGCGCCGGCGTCTGGAGTCCAGGTCCGGGCCTCTGGTCTGGGGTCCCGGGTGCAGGCCTGCGGTCCGGGTCCTGAGGTCCGCGGTGGGGGCGGGGCCGGAGACTCCGTGGTTTGGGGGTCTGGGACTGGCGCCCCTCCGCGGGCGCCTGGGAGGTGGCCCGGAGGAGGGGCGCCGAATGGTCCGAGAACAAAGGCGGCGGCAGGCCTGTCCCGCGCTGGGCGGTGGGCGCCATCCTTGGTCACGGGAGGACGGGCTGCGAGAAAAGCGGCCTTTCGGAGGCTGGAGGAGAGGCCGGCGTCGCCGCGGCGGAGAAATGAGGAAGCGGCGCCTAGGGCGCGCGGGGCGTACAAAGCGCCCAGCGAACGCGAGCCACGGCCCCACGGTCGCCGCCCGGCGCGAGCGGGGCAGCCCGAAGCCCCGGTGCCGGCGCGCAGCCTGCAGGCGGCGGCCGGGCCCCCGCGCTCCGCGCCGAATGAATGGCCCTCGGCGGCCCGGCAAGATGGCGCGTCCGCCGCGCGGCCTTTGTCAGCCGCCGCCCGCGCCGCGGGGCTCCGGGGCGCCGCCCGGGGGCGCCGCCCGGGGTCCCTCTCGGCCCCAGAGGGGTGGGGAGCGCTGAAGATTCCACCCGGGGATCGCTGAGCCATCGGACTTTGAAAACCCTGTCTTTTGCTTTGCGAGTTGCTATTTGACTCCAGTGGTGTCCACACGTTTCTAGTGTCCTTTAAATTACTGAGTTAGCATACCTGAGTAGCGGGAGCTTTCTGTGCTTAGTGTCTTTTTCATGGATCCTTTTGAGTTAGGATTGGGAGTCTCACGGCCTGAAGGAAAGAGGAGTGTATTTATTTGGGGAAACAGGGGTGTTTATTTGGGCAAAGGAAGTTGGTGGACATTTACAGTTAAAGAGTACATTACTGAGTTTATGCATACACGATGTATATATTTTCATCTGTAGTTTTGGTTTAGGTTAGCGGCCTTTTTTTTTGTTTTTTTGTACTTCCATGTTGCTACATGTTTAACACAGTGATCTCAAGTAATATTTAATGATTAAGCGGTTGCCTACGAGATTTTTAGGAGAAATATATAGCTATTTTTCATGATAAGCAAATAAATGGATAAATAAATTAGTTTTATGAGAAGTTCCTTCAACCCCAGACCCTAGATAAGGTGTAAAGACCATTGTTATCCGTCAAGATTTCTACCTGAGTTCTCGTTTTCTAATTTGAGGCTGTAGTCCTTTTTGGTTTGGAGCGGGGTTCTTATTTCAAAGGAAGGTTTCGGTTTGAGTCCTATTAAGATAGATAGGGCCTGTTCTGGATTTCTTCCGGAAGGTACACATTGCAAAAAGAAAGCGAACAGTCAGTTCCTTTTTTGCTTCCTTACTAATACTGGTGTGTGGCTGGGGAAAAGCCTGCTTGCCACCAACATGGAAACAGGTCTGAGAACCTCCACACTGCAGAACCGGGCGGAAGCTTTTGGCCGGATTGAACTTTCTGACAGAGCTGTCAGAAATGGAGTGCAACTGGAAGGGTCAGAGGCCACCCTGGCAGGATCCTTCCTGTTGGGGAAGATTTCCAGCTGCTGTGAGGATGTCCAGAGGGCCTTTCTCCTCCCGGGACTCACTCCCTCTGTCAAACCAAGCCTCTGGGTTTCACAGGCATTGTGATTGCTACAAGTTTTTCTTTAGAAGGTGTTAGTTGAGGAAAGCAGTTTTATGGTTGTGCCTGCGGCTCATTCCCAATTGTCCTGCTTGGGGGCGCGTGTTAGGCCTGCCTCTCTTCTGCAGAAATGGAGCAAGAGTATGCTAATAGAGAATATCGTTCAACTCTGGTTTAGTTTTGCTTCAGAATTGACACTTTCTTAAATGAAAACACCCATCAGGTAGGAACCATTCTGCTTGTATGTTACCTGAGTTTAGGACAGCTATATTTGTATTATCTGGCAAGTACTAACAGGAATGTCCTCTTTAGTGAGACCTTAATAAGAATTTCTCTTTGATGTCTTGAGTTACTTCTGTTTTGGGAGGAGTTCAAGTAAATTTCTTCAGATTTCACTTTAATCTAAGAAGAAATTTGAAAGATTGTTGTCTTTTTTATGCTTAGCGACTTTGATTTCAAAGCTTGGATCACCTAGCACCACATGAGAAGTGCACTGATTCTGTGAGGAGTTCATTTATTTCTCAAAGTTTTGTTCTGTTTTATTTTGCTAAAATTTTCTGTCTTTTATCCTTTAGCTTGATTGGAAAAGTTGTATTTCTAAAAATACCTTTGAGAGGGGTCTTTATGTAGACTTGCCTACCATCAGTTGTCTTTATAGCGAGCACCTTAATGAATAATGTTGACATGCAGTATCGGCAGTTATTGTAGTGTCTTCATTAGATTGCTTTTTTTCTATGCCCAAAAGATTTGGCTCATGTTGGTTTCTAAATGGGATTAAGTTCTTACTGTCTACAGACTTTGGCTTTTAGCATTAGTGGATTGGTAATAGATATTCTCAATTTTATTATCTGGGCTTGACCATATGGCATGCCATATTATTTTAAAAGCCTTATTTAGCATGAGTCTAATAAAGCATTGAACGGACAAATTTTAGAAATTTTTAGGCTTCCCTGGTGGCTCAGTCAGTAGAGTCTGCCTGCCGTGTGGGAGACCTGGGTTCATTCCCTGGGTCAGGAAGATCTGGAGAAGGAGATGGCAACCCACTGGAGTATTCTTGCCTGGACAATTCCATGGATAGAGGAGCCTGGTGGACTACAGTTCATGGGATCACAAAGAGTCAGACTCTGAATTTTTTAATGTTGGTGTGAATTCTGATCTCAGGTTTGCATATGTAGATAAGAGTGGTTTGAGAATTTATGAAGCAGGCAGTTCAGTTGAGTGAGTGGTGTAGTAAACATAGAATGAGGGGGTAAAAGAAATTGAAACTGATATCAGAGAAGTAATTTACAAAACTGGTTGTGTAACATTACTGGGAGGAAGACGGTCCAAATAGGTCCAAATATACATGGAGAGAGTAGCTGTGTATTGAGTAATGCAACAGCACATTGACTCTTTGGGAAGAGAATGGAGTCCCACTTTTTAGAGCTGTGGGTTTTGTTCCAGACTTAAACTCTCATTTAAGAAATACAGGCAATTCTGTAGACACTTGAATTGGTTGATTAGAGGAATGCTAATAGCATTTAAAACCTTTTAGCCCCCTTGTTCTTTTGGCAGTGCCTGCCGTTAGGTGCCACAGTTATCGATGGAAATCGCTGACTTCCAATGATAGAAAAGCTTCCCGTTTTATAGAGCAGTGTTGCTTTCTTTTCTTTCTTTTAGAAACTTGAGGATTCCCTTATTTGACTAAAAATTCTGGGGAAAAAACCATTTCTAAAAACTCACTGATTAAAAAGACCAAGTTAAGATTATCTAAAATAATAATTTGAAGAGATTATCCAGTTGAATCCATATTGCCATTGATAAACGTTTACAGTTTAATAATCAGTTGCCGCAGGATCCCCCTTTGTTTTTTGGCCACCTTGTGGCTTGCAGGATCTTAGTTCCCTGACTAGGGATTGAACTGGGGCCCAGGAGTCCCAACCACTGAACTGCCAGGGAATTCCTGCTCCAAGCTTAATACTGTATTTTATCAAGGGGGCAAAGCTGTTCTTTAACCTGTCTGGACTAGAATACTAAGGGATTTGGTCGAATATATTCTTGTTTACTTGTGGGTTGTTATGTCTATGCTTGTCTGTATGTCTTCTGACTCAGTCCTGTGGTAACTGTAAAATATGTTCCCGATGCAGATTACAGATTCTCTTGACTACCTGTCCAAGTGTTGTAGTTGGTAAAGCTTTAAAAAATTCTGGGGCCTTCCCTGGTGGTCCCCTGGCTAAAACTCCATGCTCCCAATGCAGGGCCATCTGTGGTCAGGGAACTAGTTCCATTTGCCACAATTAACAGTTCACATACTGCAAGTAAAGATCCTGCCTGCTGCAACTAACACCTGCCACAGCCAAATAAATATTTTTAAAAATTCGGAACCCTTCTAACTAGACATGAGAGTATTAAAGTTTCTACAATAGGTTTCCAAAAAAATTGTTATGGGAACTTTAAGATAATTCCCGAATTTCAGGGACAGAGGGAAATGTACTCATTTCTCGAAGGACTGAGACTGTCTGAGTTAGAACTCAGTTCTGTAACTTGCTGGCTTGGATTTGATTTTGACTTGCATGTATCTGTTCCCTTGTGTGTAAAGCAGGCACGCTAGCCCCTCCTTTCTAGGGTGGTTGTAAGGAGTGCATTGCAGCACTTGGAGCACTGCTTGACTGGCAGTTCTCTGTGCTGGGAGCACCATTTCAGTTGCTCTTGACCTTGCTTTGTAAGTTTTTTTGGCCACGGGCACGGCTCAGCAGGTGGAATATTAATTTCCTGACCCCGGCCTCTTGGAGTCTTAACCATGGGACTGCCAGGGAGTTCCCATATTGACCATATTTCTTACTCTGTGTATTATGCTCCTGCAGCTTGTTTATTACATAACCTCTTTGTACCTCTTAATCCCCTTCACTTATTTTGCCCCCTGCCTCTTTCTGGCCACCACTGGTTCTCTGTGCATCATATGAATAGCTTTGTGTCGTTTTGTTTTGTTCAAAAGGCTTTCTTTTACCTTTAAAGGGTAATTTTGATCCTATAATTTATTTTGAAATTGGTAAAACGATTGTTTATTTTTTAAAGATCTCACTCCCCCCCTCCGTTTATGATGCCAAATTATTTGAGAGTTCACAAAACAGTTTTTGGCATCCCTTAACTTGTCAACTAGTGGCAATGAAATATTTTTCATATGTTCTCAAAAGTACCATAACTTGAAATTTGTGTTTTATTCAGCACCTTCACTGCTCCTTATTGAGTGTAAATTGTTGTATAATGGGCGTGGCCCAGGGCCTTATGTTACAAAGTGAAAAGTAGAGGTGGATCACAGGGGCACCTAACCTACTGAAGAGTTCAGGGATGGCTTTCTAGGGAGAATATTTCTTTTGGGGAGAGTCTTACATTTATTGACTTATTACATATATGCAGCCCTGTGTTATATATTTGCTCAGTTTTATCAAATAGTCTTACCAAAGCATTCTACTGGTAGTCTTCCCCAAAATGGATTCAGGAACACTAGATGGTTGTGCGCTTCATGACTGTGCAGACTTGAATGAAGCTCACTGTGTCTCTTGCACTAGAGTCAGCGTGAGCATAAGGTGCTGTCCAGGCCCCGCATCTCTGGTTTCAGTGCTAGGGCTTCTGAAAACCTACGTGCAGGGGACTGCAGAGTGGGAGTGGGGAGCACCCCATGTGACCTGCAGGAGGCTTCCCCAAGGGCTTGTTTCTTCTTGTCCTCTTTCTTCTTTGAGTTCGTAGTCAGCCAGGGTGGCCTTGATGGCCTCTCTGGCCAGTGTGGAGTAGTGCAGTTTCACAGGCAGAAGGCAGAGTTCCTTGACGGTATCTGTGTTCTTCATGGTCGAGGCTTCCTCCACCATCTTCCCCTTCACCCATTCGGGGGCTGACCAGCTGCTGGGAGTGGCAGAACCACAGCCAAATATTTTAAACCTGGTGTTCACCATCTTTCTCTTTTCACCCGCTTTAATCTGTATTTTCATTTCATCACTACATGCTGGAGCCCCCACCCATCCGGTTCCAACATTTTTAGATGTCTTGCCAGGGGACCCCAGGTTTCAGGGATTTTCATAAGAATCAACTGCAGTCTCATGTGAATGCGAAGCCATAGCTGACAGCTCCCAGGGGCCAGGCAGGTAGGTGAGGGGCTGGAGCAGCAGCAGGGCTGCCACCATCTTGCAGGTTTGCTGGAAAATGTTGACACTGGAAGGATTCTCCAGTTGGAGCCTGCCTGGTGCGTGAAGGGGAAAAAAAGAGTGTTCTAGGCTGAGGAGATGGACCGTGTTTTTCATGCAATCAGTTGGCCTCCTTCACTCACTGCCTCCAGCACCTAGAACCATGTAGTTCAAGATGTTGTTTAATCACTAAGTCATGTCTGGCCCTTTGGACCCCAAGAGCCTTCCAGGTTCTACTGTCCATGGGATTTTCGAGGTAAGAATACTGGAGTAGGTTGTCATTCCTTCTCTAGGGGATCTTTCCAACACAGGGATCGAACCCACATCTCTTGCATCTCCTACACTGGCAGACATATTCTGTACCACTGCGTCACCTGGGAAGCCCTGTATTGCAAGATATGAAGTGAAGTGAAAGTTGCTCAGTCGTGTCTGACTCTTTGTGACCCCATGGACTGTAACCCCATGGACTGTACAGTCCATGGAATTCTCCAGGCCAGAATACTGGAGTGGATAGCCTTTCCCTTCTCCAGGGGATCTTCCCAACCCAGGGATCGAACCCTGGTCTCCTGTATTGCAGGCAGATTCTTTACCAGCTGAGCCACAAGGGAAGCCCGTATTGCAGGATAGGTGCTCAGTAAAATTACGGCATGAAAAAACATGATTCATCCAGGGACATAAGTTCCACAGGGCTGGAGAGTGGTGAGAAATGGACACCCAAGAGGTCAGAGCCTTGGTAAAGAATTCGCACCTTTACCTTGAGGGCTCTAGGAAGCTTTCAAAGGGTTTTAAGACGATTTATCTGATCAGGAACAAGTCACTTGGTACTTGAACTTGGAGCATGCTCGGAGGAAGACAGGTCAGATTTCAGATGGGATACTATAGAGAGGAAGGGGGTCTGGGTCAGGGTTGAAAAGCTGGTAGCTGGTGACTGAGATGCCTTGATGACTTAGTGGAAGGTCAGAAGGGAATGAGTACAGGTTTCTGTCCTGGATATCTGGGTGGCCGTCTTGCATTTACTGAAATGAGCAGTGGTTTGCTGAGAAGGTACACTGAACTTTGCACCTTGGTTTTGAGGACCCCAGGAGACATTCCTATATTCTGCATCAGAACACACCCAACTCTTATTCTTTCTACTCCTCTTTGCAAAGCTCTTCTGGAGGTTTGTTGGTACTCTCCACTCCCTTCATTAAGGTCTTTGTACCCGTATCCCCTCCTTAGAGGCCATTCTTCACTCCCATTAATCTCTATCTTCCCTTGCTCTGTCCCCCTAATCTGTTGATCTGCCCACTAGTTCTAAGCTCCATGAAGACAGGCACTTTGGTTCAACTGCAGTATTACCAGTCTCTGAAACTCTGAAGTGTTTGTGCAGTTATTGACTTCTGTTACTTGTGAATGTAGAGCCCTAGAGGAGTGGTCTGAATGAATTGTTTAGTATTCAGATGGTGGTTGAAGTCTTGGGTGTCACCATTACTTAGAGTGAGGGGTCTGAGGAGTACCATCTGTGGACTCTGGGACTCATTAGGTCCAAGATAGTGTCATGATCTGAGCTTCCCTAGTGGCTCAGACAGTAAAGAATACGCCTGAAGTGTGGGAGACTCAGGTTCAATCCCTGAGTCAGGAAGATCCCCTGGAGAAGGAAATGGCAACCCACTCCAGTATTCTTGCCTGGAGAATCCCATGGACAGAAGAGCCTGGAGGGCTACAGTCCATGGGGTCACGAAGAGTTGAACAGGACTGAGCAAGTAACACTTTCACTGTTAGGCTCATATTAAGATGTCATTTGACTTTCACTATGTTGACATTCCCACTGATGGTACAAAAGCGGTGGTGGTTGATACTGCTGGTTCTGCAGCACAAATCAGAGCTGTGGTACCAAGCTGTTTACAGTGGTTTTTGTTGTTGTTCAGTTGCTCAGTTTTGTTCAACTCTTTGCAGCCCCATGGACTGCAGCATGCCAGGCTTCCCTAGCCATCACCATCTTCCTGAGTTTGCTCCAAGTCATGTCCATTGAGTCAGTGATGCCATCCAACCATCTCATCCTCTGTCGTTCTCTTTTCCTCCCGCCTTCATTCTTTCCCAGCATCAGGGTCTTTTCCAATGAGTCGGCTCTTCGGATCTGGTGGCCAAAATATTGAAGCTTCAGCTTTAGCATCAGTCCTTCCAATGAATATTCAGGACTGATTTCCTTTAGGATGGACTGGTTTGATCTCCTTGCTGTCCAAGGGACTCTGAAGAGTCTTCTCCAGCACCACAGTTCAAAGGCATCAATTCTTCAGTGCTCAGCCTTTTTTATTGTCCAGCTCTCACCCATACATGACTACTGGAAAAATCATACCTTTGGCTATACGGACCTTTGTAGGCAAAGTGATAGCTCTGCTTTTGAATATGCTGTCTAGATTTGTCATTACTTTTCTTCCAAGGAGCTAGCATCCTTTAATTTCATGGCTGCAGTCACTGTCCATAGTGATTTTGGAGCCCAAGAAAATAGTCTGTCAGTTTCCATTTTTTCTCCATCTACTTGCTGTGGAGTGACAGGACTGGATGCCGTGATCTTCATTTTTCTAATGTTGAGCTTTAAGCCAGCTTTTCCACTCTCCTCTTTCACTTTCACAGGAGGCTTTTTAGTTCCTCTTCAATTTATGCTGTAAGGGTGGTGTCATCTGCATATCTGAGGTTATTGATATTTCTCCCAGGTATCTTGAGATTCCAGCTTGTGCTTCATTTAGCCTGACATTTCATATGATGTACTATGCATATAGGTTAAATAAACAGGGTGACAATTCACAGTCTTGACCTACTCGTTTCCCAATTTTAAACCAGTCTGTTGTTACATGTCTGGTTCTAACTTGTTTCTTGACGTGCATACAGGTTTCATAGCAGGTAGGTAAGGTGGTCTGATACTCCCATCTCTTGAAGAATGTTCCAGAGTTTATTGTGATCTACAGTCAAAGGCTTTAATGTAGTCAATGAAGCATAAGTAGATGTTTTTCTGGAATTCTCTAGCTTTTTCTATGATCCAGTGGATGTTGGCAATTGACCTCTGGTTCCTCTGCCTTTTCTAAATATAGCTTGTACATCTGGAAGTTCTTGGTGGTTATTGTAGTCATAGTATTCTTCACCACTGTGAACTTGTTAAAAAAAAATCCAATTTAATGTCTTTGATGAAGCAACAAAAATCAATTTTATTAAACTGCAACTTGAGTACTCATCTTTTTACTGGTCTGTGTGACAAAATGGGAAGTCAGCATAAAGCACTGATTCTTATGTAGCATCTTAACTTATGAGAATCTGGACAGCAGCTATGCCATTACTTGAGTTGAAAGAACAGCGGACAGAAAATGATGACTGTTTAGACAGGGGAACATGGCAGATACTTTCTTAAAAACGAATGAAGTGAACCAGATACTTCAAGGAAAATAACTGACATTATTGTTGGCAGTGATAAAATTTGAGCTTTCAGATGGAAATTTGAATTTTGGAAAACTTGATTTTGCTACCATGAGCTTGACAGCTTCCTGGTACTTTTCTTTCAAGATAGGTGGAGATGTTAAGGGAATGTTTCTTTTTTAACGTTATATAATAAAATGTGTCAACGTTGGAAGATCTACTTAACTCAGGGAGGTGATGTTTTCCAATGGCCGTGCTTGATGCTGGGAACTCAGGGATAGGTAAAAGATCCATTCAAAGCATCAGAGTGGAGTGAGGCCCCTGGTGTTTGATGTAACAGTGTGAACAGTTAACTGACAGGGTTTCAGGTTCTGCATCAGAACTTTAAGAAACTTAGCACTTGTCAAGTTTTGATGTAGTATCAAAGAAGACTATCGACGTTTATTTGAAAAGGCTGTTAAATCACTCCCTTTTTCTACCGTATATTTGTGTGAGAATGTTCCTCACCTTCAACTGGACAAAGTTTGGCACCATATTGACCTGCTCTCTCCCCGCCCCATTCCCCCCTACTCCCCCCAGGCAGACACTTAACAGCTCTGCTGATATGTACAATGTTGCTGCTCTTCTCTCCAAGTTATTTTTCTGGTTATATTTTGTAAAAATATTGTTTATGGTAACAGGCGGTATGCTTATTGAACGTTATTAGAAAGTCTCTGCTTTAGTTTCTAATATAGTAAATACCCGTAGATATAACCTATGTAAACAAGAGCCCCTGGGGTCCTCAGTAATGAAGAACGCACAGGGAGCCTGAGCCTGGGCCTCTGAGCAGCACGATGGGAGAGAGTGCAGTGCTTATCCTCCAGGACTGCTTGAGGGCCTTGGCCAGATGCCTGCGGGGACCAGTGAGGCCCTTCTCTGGAGACAGGCACCCTGGCCTGATGTGTCCTTACAGGTGAAGGGTTGTGCCTTTTCCTGGGGAGAAGAACCACCTGGAGATTCTCTAAGGGTTGAAGACCCACGGGTGCAGCTTGTGTGTAGCAGGATGGGCAGAGGAAAAGCTGCTCAGAGGAGTGGAAAGAGTTGGAAGAACATCATAGCAGTGTCAGTTCCTGTGAGCATCTCCGAGAATGGGGAGGGAAGTATCAGAGAAGCAGGTTTTGCTGGGAATGAGAAGTTGTCGAGGGTTCAGTGGTCAGGACTTCCCAGGGCCAATGAATGGCAGTGGGGTAGGGGGAGGCTCTGAAGGAAGGGGGTTAATTTTACTTATTTTTTCTTTTTTGACTGTGCTGTGTGGCATGTGGGATCTTTGTTCTCTGACCATGGATTGAACCCTTGCCTTCTGCAGTGGAAGCGCAGTCTTAACCACTGGACCACGAGGAAGTATCTGTTTGATGGCAATGGAGAGCAGGAAAAGGAAAAGGTGCTGAAAAGAAATTAGGGCAGGGCTTCAGAAATGGCTGGGATTTCATTTTAAAAGGTGGTAGAGGGACTTCTCTTGGAGAAGGCAGTGGCACCCCACTCCAGTACTCTTGCCTGGAAAATCCCACGGATGGAGGAGCCTGGTAGGCTGCAGTCGATGGGGTCGCTAAGAGTCGGACAGGACTGGGTGACTTCACTTTCACTTCTCACTTTCATGCATTGGAGGAGGAAATGGCAACCTACTCCAGTGTTCTTGCCTGGAGAATCCCAGGGTCGGGGGAGCCTGGTGGGCTACCGTCTCTGGGGTCACACAGTCGGACACGACTGAAGCGACTTAGCAGCAGCAGCAGAGGGACTTCTCTGGTGGTCCAGTGGCTAAGACTGCGTGGTTCCATAGCAGGGGCCCTGGGTACAATCTCTGGTCAGGGAATTAGATCCTGCATGCCACAACCAAGACCTGGTGCAGCCAAATAAATTAATATTTTTTTAAAAAAGGAAAGGATGGTGGAAACATTTGAGGTTGAGTGCAGAAGGAGGTTAGGGGATGAACCAGACAGATATCTGGACAAAGGGAGAAGCCCTGAGACAGGACTGAGCTAGGAACTGAAATGAAGGCTTGGGAAATGGAAGTTACTCTCCATTGCCATAGATGTTCCTATATATAAAATGTGTTGGAAGAGGTGGTTGAAGATAACCCTGTTGAAATAAAGTACTTCAAACCATGGCCCTTCTGTCCTCCACCTGCGTTCCCTTGGCAGTAGATGAACTTGCATTTTGCAGATGACCAGTGCTCTTAGCTCATGCTTGTTAGGCACCTACTCTGTTAGCTAGATGCCATGCTAAGAGCTTGATGATATTACACTCTGATTCACTCATCAGTCTGACCCTGGTCCTGTGAGTAGACCCATTTCACAGATGGCTAAACCTGTTGGGGAAATTAGGTAATTGGCCAGAGTCACAGCTAGGAATCTGCTGAACCCATATCTGAATGTCAGTTATTTGCCTCCAGCGCTCTTACCTGTTATACCGTGGACCATCTAGCGTGCATGCCTCTCCGGTCTCCCACCTCTTAGGACTTCTGTGTGTGCCTCTGCCTCCTTCATAGATTTATTAAAGGGAAGGTTCTTCCACTTGAGGACATGTTCACCTACACTTTTATCTTCAGTTTCTTCTTCAGAGGCTCTTTCTGTTCTACCTTCAAATGTGACTAATAAGTCTTATATAACTCAAATCTCCCAGTTAATCTTGGTGTCTTTTTCAGCCACTATTCTCCTTTTTTTCCCGCTATTTAAAATTAAACTCCCTGTACAGGCAGTCTGTCTCCACCACCTCAGTTCCTCCATCCCTCCTGTCCTCCTCCTCTGAGGGCCTGTTCCTGTTCCCCCTAAGCCACCAGTGTTGTTATTTTTATAAAAATGCCCTTTCAGCAAGTCCATTTTATTGTCTCCAGTTTTTATCTTTAAATTTTGTATTTTAATAATAAATATGTTTAATTATTATACAAAATTAGGATTATAAAAATGAGGGGGAAATCAATCATTGACCTATCTGGAAATAACCTTGCAATATTGTTGTATTTCCCTTTAGTCTTTTGTATTGCTCGTGCACATGTGTTCAGAGATACCTCCCCAGATTGGAGGTCACACTGTATACTTAGATTTTTAAATTCTGCTCTGTCTGTTTTGTTAGCATATTACGTGTATTTCTGAAGGTCATCTTTGGGAACATGACTGTTAGCTGCATGGCTGTTGATGGTGTTGCTTCCTTCCTGGCTTCCCTGTGCTCATGAACTGGGCCTCCTGGCTCTGCGGTCTGAGCTTCGAGGCCATAAGCAGGTTATTTAGCTCGTCTCCCGGTTTGCCCATCTCCAGGATGGTGGTGAGGGTGGATTGAGGTGGTGCACATGGAGCTCACCCTGTGCCTAGTGTTCCGCTTCCTCTTCACCCCTGCCCGTGACCTCTGCCTCGTTCGCCTTCCTCTCCTCACGCATTTCTCCAAGCTGACCCCTGCTCTCTCTTTCTGTCTCTGGATGCTGTCTCACGTAAGGTTTCCAGCGGTTCTTCTATTTGGCTCTGAAGTGTTAGTTTCCTGGGGCTACAGTAACATTACCACAGACTGAGGGGCTAAGCCAGCAGAAACGTGTTCTCTCAGAGTTCAAAAGGCTGGAAGTCTGAAATCCAGGTGTTGGCAGGACGGCTCCCTTGGATGCCTCTTTCTGGCTTTGGGTGGTTGTTGGTGATCCAGTTTCTGCCTCTTTCACATGGCCTTCTCTTTCAATCTGTCTCTGCTCTTGTAAGAACACCAGTCATTGGATGAGGGACTAATCCAATGTGACCTCATTGTGAGTTAAAACTAATTATACCTGCAAAGACCTTTTTTTCCCAAATAAGTCACTTTCGTAGGTTTCAGGTGGACAAGAATATTTGAGGGCCTCTCTTCAACCCACTTCAGTTACCTGGAGCTTCCTCCCAGGCCTGTTCACCTCACCTTCCCGGTTCCCAGTGGCCCACGTCTTTCCCTTCCTTTCATGGCTGAGCTTATAAAGAGAATTTTAGTTGCAGATTGAAGAAACCAACAGAGAGAACTTAGGTAGGAAAGATAAATATCTTACCAGGATTCTGGGTGTCTCATGGAACCAAAGTTCAGGAACAGAGCTGGGCGTTTCAGTCCAGGGTGGTCTCAGAGGATGGAGACCCTGGAGAGTCCCTGCCCAGCTCTTTTCCATTCTCTGTGTGTGCCACGCCGCCTGCACAGTAAGGAAAGAGCCCTGAAATGGACATGTTCTGCCCATCACACTCTTCTCTTGGTTCCTGGTTCTCTTCCTGCTGTCTTGTTTGTCCTTCTTGATTGCCTTCCGAGGTTCTTCTCTGGCCAGTGACCAGTGTGGTCTGCATACCCTCAGTGGTCTGGTCTTTCTCCATCCTGAGTCCAGGTTTCTCTCTGTTCTTAGGGGGTGTCCTTAGGTGATCGTGGCCATTACCATCTGTTGTTGTCTGTTTTAAATGCTATTTACTGAGAGTTTCGATGATTCTTAAATTTGTATCTCTTCTCCAGCCTTTCAGACCTCCAGGCTGATTTGCCTGCTTGTCCACCTGACATCTCCTTCCTTTTGTTGTTTTCATTACTGAGTCCTTGATCCTTTAGTTCTCAGCCTGAGTGGCAGCTCCTCAGAGAGGCTCTTGCTGGCCACCAGTGTTACTTTTGGTCATGTTGACTGAGCACAGTTACTGCCTTACCGTGCCGAGTTGTGAGGCCCTGTCTCTTACCCTCCCCTAGTGCAGGCTGGAAGTAGAGGGTGCATCTGTTTGGGGCTGTTTGTGTGGGAGGGTTAGTTCTTGGACTTGACTGAGTCAGACCTCCTGAAAGTGTCCGTCAGTCCATCTGTAAGCCTGAGACTCGGGCGGGTTAGAGGAGCGTTGTGAGCACCTGTGCCACACAGCCAGGTTGAGGAGACCTGAATTGCAGGCAGTTTTCCTGAGAGTGGACAAGGCACTGCTGGGAAGGCTACAGGTGGCTTAACCTCTGAGGGGTGGGCTTGGGGGTGGCTGGTGTAGATCCGAGAGGTAACAGAAGGGGCATAGAGCCTTCCTGGGAACCGATGGACTCGAGGCTGGACACTAATTGGCCTGGCATTTAAAACGTGCTTTTGAGTCAGTAACAGACTGTCATATCCTCTGTGCAATTTCTTAAGATATGGGAATTCACTGGATACATTTCCCATAATTTAAAACACGACATACTCAGGAAAAGGCTAAGCTGCGCACTGCTTTTCAGCTTTACAGCAGCATCTCTTCTGGTCTGAACATGTACTCACAGATTGAGGTGATGCTGGCTGGACAAGGAGAGCGCCTGGAGTTGCTGGGGTGCTGCTGAGATTCGGGGGGTGAACGATTCCAACCATTTGGTAACGTGGAATTATGTAGTAGATACAGAAGGGGAAAACCTCTGCTCCTGAGAGTGGTAGATTTCCCTATCACAGGCAAAAGTTTTTTGACTTTGCTTTTAATTTCTGTAGTTTAATTGTGCTTTGAAAAGTAGATTTTTTTTCAGAGATGGAGATATTTTGTAGTTTGTATTATATAATATGGTAGCCACATGTAGCTGTTGAAATGTCACCTGTGTGACCTTTTAGCTTTAATATGGGCTTCACTGATAGCTCAGTTGGTAAAGAATCCATCTGCAATGCAGGAGACCCTGGTTCGGTTCCTGGGTCGGGAAGATCCACTGGAGCACGGTAGGCTACCCAGTCCAGTATTCTTGGACTTCCCTTGTGGCTTAGCTGGTAAAGAATCTGCCTGCAGTGCAGGAGACCTGGGTTTGATCCCTGGGTTGGGAAGATCTCCTGGAGAGGGGAAGGGTTACCCATTCCAGTATTCTGGCCTGGAGAATTCCATGGAGTGTGTAGTCCATGGGGTCGCAAAGAGTTGGACACGACTGAGAGTCTTTCACTTTCATGGTTAAATGAGGGGCTTCCTGGATGGCTCAGCAGTAAAAAAAAAAAAAAAATTTTTTTCACCTGCAGTGCAGGAGACTCAGGTTCAATCCCTGAATTGGAAAGATACTCGAGGAGGACGTGGCAACCCGCTCGAGTATTCTTGCCTGGAGAATTCCATGGACAGAGGAGCCTGGTGCGCTACAGTCCATGGGGTCACAAAGAGTCAGACGTGACTGAAGCGACTTAGCAGGCAGGCACGCATACATGGTTAAATTTAAAAAAAAAAAACACACACCTGGCAAAAATAGCCATAGTGGATAGTATGGTCCTGTAGAGATTTGGGAGATCTGAGGAAAAGTCTTCATATAAGAGGGTGAGAATTGGGAAAATTAAAATCTGTTTAGGACCTAATATTTAGCAGCCTTTGTATATCTGAGTTGCTCTTGTGTGCTCACTTGTGTCCAACTCTTTGTGACCCCATGGACTGTAGCTCACCAGGCTTCTCTGTCCGTGGGATTTTCCAGGCAAGAATGCTGGAGTAGGTTGCCATTTCCTTCTCTAGGGATCTCCCTGACCCAGGGATCAAATCTGTGTTGCCTGCTTTGGCAGGCAGATTCTTTACCATTGCACCACCTGGGAAGCCTTGTGTTTGTCTAGACCTTTCTGAAATACAAAACCCCTTCCTAAAGTTGTATCCTTTGTCTTTTAACACCACCAGTGGCTGTCATATGATCAGAGAATTAAGGAATATTAAAGGAAGGCTAGTTAGCTAGTTCATTGAGCCCACGAGGAAAGCTCAAACAACTTTACCACCAAGTGCTCTATTCCTCAGGGTGCTTGCCTCCCTTACCACCAGGAACAACAAACTTTTATCTTACGATTGTATAATCATAATAGCTTGCACTTAACCTCCATTTTAGAATTTATAAAATCCGTACATACCAGTACCACATTTAATTCTCAAAACAGCCCTGAGATTTCAGTCTTATCTCCCCATTTTACAAATGAGGAAATTGGACCCAGAGGATTTATACAGCTACCCTCTCGGGGGCAACAGTGGGTCTGGTTTCCTTCATAAAACACACAACTTAATAGGCTTCCAGATGTCTGGCTCAAGATGGAGTACATCTTTTCCTCTATGCAAGAGGAAAACGCTAGCACCTGGTTTTCAGATGGTCCAACTGCCTTTTCCTTGTCTACTGTGCCCCATGTATTTCCTCTAGTCACGGTCTGTGCTGGGAATGACTCATTGTCCCCTAGTATCCATTCTCTCCTTTCTTGTAACAAAGTGTTTGTCGCTCAGTAGTGTCTTGACTTTGCGATCCCCTGGACTGTAGCCTGCCAGGCTCCTCTGTCCATGGAATTTTCCAGGCAAGAATATGAAGTGGGTTGCCATTCCTTTCTACAATATCTGAGATTAGGAACCTATATTGTATTGTGTAAATCTTGGAGTGTTGATCAAACATGATAGATAAATGTATATTTTAAATTTTAAAGAAGAGTTTGTATATATAATTAGAATTTTACTCGAACTATTTTGTGTTGTTGTTTAGTTGCTCAGTTGTGTCCAAGTCTTCGAGACCCCATGGACTGGAGCCTACCAGGCTCCTTTGTGTCCACCACTATCTCCTGGAGTTTGCTCAAGTTCATGTCCATTGAGTTGGTGATGCTATCTATCTCATCCTCTGCAGCTCCCTTCTTTTGTATTGTAGTATGGCCAATTAGCAATATTGTGGTAGTTTCAGGTGAACAGTGAAGGGACTTGGCCATCCATACACGTATATCCATTCTCCTCCAAACTCCCCTCCTATCCAGGCCAGCACATAGCATTGAGCAGAGTTCCATGTGCTATATGACAGGTTCTTGTTGGTTATCCATATTAAATATAGCAGTGTGTAGAGAACTCCCTCGGAGAAGGCAACGGCACCCCACTCCAGTACTCTTGCCTGGAAAATCCCATGGATGGAGGAGCCTGGTAGGCTGCAGTCCATGGGGTCTCGAAGACTCAGACACGACTGAGCGAGTTCACTTTCATGCATTGGAGAAGGAAGTGGCAACCCACTCCAGTGTTCTTGCCTGGAGCATCCCAGGGTTGGGGGAGCCTGGTGGGCTGTCGTCTATGGGGTCATACAGAGTCAGACACGACGACTGCAGACTTAGCAGCAGCAGCAAACTCCCTAACTATCCCTTCCCTGTAGCAACCATAAGTACTTTCTCTCAGTCTGTGAGTCTCTTTGATTCCCTGTATGAGGGATATCATACAATATTTCTCTTTTCCTGTAATCAGATTTACTTTTAAATATTTTATTTTATAAAAAAAACACACAGGGTTCCTAAACTTGCTGGGCTTAAAGCGTGTTCATTTTGGCTAGCGGCAGTCAACCCTGTTTTCTGGGTCTGTGGAGCCCATTCACCAGCTAGGGTTTTGAGTGTCTGGGGAGCCAAGACAGGCACAGTGCTGGAAGGGCCCTTAAGCCAAGTTTTGTTTTTTTGTGGCTGTCTTGTTTTTCTGTCATGGGAACAAAAGAATGATGTCCTTGGGGGTAATTTTCTCAGGACTAGGTAGAGGCTGCTGCCAGTGTCCATTCTACCAGCTGTCCTGTGAGGACAGGTCAGCCCAGACCAGTTGTGGGAGGGAGAGGCACAGAGCACAGCCCCTTCTCTTGGGGAAGTGCCAGGCCCCCGGGGGCCCAGGCAGTGTTCTCCCCTTGCTTCTGGTCTTTGTTGTTTCTTGACTGGAGACACCTGTAGTTACTTGTCATAAGGTGGGGTTGGGCTGCAGGGTTGTTGCTTAACCGCCAAGGGGGAGCCAGCCCAGAACATCACAGGGCCAAGACTGAGAACTGTGACTTCCACTCACGTGCACTCTGCTTGGGAAAAACTTCTTCCTTGAGGCCTTCCATCAGTTTCCTGTTGCTGCCTAACAAACTGGCCCCCAAGCCTGATGACTTGACACAATAGCTCTGTGTTCCCCTTTGCCAATTAGGTCAGGGCCTCAGAGCTCAGCTCGCCCTGTGTGGGGGGCTGTGCATTTGCAGGCAGCTGGCACAAGGGCTGGGTCTTCACTAGCAGGACCACCTTATCTGCGTGGACTTTGGCCAGGCTGCACTTCTCTGTGTGGCCTCTGCAGAGGGCTGATTCAGGTGTCTCGTGGTAACTGAGTTCCAAGGGCCTGGAGCAGAAGGTGCTGGGCTTTTTTCGGCCATCGGTAGAAGCCACACAGTGTCACCCATATTACATGGCTGTTTTTTTTTTTTTTTAATCTATCACAGAGCTTTCTGTATCATGACATTTAGAATGGTCTGCTTCAGGATGTCCAGTTACTATCAAGTTTTCTGTGGAATGGATACCAGAAGTGAACTCCTTAAAGGCATCAGTTTATTTAACAGATAATTGCCATGTACTTACTTTCAGCAGGACACTGATTGGTGCTGTGTAAGTACTGGTTAGTAGCTTCTCATGTTTCATTCTTTTGGGGGAGAGTGCGAACTAGGAAATAAGCAAGTTTCAGACCTGTGGTGAGTGCCCTGAGACCCATAGTGGAGGGACGGCACTTGGTTAGGTGAAGGCCATTCTGAGTAGATGGCCCCTGACAGAGGAGAAGGGAGGTAGAAGAAGAGCCTGGTCACTTCAGGTGCAGAGAACAGCGATTGCAAAGGCCATGAGGTGAGAGGAAAGTGCGCTGAAAGGGTGCCCCAGGAGCAAGATGGTGGGAGTCCGGGTTGGAGAGGAAGCTGGCTTTGGTCACCTGGCTGGGTTGCCCAGGACAGCATCAGTTTACTCCTGGTGAGCCAGGATTCAAGAGGGGAGTGCCTGCTGTGACTGTTAGAAGTGCCCTGGCACGGACAGTATGTTTTATGGTTGCTGTGGTATGGAAGAACATTGGTATTTTTCCCTTTGGTGCAGTGGGACACCAGTGAACAGTTTTAAGCAGAACTGTGACAAGATGTGAATTTTAAAAGATGGTTCAGATTGCCAGTGGAGAAGGAAATGGCAACCCGCTCCAGTACTCTTGCCTGGAGAATCCCATCGATAGAGGAGCCTGGTAGGCTACAGTCCATGGGGTGGCAAAGAGTCGGACACGACTGAGCGACTTAACTTTCACTTTCAGATTGCCAAATGAAGAATGGATTGTTGCAGTGAAAATAGAAGCAAGGATCATTTAAAGGAGACTTGATGAGAAATGATGTGACTTGGCCAAGCTGGCGGGTTGAGGAAAGCGATGTAAGTGGATAGACTGATTTCTCCTCTGGAGCTCAAGCTAGTCATTGTTCTGATGACTAAGAACAGTTATTTTTGGGGGGCTGTGCCATGCAGCATGTGGGATCTTAGTTCCTTGACCAGGAGTTGAACCTGTGCTCCCCTGCAGCTGAAGCACAGAGGCCTAACCACTGGACTGCTAGGTAGTTCTCCTATGACAGTTCTTAACTGCTTGCTTTGCAAACTTAGGAGCCGGTTATGTCAGGTGCTGAGATGAGGCCAGATGGGTGGTGCAGGGTTGTTTGGTATACACTGGGGATGAGAGAGCTATGCTTGGAACACTTGAAATGGACATAGAAAACCAGTGCAAGTGTTGGCTCGTAAGTGTAGTGGCCTAGAGTTGAGACTGAAGGTCATAGATAGACTTCAGGTCTTGTGAATGGAGACTCTCACCTGCGCATGGGCAGTAAAGTGAGGAGGGGATAGATACCCAGCCACTGAAGGAAGGAGAGGTGGGGATCCCCAAGAGGAGGGTGGGGATCACTGCATAGAGTGCTGATGAGGGGTGAGGAGAAAGAGTCCCCTAGACTTAGGACCTGTAGGTCCCAGGTGGGGGGAGTGAAAGCCAGATTGCCGGGAGTTAAAACATAAAGAGTTGAGGTAGGGGCGACCACCTATGTAGATGTGGCTTCAGGAAGGTTAGCTGTGGGAGGAGGGGGCCGAGGAAAGGGCTCCGTAGTTGGTGGGTGATGTGGGAACAGTGGAGAGTTCTGTTTTTAAATAGGGAGATCCTAAGTTGTGTGTTTAGTTGGGTGCAGCTGAGAATGAATCCCCTGGGATCTTGTTAGATGCAGATCCTAATTCAGCTGGGGGTGGGGGGCAAGTGAGTGCACTTCCCTAACAAGTCCCCCGGTGCCTCTGGTGGTGCTGGGCCGTGGGCTACACTCGGAGAAGCAAACACTGCTGATGTTAGAAGCTGGCTGGGAGAAGAGACTGGTGCAGTAATGGAAGGCTAAACGCCTTAGGAAAGCTAGGGGGAGGACGTTCTTATCTACCTCATTGCTGGCACCAGCTCTTTGGATTGGCTTTTGTTTCAGTTTGTTTCATGGTTTCAAAATTCATCCTAATTGGTATGCCACTCCCTCCAACTGAGCAAGTTTCCAGTGACATGGGACATGTGATAGACCTATTTTCATTAACTCTTGTGAGGTTAAACAGCAGCTTGAATTAGTATCAGGTTAAATTTATGTCTGAAAAAATAAATTTAACTAGTTAATTTTCAGCAAACAGTACTTTATTGTCATTTCAGCAACTCTCCTATACTTAACAGTGTGCATAAAGTGCTTCCTAAGCTCAGAATTTTAAGATTTGGAAGAGACAAGGTGAGGTCAAGAAAGATGGCTTTGATTGGGAAGGGGAGAGATTAAACTTAAAAGATTATTTTAAAATCTGAGACATATAGCAAAACATCATTATCAGTAGGTGCAGGCTAACATAGATATTCCTGATAAACTGAACATAAGTAGCTCTGAAGCTTTTTAAATACTGGCCTCTTACAAAATCGGGGGTGTTCTTGGGGGAGAAAGTGTGAGGGTATTTGGGTTATCTGGAGGGAGAGGCAAAAAGGAGGAATCAGGTACTTGGTGGATAACTGTGATTAGACACACAAGTTCCTCTCACTGCCACCCCCTTGTCTTTCCTGCAGCTGAGCTGGCTGAGACTCCCCGGGGAGGGAGCAGGGCCTGAGGAGAAGGCTCCAGCTCCAGGTGCACCTGTGTGCCTGCCCTCTTGTGACCTCATCGACCTCAGAGACACCCAGGGAGAAAGACCAGGCCACAGTCCATGCCTGCAGTTAGGCTCTTTGCCCCAAATGCTTACCTGAAATACACTTTATGGTTCCTTTAGAGTGAGCTGCTGTTTTCAGTGTCATTATGGAGGTCAGTGATTTGAGCCACTCTAAGATAATGAATGGTCAGAAAGTCCAAAAGCAGAGGTTCATTGACAAGACCCACAGGTCTTACAGAAGCTTGCTTATTTTGATAACTAACTTATCCCTTTATAGAAACTAACTTTAGAAATAATTTTTTTTTAGTTCTTAGGAAAATTGGCCAATGTAATTTCTTAACGATTGTTAAGCCTAAAACTTTACTCTTTTTTCAGAGGAAAACATGTTTAAGTCAGCTATAAAAAACCTAACTTAGATGTATTATTGAAGAGATAAAAGAACTTGAATAGACCTGCTTACAGAATTTGAATGCAGTTTTCCTGTATGTACATGCTGGGATATTTCCTAAATGTCACCTAATCTGGAGGAATAAATATTTGAGAGGAGTCAGTTTTATAAAAGAAAGATGAGGGGGAAGTATTCTATTAGATATAAACAGGAAGGTTCCATAAAGCATAGGTAGGTAGAACAAAGTCTAGATGATGATCTATGTATTTATGGGAATTTAGTTGATGATTAGTGCAGCGTTTTAAATTGGTTGGGAATGGATAAGATGTTGAATCAACTGGCGGTCTATTGGAAAAATAGTTGAAAGCTCTATATATTTTGTAGCACATAGAGATTCTGACTGGATTAAAGATTTAAATGTAAAAATTAAAAACATGGAAATATTAAAAAATATAAGAAATGTTTTATAGCCTTTGAGGTAAGGTGTTTTGGGAAAGGGTTTCTTAGCGTGATACTAAGGCTCTAAGCCATAAAAGATTATCTGCTTGAATACTCAGAATGTACCTATAGCAAAAGACATCTGATAGAGGAACTTGTTTAGGGGGGCGTTGGCTGTGCCACTCAGCATGTGGGATCTTAGTTCCAACCAGGGATTGAACCTATGCCATTTGTAATGGAAGGGCAGAGTCCTAATCACTGGACCACTTGGGAAGCCCCGATAATAGACGAACTGTAGTTTAATGACAAGCAAATTGGAGAAAATATTAGAAATAGACATTTATGATAAGAGATTAATATGCTTAGTATAAAAAGAACATTTCCAAACTAAATTGTTCAGCAAGTTTATTTTTGGAAATTTATTCATGGAGGAATAAAGAGAATCCTTATTACAACATTAGTTACGAAAATAAAATATTAAAAACAGTTTGTTGGAAATCTTCACCTAGAATTTTTGATCAGAAAACAAAAAATTGTCAGTAGTTTGGATTATAGCCCACCAGGGTCCTCTGTCTGGGCTTTGCCAGGCAAGAATACTGGAATGGGTTGCCATTTCCTTCTCCAGGTCTTCCTGACCCAGGGATCGAATCCATGTCTCCTGCAGTGACAAGTGGTTCTTTACCACTGAGCCAAGTGAAGCCCATAAGTTCCATAAGGGCAGAGATCTTTTTTTTTTGTAAAAAAATTTTTGGTTGTGCCGAATTGCATGTGGGAACTTACTTCCTGGGCCAGGGATCCAGACTGTGCCCCCATGTGTTCATAAGTTTGGAGTCTTAACCACGGATGGCCAGGAAAGTCCCCACAGATCTTTCTTTAAAATATACACATTGTTAATTTTTTAAAAAGAAACATTTATTTGACTACACTTGGTCTTACTTTTGGCTGTTCTGGGTTTTCATTTCTCTATTTGCAGTGAGCAGGGGCTACTCTGTTGCGGTGGTGCTCTGGCTTCTCATTGTCATGGCTTCTCTTGTTGCAGAGCATGGGCTCTAGAGTCAAGGGCTGCAGTAATTGTGGCTCCCAGGCTCTAGAGAACCAGCTCAATAGTTGTGGTGCACAAATTTGGATGCTCCACAGCACGTGGGGTCTTCCCAGGTCAGGGATCAAACTCATGTCTCCTGCATGGGCAGGCAGTTTCTCTACCACTGAGTCACCAGGGAAGTCCATAGGTAGTTTTTATTTAAACATAAATGGCATTATACTTTATGTACTTTTATGTATCTCAACATATTTTGAATATATTTCCAGGGGGGATAGATCGTTGTCTTTTTTATTCCCTGACATGTCCTGGAACAGTGCCTGAAATGTAGTACATTTCAAAAACAGAAGACTGAGTGAGTGAGCCTGAGAGCCCATCCGCAGGGACTGGTTAGACTAAGGTGCGCGCAGAATGCTGTGGGGCTGCTCAAAGGTTTGAGGTGGCCCCTCTTCGTTGTCCTGAGATGACCACAGTGCAGCACACAGGGTCTGAAGGGAAGTACACACCCCTGTTCATCCTGTTGAATGGGTGTTGTTTCTTGGGAGTAGGTGGGGACAAGAACATGTTGTACAGTAAGGTAACGCTTTATCTGTATTGTTCTGTGGAAAAGCACCAAGATCATGATTATTAGGAAAAAGGTATTTTCACTTCAGAAGAAATTTAAAAGCACATTATTTACATTTGAAAGTATTAGAAGCTCTCAAAGTTGGCTTGATTGCAATGAGCATATTGTAGAAATGTCATAATCTTGGTTTGTTTGCCTTTATTTTTATTAAGGTATAATTGAGTAAGTTTGCCTTTGAGGTAAAAAAGTGTTTTTGGTGCTGTAGTCTGCTCCTTTGTAGCACTTTTTGTTTTGGCCATGCTGCATAGTTTGCAGGATTTTCATTCCCCTTCTAGGGTTGGAACCTGGATCTGCAGCAGTGAGAGTGTGGCGTGCTAACTGCTGGACCACCTTGATATTCTCTTGTGGTGTCTTGTATTCGTGTTTTATCCTGCATCCTTTCACTGGTTGTTGTATAAGAATGGATGCAGTGGATGCTTTTTGTGTGTTTTTATTGACACCACAGCTGCAATCTATTGCTTTTTGGTGATACTACTTCTCAGTGTTAGATAGTAACACTCTTCAGGAAGGCTTCAGGGGGCATTATGGCAGAACTGAAAACCAAGTAAAGTGTACTTGGTCAAGGTCCTGGTAGCTGTAACAACTTGAAGTCACAGTCATAGAGTGGAGAGACCCATGAGCAGCTGTAATGAGCCTCCAGGGCACAGGGGACTGTCAGCCGAAGTGGAGCTTCCTTGCCAATAGAGTAAATTGTCAGAGGTAGAATTCTACTTTAGGTGTTCATTTCTGTGTAGCGGGGGAATGTTTTGTATAGTGGGTTCTCCACAGTTAGTTGGCAAGATCGAATAGCTTGATATAAAGACTCTAAGCCTGGACTGTAGGAGTGCTAGGTGCCTCTGAAGTGTGCATGCACTCCTCGGTCTGACAGACGCAACTGCAGAGCAGCAGGGGTGGACTTGGCCAGCAAGGGACCACCATTGTGATAAAGTGGGGGCCAACTGTTGGGTCTGAGACTGGGATTTACAGGCTGTTTTCCCAGATAATAGTTGCTGGGCACCAACTTGTGGCAAACTCTGGCCTGCTGCGTGTGCGTGCGTGTGTCCTATGAGCTCAGAGTGGTTTTTCTCTTTTAAAATAGTGAAAAAATGGAAAGAAGGCTATTTTGTGGCATGGGTAAGTGATACGAAGTTCAAGTTAATGTTCATAGACAGTTTTATTGGCGTACCCACGTCTGTTCTGTGTTGTCTGTGGCTGCTTTTGCAGTGGGAAAATGCGCCTGGAATTGTGGTACGTGTCTCTGGGCCTCTATAGGAAACTGCCACCACTCATGCACTGATCTCTTGGCCAGTGTGGCATCTGCAGGCCTCACCAGCAGAGCAGCAGCCTGGAGTCACAGAACCGTTTATTTTAACTGCTGTGCAGCATTGGCCTCCACAGAAAAAACATTCTGTGTCTTGTTTTCCTTTAAGATCTTCTGTTACCAGTTATGTGCTAGTGTACACTAAGCTAATGGGGCATTCTCTATACAAGAAGAATAGATAGGTTTTCTAAATTCCTCCAAATTAAATTCCCTTAGAAATCTCACTGTGATACTTGAAATTGGAATGTTCGTGAGAATTCCTTTGTGGAAGTTGTGCTGAGGAGGGTCTAAAAATAACCTCTTTGAGGGCAAGGAGTTGTTTGTTCTTCAGTTTAAATTCTCTTTTAGTTAACAAGACAGCAGTATGTGAAAGGTACCAGAACGTGAGCACTGGGGCTCCAGTCACAAAAGAGGCGTTTAGGTCCCCTCACGGGGCATTCGCAGAGCGTCTTGTTACTGTGTCAAGTGTCCGTGTGTGTTTGCTCTGGCGGCAGGCAGCCCCCACCTCCTTGCCAAGGTAGCAGCCACTTGGGCGGCACCTCTGTCTGCATTTGCCCATGTGCTCTCACGGAGGCAGGGGTCTGACTGCAGTTATGTTCCCGTGGAGTTGCTCCACGCTGGCAGCTGCTTGGTAATGCCCCCCTGCCGTGCTGCCACCTCTGTTGCCCTTGGCTTGTTGGGAGCCTGCAGTCTGGGCATGGCTCCGCTGAC
>SJYQ01004063.1:8981-64974 GCA_006410935.1 Redunca redunca
CCCGAACATATATTACACTGTTAATTCATCCCTAAGAAAATAATGATAATAATTACTGAAAAAGGATCTGTGATATTAATACATTTGTTTTATTAATAAAAACATACATATTTGGGAAGAAAACACAGAACATATAAATTCAGGGTAATTATTCAATAAAAAGTCAGTACTTATGAAAGGTGAAAAAGTCAACTTTTTTTTTTTCCTGTTAAAGGCCCTATAGCACATCTCTTAGGCTCTGTGGGACACAGAGTCTCTGTGGCAGCTTCTCAGCTCTGCTGGTGAGGAAACAGCATAAACCCCATGTAACCAAATACTCCTGACTGTGTTCCAAGAATGCTGTTACATGACCACAGGTTAATGCTTCAGTGACATCAGAAAAAAAATCTAGGAAAATTAGGGCAGACTTCCAGCCTCTTGCATGTACAAAAGTAACTTGCCCATTTTTTACTATGCAGTCTATGCTGAGTTATAATTATTTGTTTACAAGTATTTTTGACTGATTATAAGCTCCTTGAAGGAAAGGAATCATTTTACACTCATCTTTGTGCTCTGGAATATAGTATATTCCCTGTAACACAAATGATAACCAATAAATATATCAAATAAAGGAAGAAGACAGAAAGGGAACAATGTGATTATAATTAGACTATCTTTTTACCTGAAGAAAAAATATTTACTTTCCATCTATGGGAATGGTGCTACTCTACTCAAGTTTAAAACTGATTTCAGAGATAAACTGGGAAAGAGCCTAAACTCTTCATCAATCTGTAGTTTTTCATTTGAATATGAACTTCTTGGATGTAAATAAAATTTTCCAGATGACAAAGCCTTAGTGTTCATTTTTTACATTGACATGTCCACTAAAATTTTAATTATTTTCACATAACGTTCTAGAAAAACACACAAGGAACTCCAGAAAAATGACTCCTTCTGCGGAGGTAGAAATGTGGCAGTCTTGAGAATGCAGTGTCAGAAAATAAAAAGGGCCTACAACTTTCTGCCCCTCAAACATACTCACAAAAGCAACTGAGCAACTGTGAAGGGCTTTTTCCACGGAGAGAGAACACTACCCTATTTCAGAGCAAGCGCTAGGCCCTCTCTTTGCGTTCTGGTGCTAAGCTCTGTGTGTATAGGGTATTCAGTATATTGCTGCCCCCAGGGCGACAAGTTTAGTGAATGGGTTTGGGAGTGTCATCAGAAGAAGGTGGATGGTAATGACAACCTCTGTTTATCAGTGACAGGCTGGTAACATTAAAACTATGGTTTCCGAAAGTTGTAAGGCACAAAGTACAAAACTGGGCCATGGAGATTATATAATGTCGCTATATTCACATTCAGAGACTGATCCGGGACACACAATAAACCCATGGGATCCCTAGGCCCCTGTTATTTCCTCTCTAGCACATTATTTCTTCTAAGATGTAGCTCAAGAAGGTGTGTACTATGCTGGCTGTAAGGGGAAAAGATGAAAAGGACAAGTGTTTCAGGTATTTGCACACTTACACAAGGATCCCAAAGCCGCATCTCGGTGTTAAACATAAAATGTTTCCTTAGCTATTACTACACAAGGGCTTCCCTGGTGGCTCAGAGGTTAAAGCATCTGCCTGGAGTGCAGGAGAACTGGGTTTGATCCCTGGGTCGGGAAGATCCCTTGGAGAAGGAAATGGCAACCTACTCCGGTACTCTTGCCTGGAGAATCCCATGAAGGGAGGAGCCTGATAGGCTACAGTCCATGGGGTTGCAAAGAGTCAGACACAACTGAGCGACTTCACTCACTCACTCACTCACACAAGCTAAACCTCTAATTTTTCATCTGTGAAAACAGTAAGGCACAGAGCAGTCGAAGTACCTGTTACAATGTCATCTCTGACATTACAAATTCTCTCTGGTGTCATGCTAAAGAACTACACTCCTGGAACCAAACCAGAGAATTAAAATTTCATACTTTCATGGAAAAAAAAAAAGAATTATTTTTAATTCTAGCAAAGATGGTTTTATTAGTCACTTCCTCAAAGGAGAGGACCACACAGATGGATGAAAACGGCAAGTGTTTAACTTCTTGAAGTCACTGTGACTCATTTCACATTTGGCGTGTTTCTGTTCTTCTTTCTGGGCTTTCGGACCACATGTTAAAATATCAGCTGGTGCCACCTACCAGGGAGCTCACAGTTAACGGCTGATCCATGCTGTCCTGTCTACAAGACGACGACGTTTACTGTTTCTTCTCAATCACTTCATCTGTTTCAAAGGCAAAAAAAAAGCAGAGCTAGGGTTATTTCTTGAGAATTCAGGTCTCATATCCCAAAACCCAGGGTTATTTCTGCCTGAGAAAAAATATGAACCAATGGCAATAAGTTATATAATCTGAGACTACTGGAAATTTCTTTTTGAAAATACAAAACTGCAGGTGGTTGTAAGGTTTCTTGAAGCAGACTCTGAAAAGAGGAGGTATGCAGGGATTTAATTATCGCCTAGTGCCCAGTAAGAACCTGCTGGGTGTTATCTTTCTTAGAACACCATGCAAGGTTATAAAGTGGGTTTACTTGCTTCAGAAGGAGAAGGAAGGTCTTGTGACTGAGAGCATGGACTCTTAGACCTGGAGCCAGTCTGGGCTTAACCTGTCTTCCTGGCTGTGGTAGGTGGAATTCTAAGATGGCACTGTGATACGCCTTGGGATCCGCAGGTTTATACAATCACCTCCCCTTGAGTGTAGAGAAGACCTGTGACTAGCTTTTGACCTCAGCAAAACATGGCATAGGCGATGGGACATTACTCCCATGTTTACATCCTGTCATATGGCAAAGATGAACAGATTTTTGCAGATATATTAAGGCCCCTAAACATTTGACGTTAAGTTCATCAGAAGGGAGGTTATCCAGAGTGGGAGATCATTCAAAGAAAAAGACATTCTTCTGCTGACCTTGAAGACTCAGTCATCATGAGTTCCATAGCTACAGGGAGGTGATGCTGCCAAGAATGACGTGAGTAACACCAAGAATAATGATGTGAATAATGCCAAGAACAACACCCAGCAGGTTCTTACTGGGCACTAGGCAATAACTAAATCCCTGCATACCGCCTCTTTTCAGAGTCTGCTTCAAGAAACCTTATAACCACCTGCAGTTTTGTATTTTCAAAAAGAAATTTCCAGTAGTCTCAGATTATATAACTTATTGCAATTGGTTCATATTTTTTCTTAGAATAAGACCTCAAGCCTCAGATCTCATCCTAACCTTGGTAAACACCTCCATGCTGCCTTGTGAGGCCTCGAGCAGTGGACCTAGTTATGCCTAGGCTGCCTAGGGTCCTGACCCCACGAAACTGTGAGATAATAAATGTATGTTGTCTTAACACATGAAGCTTGGGGTGATTTGTAATGCAGCAACAGAAAACAGAATACTTTACAGGGTGACTGCAGGTAAATATATAGCTTTCTGTGCATCTGAATAAAGGGGAAAAATAATAATACCTAAGTCATGTCGATGTGGTAAGGATTAAATGACTTAGCATATCAAGTGCTTAGAACAGTTCCCAGCACACAGTCAATATCATATCAATGTTTGCTCTCATTAGAATCTTGATTTTGCAACTGAGAAAGCTGAGACTTCAGGATGGTAAGTGAATGTACCCAAGTTCAAATACTCACTCAATAAATGCTAGTCTCCTTTCTTTGTATGCTAGCTTAGATCAAGCACTGCATTATCAGTTCCCACTTCTAAATTTATTTTGGCTTTTAAACTCCACTACTCAATTATGTGATGTTGGACACATAACTTCTCCTCAGTTCCTCATTCATGAAATGAGGGAGCTAAGCGTCTTTCAAGTTATAACCTTCTGTGATACTAGAAACTTCAGAGGTACATCATTCGATCCTTTTGTGCTATTTTCTGGCCTGAATCCATGAATGTAAAGCTTTCCGAGGAAAGTCACTCAGTATGTTCCAATCTCTCACCTTCATCCCCTCCAGTGATCCCTGCAGCAAACATCAAGCTATGAACCAGTAGGCTGCAGAAATGCCCAAGAAAGAAATGACCTGCAGGAAGCACCAGTCACAGCACAGTTTTAAAATCCAAATCAATCCTGGGACCACTGAATATAGGCAATCCCACTGGGGGAATTACTACTTCTCAGGGAGAATAAGCCAGGAAAAAAAAAGAAGACATTAAAAGAGCTGGAGACAGAACAGAGGCTTCGGGAGAATTTGAGGCTGGGTAGAGAGAGAAGAGGACAGGAAATACTAGTTACTGATTGATTAGAGTCTCCTAAAAACAGAGAGTGAATTCTCTGAGGGCTTACTCAGATCTTTAAACAGAGCACAAGTAATTTAAAAAGTTGGAAACATTAGGAGAGCAGTTCTAAAATCATATAAACCTGAGATGTTCAAAAGGCAGGTTTCTGGGACTTCCCTGGTGGTCCAGGGGTTAAGACTCTGTGCTCCAGTGTAATGGGGATGGGGATGGGTTTGATCCTTGGTCGGGGAACTGAGATCCCACATGCCAAGTGGCATGGCCAAACAAAGAAAGTGTTAGTCGCTCAGTTGTCTCCGACCCTGTGACCCCATGGCTGTAGCCCACCAGGCTCCTCCATCCATGGGATTTTCCAGGCAGGAATACTGAAGTGGGTTGCCATTTCCTTCTCCAGGGGATCGTCCCAACTCAGGAATCAAACCTGGGTCTCCTGCATTGCAGGCAGACTCTTCACCATCTGATCCACTAGGGAAGCTTCTTTGGCATGGCCAAAGAAGAAACAATAAAATAAATGAAATTCAGATTCCTGGAACTCAAAAGGATTCTGGATCCATTAGTTTCAAGTCCACTGACAGGCACGGATTGTTAGGATGTGGCCCAGGTAATTCTAATTCGTGAGACTTCCAAGCAATGCTTCGAAAGACACTGCATCTGAGAATGGATCAAGCTGGATTCTCAGTTTCAAGCAAAGAACCCACAGAATGATAATGGAAGGATCACAAATTTCCAAGGGGGCCGGAGAAACTGGGCTTGGAGGCTATATATCTGGGAACATCACCCCAAATCACACAGCAGCTGTGGCCTGCTGCCTGTCGCTGACGGGTAGGGCAGCCAGCAGCTTCCACTGCCAACACCAGCTGCTGTCCTGGAAACCACCTGGGGAGCTGCCACACAGTTTCTCATGTCACTGGTTTCTATTTCAAAATATGACATGGAAGTGCATCTGACCGGCAGAACCTAGGGCACATGCCTGCAGCCGGGCTGCGCAGGGGGTTGAAAGTGCAAATATCTAGTGCTTTACTCCTCCATAGGAGGCAAAGTAGGATCTGCCAAGTGCGAAAAGGTAGATGCAGGGCTGGGTGGCCAAAAGCAACGATAAGCGTGCACAGAAGTCAAAGCTTTCCACGATAGCTTCTAGATGTATAAAATGTTTAATTCAATATATCTTAAACACCAGAATTTACTGAGTTGCTATAGATGAAAACCTCTAGTTAAACCTCTCTTTAACTCTACTCCACAGAAACAAATCTTTACAGGGTTCTTAGTAATTTTTAAGAGTGCAAAGGGCTCCCAAGAACAACAACAAAAAACTGAAAACCAGCTCCTCTAGACCTTTTATGCAAACAAAGAAACAAACAAACAGAAAACAAACCTCACCAAACTACTTTGATTTAACCAGAAATACAGTGGGCTATAAGAATCTAAAAGATGAACAAATTGTTGTCAAGGATCACCTTCAGGGGCTTTCTTGATGGCTCAGTGGTAGAGAATCTGCCTGCCAGTGTTGAAGACAGGTTTGATCCCTGGTCCTGGAAGATTCCACCTACAGTGAAGTGACTGAGCCCCTGCACCACAACTGTTGAACGTGTGCTCTAGAGTCTGGGAGCTGCAATCACTGAGCCCATGTGTTGCAACTACTGAAGCCCTGGCACCCTGAAGCCCGTGCTCTGCAACGAGAGAAGCCGCTGCAATGAGAAGCCTGCTCATGACAACTGCAGAGTAGCCCCCGCTCGCTGCAACTCGAGAAAACTCCGTGCAGCAGCAAAGACCCAGCACAGCCAAAAATAAAAACATAAATAGAATTTTGTTTTTACAAAAGGATCACCTCCCATTTGTACCACTGAAGACTTACTAAAATAATTAGAAAATTGAGGACATAATAAGAGATACCTTATCTCAGAGAACCTAGTACCCACAAGAGCAAATGTGACGGATGGCTATATAATCTGCAATACCCATTCTCTTTTTCTGCTATAAAAATGTAACCTTTTTATAGCCACCGGGGTAAAAACCTACACTTCTTGGCTTTCTTGGAATCAGATGTGGCCATGTTACCAAGTTCTGGCCAATGGGGTGTGAACACAAGTACTGTGATCAAAGTCTGGATCCTGCCTTTAAAGAAAAGGTCATGGCCTTCAACCATCCTTCCCTTCCCTTCCCACCGGCTGGAATGCTAACCTTCAGCTGAGCCATCTTTGGCCTATGAGAATGAGCCTTAGTGAATCGAGAAAAGGAGCACTCTAGTTTGCTTACACTCAGACCATTATGACAAAGATAAGTTTCTTTCTTACCTAATGCTTTGTTTAGATCTGTATACTGACAAATGCAGTAAGTTTAACCTAAAAAGGGTAATTCAGTATAACCCAAGGGAGTCTACTGCCATTACTGCTCAGAATATACCTCCTCTATCACCCTTCCCCAACCCTGGTATCAGCACTCTGCCTGTCCTGCCTCCACACCTTTGCTCCAGGTACCAGAAGCCACAAAAAAACACTCCTTCCCTCTTCCCTCCCCACAGCACACCTAAATCCTGCCCATCCTCTAAGATCCACTGATCATCTAAAAGTTGCAGACTGCTTCTGAATTGATATTATGTTATCCTTCAAACTAGCAGATATTATAAGCAAAGCCCAAAGGCAACATATGGTGGTGATAAATATTTAATTTTGTTGTCACAGTAAATTTAGAAATTCTAATTTAGTTATCAACATTTAAAAACTGAGAGATTTCATATAAAAATTCAGTTAAAGCTTCTCTTAAAAAAAAATCAGAGAATCTGGCTCCACTGAGCCTGATACTTGGAATACTTATTTGTTATTATTTGTCTTCTACCCTAAGTTTCTAACAGTGCTTCCTACATAATAAGGTCTATATATATAGACCTTACATAAACATATATAATACACACACACACACACACACACATGCGTGCATGCTCAGTTGCTTCAGTCATGTCCAACTCTTTGGGACCCCATGAACTATAGCCTGCCAGGCTCTTCTGTCCATTGGATTCTCCAGGCAAGACTGCTGGAATGGGTTGTCAAGCCCTCGTACAGAGACTCTTCCCCTCCCAGATACTGAATCTGCATCTCCTGCATTGCAGGTGGATTCTTTATCCACTAAGCCACCTAGGAAGCCCTACACACACACACACACACACACAATATTTGTCGAACAAATGAAAATGTAATTCCCTTAAAGTATACAGTACACTTCCCAACACATTCCCAGGAATATAACAAAAGCTTAGTAAATATTTGGCTGTAGATCTATATTAAAAGGTATCTTCCAAAGGCGTTAACCAGCCTTTAGGAACTTATAGGTGGCTCATTTAATTTTCTTAATAGTCAATTTATTAATTCAATCCTATATTCATTCAACAAACATGGACTGAACACCTAGAACGTGCCAGGCATTATTCTAGGCTTGTGGAGGTCATCAGTGAACAAAACTGGCAAAGATTTCTGCCCTCATGGAGCGAACATACAGAGAATAAACCTGTTCAATAAATAAACTGTATAGAAGCTGGAAGGTAATATGTATTATTGAAAAAAAGTAAGAAAATCAGGAATGCTGCAGAGGGCATCTGTCGGGCAGCAGGTAATAAATGGCGTTTTCAAGATAGGTATCACTTTCAAGGGTTTCCCGGGTGGCTCAGTGGTAGAGAACCCACCTGCCAATGCAGGAAATACAGGAGACGTGGGTTTGATCCATGAGTTGGAAAGATCCCCTGGAGAAGGAAGTGACGACCCACTCCAGTATGCTTGCCTGGAGAATCCCACGGACAGAGGAGCCTGGTGGGCTACAGTCCACGGGGTCACAAAGAGTTGGACACGACTGAGCATGCACGTGCCCACATACACACACACACACACACACTCCACTTTGAAGCCAAAAAGAAGCAGGGGCTTGAAGGAGATGAGGATTAGGAAAGAGTCAGTGCAGATGCCCTAAAGTGGCAATGTGTCTTTTTGTGTGTTTGAGAAAAAGCAAGAGGAGCAGGGTGAACGGAGAGGAGAGTGGTGGGACATGAAACAAGAGAGGCAACGAAAGTAAGAGGTCACCGCAAGGTCACCAAACAGACTTTCACTTTTACTCAGAGTTAAATGGGGACCCATTTAGGGCTATGGGCAAATGAGGGACATCCATGACGGTATAATTTAAAAAGTGACCTTGCGGTGTGCTATTGAAAATGGACTATGGGCAGCAAGGGAAGAGGGGAGAGGTGATGGCACCTTGCTGACTGCAGCGGATCAAGCCAATATGATGTCTAGTATTTCCTCCACTTCCAGCAGGAGGAAAGACAAATTAAGTGCCATAATAATAAGCAAATGGTCCTTAAAGGAAGGAAGTAATCCATGTCACATCAGTGACAGGAGAGTGGGCATGATGCTGGAAATGCTGTCTTCTCCAGATCCTCACACTTCGGCACTTATCATGGGAGGACAGACTGAAGGTGACTTCGAGTGCTAGAGATAAGATAAACCTTGCAGTTTGGAGGATCAGAAATACACAGAAACAGGACACCCCAGAGGATGCCAAAGGCACAGGGAAAGGACTCGACGTCATACACAAATAAAATATAAAGTCCCTTTTCAAAGTGGAGGCTCTGGGACTTCCTGGCGGTCCAATGGCTAAGAATCTGCACTCCCAAAGCAGGGGGCCTGGATTAGATCCCTGGGTGGGGAACTAGGATGGTTCTGTAACTAAGACTCAGCACAGCCTAAATAAATTTTTTTTTAAGTGGAGCCTCCAGGAGCACATAGTGCAAAGACAGCCTTTGGCTTCAGCTTGGGTGTGAGTCCCAGCTTCATTATCTACTTGCTAGTCATCCTCACTGGACCCTCCCAGGCTCACTTCTCTCATTCACAACTGGGCTCCTTACCACTCCATCAATTCAGAGTGGTCTGTGCTGTGCTGTACTTAGTTGCCCAGTTGTGTCTGACTCTTTGTGACCCCATGGACTGTAGCCACCAGGCTCCTCTGTCCATGGGGATTCTCCAGGCAAATACTGGAGTGGGCTGCCATTCCCTCCTCTATACCCTTCCGAACCCAGGGATCGAACCAGGTCTCCCACATTGCAGGCAGATTCTTTACCATCTGAGCCACCAGGGAAGCCCAAGAATACTGGCGTGGGTAGCCTATCCCTTCTCCAGGGGATCTTCCTGACCCAGGAATCGAACTAGAGTCTCCTACATTGCAGGTGGACTCTACCAGCTGAGCTACCAGGGAAGCCCTCAGAGGGGTCTACAACTAATCAGAAACATTCATCAGGAATGCCTGATTTAATCTCAGCCTGCTCCCTACTCTCTGCTCCCAGAAGAGCCCATATTCCCGAAGCTTGATAACATCTAAACTGCAGTCTTGCGATACATTTACCCTGTAAGATACCTCTTGAAAGTTCTTTTTGTTTTAGAGCTCCTGTTTTCTTGCCTTTATCTCTGGAATATAGGTTCCAAAGACACAACCATTCCTCTTTGAATGGACCTTTTAAAGAGTAAAGAGTCCTCTCTCTGTTCATCCTCACGTACAACACTGTGGGGGAATCAGGCACAGAAGGGGTATCGGGACCATATATTTACAATGAGCACATGGAGACCAACCCCAGTACCCGTGGAACAGCTAACAAGTAGCTCCAGGAACCATCTGAGCAATTCCTGACTGTGCCCAGAGGAGGTGGGGCAAAAATCAAATCTCAGCCAAGAGTGGCCTGGGAGGGGGCACGACCTTCTCCAAACTGATATAGCTTTGACGCTTACTCTCTCTGTGCCCTCAAGGTATTACACCCAATACCAGGATCCTTCTGGGTTCAGGGTCCCACCTGGATGTCTCTGTGTCTCAACTGCCCCCAAGGAAATGAAGCAGCTCTATGATCTTGCACTTTATAGTCAGGAGCAAGTAATGTCAAGAATAAGAGGAAAATGTCCGACCGGTTAACACAGTGTTTCTTTTGTGACCTTTTGAGCCTTAATTTTTAATTCCCTTAATTTTCCTTCTTTTTCTTACTTTGTGTGTGTGTGTGTGTGTGTGTAAGCTTAGAATCCTAACTTCCTTGCACACACAGAACCAGATTTTCCAGAATACAAAGTATAGAATATAGACCAACCAGCCAGTGAACAGTCTCCTTAGAGACGGGGCACACGAGACAGCCAGTGAGACCTTGGCGCAAACATGTCATTGGCTCCCTGGCACTCCTTTCAGACTGACCGCTGTGTAGAACTGGATGAGCAGGTGTAGGCTGCTGGAAGGTGACAGAGGCCAGAACACCTCACGCCTGTCCTGGAGTCTCATTTCTGATTGGTCAATCCAGCAGCCTTTCTTCTCCCCACTGGGTTATAGTTCATGTTTTCCAGGAAGAAAAGGGTGCATTTTACAGCTGGAGATGAAGGAAATGATCATAACCTAGGCCGTGGGCTGCGGTGACCTAATCTGATTTAGATAAAAGGAAGCAAAGGGTCACTCCCATGCCTTTAATGACAGACACAGAAAGATGGAGCTCCTGAGTCACACATTAACAGATTGGGACCTGCTTCAGGAAAAGAAAAAAAAGACCTAAGCCCATTCTTGCTATTTGGAAGGATTCAGACCCAAGATTATTTTTTTATACTTGACAGATCATTTCTATGCAATATTTGTAAATCAGAAATCTACCATGACCCAGAGGATATCTCATTTGTATTAAAATATTGGTAAGATAAATATGAAATTTGATCCAAATATGAGAACTAGCTTTGATTGATTTTTTTATATGCTTGTTAAGTACTACATGCGAGTACTCACTGGGGATCAGGTGTTTGTTTCCTATCCCCAGGAGGATGTTGTGTTAGTCACTCAGCCATGTCTAACTCTTTGCAACCCCGTAGACTGTAGCCTGCCAGGCTCCTCTGTCCAGGGAATTCTCCAGACAAGAATACTGGAGTGGATAGCTGTCCCCCAACCCAGAGATCAAACCCAGGTCTCCTGCATTTCAGGCAGACTCTTTACCATCTGAGCCGCCAGGGGAGCCCATCCTCAGAAGGATATCCAAAGGTAAACACACCTTGGCAGTGTGGTTTAGGTTAGATCAATCGGCAGGAATGCAGTTGCTTCAGGAAAGATTATTAAATAAATCACCACACCCAACATATGTTTTAAATTACTCTGAGGTAAATCTGGGCCACTCTGAGTGCAATCAAGTCACACTTTGGGCCATAAGAGAATTATTTCTCATAGCGTACTACAATGTTTGTTCTGACACCAGGATGAAGTCGCTGCATAGTCTTAACCCAACCGTTCAGGCTTTGGGGCCACATGCCTGTAGGAGATTCCAGCTTCTACCACTTGTGAGACAGTAGTGCAATGGTGCCTTATTTAACTTTTTTGTGCGCTTTATCTTCATCTATTAAATGGAGAGAAATAACAGTTTTCCAGAAGAACTGGAATGGAAATTTATTTAAAGAAACACACAAACAAAATTCTATTATAGTTCCTGGCACACAGTAGGAAGATAAAAAAAATCAGCCCCTTTTCACATCAAATGGTTAGGAAAGTAAAGTGATACAGACTTCTATTGTAGATATCAGAAATGACTAATGTCTAACTCCTTGCTTCATTGCAGTTAGCTTTTTGCCAGACACTGTCAGTTGTCTATCCAACAGCCGCCCACTCCTCCAGCCCCCACCATTCTTCCTGCCAGCAGGGTCCAATCTCACTAGAGATACTCACTTTTCCAGACTCCTTGGCACTTAGGGCTCGACTAGTTGACAGTTGACAAAATCTTGGACAAAAGGACAAGAAGGAAGCAATTTCTTGGGAGGACTCTGAGAGACTTTCATCTCCTATACAAAAAGACTACAGAATATGTGCCTTTTCATCAGCTGGACACGTGTCTTCATGTAAAACTTGAAATGCAGCAGCCATCTTGCAACCCAGATGGGTCAAGCCTAAGAGGCAGCTGGTGTGCGGAGGATGGCAGAGGTGGAGGGTGGAGGGAGCTTGGCTCCTTGCAGATACTGCTGAGCTGCTGAAGTTATCTTGAAACCATTCTTCTCTGAACTGTTATTGTGTAAGACACAAGTACCATTGTCTAAGGCACTCTTAGGATTCCATAATCTGCTGCCTAATTGATACAGGGTTACTCTGGCAATACAGGGAAATACTGGTATTTACCTATGGGAATCCAGTGGTGAAAGTGGTGATTCTGAATATCAATAAGACAAAGAAGGAGAAGAATTTTGTGAGATTTAACTGTCAAAGTAAATATTTCTAAGACAATATTATATTTTTCTTTGATTAAAATATAAACAGTGGTAAAGAATTCACCTGCCAATGCAGGAGACCCAAGAGATCCCTGGGTTGGGAAGATCTCCTGGAGTAGGAAATAGCAACCAGTTCCAGTATTCTTGCCTGAAAAAGTCCATGGACAGAGGAGTCTGGTGGGCTACAGTACATAGGATTGCAAAGAGTTGGACATGACTGAGCAACTAGACACATACACACACAACACTTTACATACTCTTTCTTGATGACTCAGCCTCATTTCAATGTACCTACTAACAGCAATGTTTCCCTCTATTTCTAACTTGCTTTCATCTAGAAAATCACTTGGAAAAATAACTTCACCAAACCGCTCTGACTTCAGTCTTTGTCTCCTTTTAGTCTAGCTCAATCACTCTAATTTGAGCTTATTTGTAAAATCAAAGCTGAACTGGACACAGGTCTGAAGGGATCTCCTGTATAGTCTCCTGTGAGTAAACTATATGCTGATTACAATGACTGCTACATGATTTATAATTTGATTGCTCAAAAGTCATTTTTCTTACCTTTCCCCCCACCTCCACTTCCTTCTAGATAAGAGCAGCTGAGTTCTGTGAAGGTGAGGTAAGACTATGTATCTCACCTTTAATTCAGCAAAAGCTATCATAATAATAATAGATAGGGCTTCTCTGGTGGCTCAGATGGTTAAGAATCTATCTACAATGCAGGAGACCTAGGTTTGATCCCTGGGTGGGGAAGATCTGCTGGAGAAGGAAATGGCAACCCACTTCAGTATTCTTGCCTAGGAAATCTCATGGACAGGGGAGTCTGGCAGACTACAGTCCATGGGGTCGCAAAGAGTCAGACACGACTGAGCTACTAACACACACACACACACAACTAACCTAAAGCTTTCCTTCCCTGGTTAACTGAAATAAAGTACTAACCCCCATGAGCTCAGTCCTCACAATAGCCTTATCAAACAGGAGGCAGTTGAGTCTCGATCAAACCAACGGTGGCAAGAGGCTTGGTGGCAGGAAGCACTCATCAACTGATAATGATCATCTCCATTTTAAAGGGGAGGAAACTAGGGCCTAGAATAGGCAAGCAAGTTAACTAAGTGGTGGAGCAAAGACTTAAAACTAGGTGTGCGAGATCCCAGAGTTCATACTATTAGTCACACAGTGATACTGGCAATTCATATTTAATAGTCAATGATGAAATCATGGGAAGGTCAAATTCTTGGGCTTCGGATAAGAGCAGAAATGAGACTTCAGTTTGGCATTACTAGCATCTGATTCATAGTCTTTTTGTTGCCAAAAAGTAAAAGGGCATCCATTCCCTCCACTTGTTTCTTAGGCAGGATGATTCGATGTCTGTGGACTGAACACCTGGAATATGTAGTTAAGAAATTCAATGCAGGGCTTCCTTGGTGGCTTAGTGGTAAAGAACTGGCCTGCCAATGTAGGAGACACGGGCTTGATCCCTGGTCTGGGAAGATCCTGCGTGCCGTGGGGAAACTGAGCCTGTGTGCCACAAACTACAGCCTGTCTCTAGAGCCCAGCTCTGCAACTACTGAGCCCACGTGCTGCAACTGCTGAAGTCTGCGCACGTAGAGCCTGTGCTGGCAACAAGAGAAGCCTGCGCACCGCCCCCACTGGCTGCAACTAGAGAAAAGGCTTCAAAGCAATGAAGACCCAGCAGAGCTAAAAAATAAGTAAATAAATAAAAATAAACATTAAAAGAAAAGAAATTCAATGCATAGCTATCTAACGAAGACAGTTCAATTTAAAATATTTGCTGGTTTTTAATATAAAATTTCAGTTGTGGTATTCAAATTACTTGGCCATAAGAAAGAATGAAATAATTGCCTTTGTAGCAACATGGATGGACAGAGAGATTATCTTACTGAGTGAAAAAGCCAAAGACAAATATTATATGATATCAGTTATACGCGGAATCTAAAAAGTAATACAAATGAACTTATTTACAAAACAGAACAGACTCAGAGATAGAAAACAAACTTCCCAAAGGGGAAACGGAGGTAGGAATAAATTAGGAGCAGGGAATTAACAGATGTACAATACTATATATAAAATAGATAACAAGTATGCGCTGTATAGCACAGGGAACGATAGTCAATGTCATATAACTTATAATGGATGAGAATTAGAAGAAAATACATATGTATAACTGAATTGGTTTTCTGTACATCTGAAACTAAGATGATATTGTAAATCAACTATACTTCAATACAAAAATAAAATAAATTGTGATATTCAAAAGGCATTTCATATGCTCATAAATGTACTAATCCATGATTCTGCTGTATTTTTAAATGAGATGATTCAATTAATATTTTCATAAAACAATAAAAACTTCATAAAACATTTGGAAAATGAATTTGAAGTGCTGGGAAGAAATGCAGCTAATTTGTCACCATAAATTCACAAGAGCTCAACTGTGTTATCTTGCTGTTAAAATACTAAAATTTCCTAGAAATTATGCATTCTAAAGATAAACCACCCATAAACCACCAAACTCTAATATCCACTTGAACATACTTCCCTTTCATTGTAATTTGCTTTTAAGAAAATACCATCCAGAAGTTATCTAATTCAATGAAGCATAATGAGTCAGAAATAAAATTTCTAAATATCATTTTCTTTGCCTGCCAGATGCCTGAAGCCCAGAGATGAGGTCAGTCCTTGGGCATTATTAATCAATTAATTTTCATATAGTTCTTAAGGGCAGTACACGAACAAGATGAATTTAATCCAGCACTATTTTCAAAAGCAAAAACTGTCCTAGAATACCTCTCATCCACTGCTTCTCCAGGGTTTCTCAACCACAGGAAATATTCTAACTGTTCAATATATTTCAATAGACAGCTGCAGTCACATTTCTGGTTTTGAAGTAGACAATCTCTTCAATGTAGTGGACAAAATCAAAACAGGCTGTGTCCCTCCAGAACTTTCCCTGGCAGGTTACTTTTAAATGCTTAAAAAATTCCCTATACTGCCAACTGTGTGCTTAGTCGCTCAGTCGTGTCCGACCCTTTGTGACCCTATGGACTATTGCCCATCAAGGTCCTCTGTCCATGGGACGTTTCAGCCAAGAACACTGGAGTGAGTTGCCATTTCCTCTCCCAGGGAATCATCTCCTATGTCTCCTGCGTTGCAGGTGGATACTTTACCGGCGGAACCATCAGGGAAGCCCCTATGTATTGCCCAAATCATTAGCAAGTGGCAGTCCAGTCCCGTTTCTCTTTGCACACCCCCCTCACTTCCTATTTTCCTTCCCTGCAGCTGACATCCCTCCACTCTGATGTAGTTTCCTCTGAGTGCGGTTCCTGGGCCACCTGCAACATAATTACTCAGTGGAGGAGGAAGGTGGTTGTTAACAAGAAACAGATTTCTATGCCTCACCCAGTCAGAATTTCTGGGAAGGGTGCCCCACAGATCTCTATTTTTATCAAGCGCCCCAGAAGATCTTTATGTTCATTGAAACCTGAGACTCAGTGCATTAGGAAAAAGTTCTCTAAGACAGTTACCAATAACCTCTAAACGCCTGGCCTTGATCAGCTGAATAGTACCTGCTGCTGCTGCTGCTGCTGCTAAGTCGCTTCAGTCGTGTCCGACTCTGTGCGACCCCATAGATGGCAGCCCACCAGGCTCCTCCGTCCCTGGGATTCTCCAGGCAAGAACACTGGAGTGGGTTGCCATGTCCTTCTCCAATGCATGAAAGTGAAGAGTGAAAGTGAAGTCGCTCAGTCATGTCGGACTCTTAGCAACCCCATGGACTGCAGCCTATCAGGCTCCTCCACCCATGCGATTTTCCAGGCAAGAACACTGGAGTGGGTCGCCATTGCCTTTACAACAAACTCCTGCCTCATTTTAAATGAAGTAGAGGTATTTCCGTTCTCGTCCCACTTCCCTCACCTTTGTTCAGCCACTCCGTCGGGTCTGACTCTTTGCAACCTCATAGACTGCAGCAGGCCAGGTTTCCCTGTCCTTCACCATAGCCGGAGCTCGCTCAAACTCATGTCCATTGAGTTGGTGATGCCATCCCACCAGCTCATCCTCTGTCGCCCCCTTCTCCTCTTGCCTTCAATCTGTCCCAGCATCAGGGTCTTTTCTAATGAGTCAGCTCTTCACATCAGGTGGCCAAAGTATTGGAGCTTCAGCTTCAGCATCAGTCCTTCCAACGAATACTCAGGACTGATTTCCTTTAGGACTGATTGGTTTGATCTCCTTGCAGGCCAAGGGACTCTCAAGAGTCTTTGCCAGCACCACAGTTCCAACGCATCAATTCTTTAGCACTTTTTTTTTTACTGTCCAGCTCTCACATCCGTACATGACTATTGGAAAAACCATAGCTTTGACTATATGGACTTTTGTAGGCAAAGTAATGTCTCTGCTTTTTAATATGCTGTCTAGGTGTGTCATTACTTTTCTTTCAAGGAGCAAGTGTCTTTTAATTTCATGGCTGCAGTCACCATCCACAGTGATTTTGGAGCCCAAGAAAATAAAGTCTGTCACTGTTTCCATTGTCTCCCCATCTATTTGCCATGAAGTGATGGGACCGGATGCCATGATCTTAATTTTTTGAATGTTGAGTTTCAAGCCAGCTTTTTCTTTTAACACACTTTATGTTAAGTCTTTTCTCTTAATGTTCTTTTATTCCATGTTTCTATCAAGGCTTCAATTAAGGCTTAGTCTGAGCACTGTGTCTTCACTCCAGCCACTTTCACCATGGCATCCAACTGGGATTGAGTGAGAACTCAATAGTTCCAAGGCTAACTACCTCTTTCTCACAAGTATTACCTCTAAGTAAATTCATTCATTCATTGACTTATTCAACATTATTTATGAAGCTCCTACTTCATGCTAGGAGCTAGTGAGCAAATATACAGACGCTATTGATCTTACGAAACTTATATTCTGCTAGAGGCAGGAAATTGAGCAGAGAGATGCTAAGATATTAACCATCTGCACAAATAAATCACTAAAACTGTGGTAAGTGCTACAAATACAAAATACAACAGACAGTTATGCATTTGGGGGGCAAAAATACCTCAGAAGTGGTGACGTGTTCTTCTCAGTACTTTAGGAAGACACTGATTTGCCTTGTTACCTGATGTCAGCTTTGATCACCTAAGTTACATCTGCCAGGCTTCTTCCCTGTAGAGACACTAATTTTCCTCTTATAATTACCAAGTATCTTATAGCGAGTTACTTTGAGAAATGCAAATATACGTTTGCCTATTCATTTTAGCATTCAAAGACGATTCATTCCTGAAGCAGTTATTTCTGTAGAGTCTGAAAGTGGTGAATTTTATATTTCTGTCCTTCTATATCATTATTCTATATTTATTAGTTTAGTTGGGGTTTTTGTTGAAGGTTGATTAATTTTTATACAAAATTTTTAAAGTTTTAGCCTAATAGATCTATTTTTCCTTTATGATACCTGGGTTACACATCATTCTTTAGAGGGTCTTCACACTCACTAATGATAAAAATTTTAAATAGGTCTGAACCAGAGATCAAATTGCCAACATCTGCTGGATCATGGAAAAAGCAAGAGAGTTGCAGAAAAACATTTATTTCTGCTTTATTGACTATGCCAAAGCCTTTGACTGTGTGGATCACAAGAAACTGTGGAAATTTCTGAGAGAGATGGGAATACCAGACCACCTGACCTGCCTCTTGAGAAATCTGTATGCAGGTCAGGAAGCAACAGTTAGAACAGGACATGGAACAACAGACTGGTTCCAAATAGGAAAAGGAGTACGTCAAGGCTGTATATTGTCACCCTNTTTGGCCACCTCATGCGAAGAGTTGATTCATTGGAAAAGACTCTGATGCTGGGAGGGACTGGGGGCAGGAGAAGAAGGGGACGACAGAGGATGAGATGGTGGATGGCATCACTGACTCGACAGACGTGAGTCTGAGTGAACTCCGGAAGTTGGTGATGGATAGGGAGCCCTGGCGTGCTGCAATTCATGGGGTCGCAAAGACTGAGCAACTGAACTGAACTGAACCAATCTTTTTCTCCAAGTAATTTTATGGTTAGTTATTTTTGAATGAATACCTTTGATCTGTGTGGAATTTACTTTTATGTAAGGAGTCTGACAAAGACACAGTTTCTTTTTCTCATGAGGCAACCTGACTCTGAATCTCTTAATTTTGCTTAGCTTCTTGTTTAATTCTCAACTCTGCTCAATAAGGTGATCTGCCCAAACTAGACACATAGTCCATTATTTATTCAAATGAAGTAATCTCTGGTGGCTCAGGTGGTAAAGAATCTGCCTGTAATGGATGAGACCTGGGTTCCATCCCTGGGTTGGGAGGATCGCTTGGAGAAGGGAATGGCTACCCCCTCCAGTATTCTTGCCTGGAGAGTTCCATGGACAGAGGTCCCTGACAGGCTCCAGTCCATGTGGATGCAAAGAGTTGGACATGACTGAGCACCTAACACTGTTAATAATACCTCAATGAAGCTGAAAAAAAACAGAGTCTGTGAATGATGGGTAAACTCACATAGAAAAAAAGATACTGGCAATTCAGAAAGGAGGCAAGGATGCAACTGTGTTCGAGGTACCCCAGGACTGGACTGAGAGTGATTAAAAAAATGTAGAAGGATAAATAGCTATTGGGAGAGATTCTAAGGGGAAAACACATAGAGCTTGGAAGTGAAGTGGACAGACTGGGACACAGGAGCACAAGCAGGCAAAGATACTGTGAATGTTGCATGCAAGGGAAGCAGAGATGGTGACGCATCTGACTTCAGAAGAGATTTCTCCTGTATTTCAGTGAATGCCATCAACATCCAATCAGTTACACAAACCTGGGAAAACCTGGAAACAGTTGCCATACGTCTCCTTCCTCCCTCAATCCACATCCATTCTATCACTCTGTCTACTGAGTCACCCTCAAGATAACTCTCAAATCTGCATTTTCTCACCATCTTTCTTCACAGGAGCCTAATCTGTGTCATTCTTTATTCTGTCTGCATCACTAGAATAGCCTTCTAATTGGTCTATTTGTTTCCGTCGCTGCCTCTTTGTTTAATTCTACATACAACCAGCATGTCATTCAAATATTGTCATTTCTTCCCTTAAAACCCTTTAACAGCTTCCCATCACTGTCAATATCACAGATCTTTAATAGGTCCCACAGAGCTGGGTCTGATCCAGTTGCCAAACCACCAGCCTTCTCTGAACCCTCATTTCACACATTTACTTCCTCTGTATCCTTCCAGGGTTAGTTTAAGCATCTCTTCCTCAGGCAGATATTTTTGACTACTTCCAGACTAAGCCACACTCTTAGTCATACACTCATGGAGAAATATAAGACAAACCTATGTTGAGGGATTTTCTACAAAACAACTGGCCAGTGTTCTGAAAACGGGTCAAGATGATGAAAGCCAGACAAAGACTGAGGGAACATTTCTGACCGAAAGGGACTAAGCAGACATGACAGCAAAATGCCACATGAAATCCTGGATGGGGCTCTGGGCCAGAAGGAGGACACTGCTGGAACACGAGCAAGACCTGTAGACTAGGAATGCCACGTGTGACCCTGGATGGGACTCTGGACCAGAAGGAGGACACTGGTGGAACGCGAGCAAGACCTGTAGACTAGGCAATATAGTATTGTAACAACGTTAGCATCCTATTTTGATAACTACCATGATTAATGAGGTGTTAACATTTGGGGAAAATGGGTAAAGGATACAGAGAAATTCTATGTACTATTTTTGCAGTTTTCTGTAAGTCTGAAATTACTTAAAATTAAATATTTGTAAAATGTTCAGCTAGTACCTTAACAATCCCTTCAACAAAGGTCAACAAAAGGAAAAAAGTTTGCATCACATGCAATATATATAATACTGGCTATATTAAACTATAAGGCATATTTGGGTAACAGTAAGAAAGAGATAAAAAGTTGAATAAAAACAGGCAAATGAACAAGTCATGAGAGAACTATGAATGGCTAAGCAACATGTGAAAGAATGTTAATTTCACTAGTAATTACAAAACTATGAATTTGAAACTGTATTTTCATTTATTTGATAAACTTTACACAATCCATCATACTTAATATTGAAGACTGGAAGAAAAATTGGCTGTTTAAAAAACAGTACATGTTTCTGTTGACCCAGCAAGTCCAAGTTTTTCCCATAGACTGTCCTGCCCAATAAAACACTAATAACACACACACACACACACACACACACACACACACACTCAAACACACATTTGCTCTAAATCAATGCAGAATAGCTTAAAAATGTGACAGTTCTGGAAACTGAAATATGTAGGAGGAAACGGAAATATGCAGGAGGTTATTTGAAAAAAAATTTCTATAGTAAATGAAGCCATTAGAAAAGACTTACATCTGTATGCTCTGAACCAGGAAGTTGTCCCAATTACAGCATTAAGTGAAAAAAAAGCAAGTTGTAAAATAACACGACTCCCATCTTGTATTCCTAATACACACGTATTTAATGTATGCTGGTGTTTGCAAGAAAAAAGTTGAACAACATACACTGGATTGTTTTCAGCTGGTGACTCAGGCAGTAAAGAATCTGTCTGCAATACGGGAGACCTTGGTTCGATCCCTGGGTTGAGAAGATACCTTGGAGAAGGGAATGGTGACCCACTCCAGTATTCTTGCCTGGAGAATTCCATGGACAGAAGAGCCTGGTGGGCTAAAGTACAGGGGGTCGAAAAGAGTCAGACACAGTTGAGAGACTAACACTTTCACTTTCAATATAATTTGTTACAGATATGTATCACTTTATAATCAGACAAATAATACTTTTTTTTAAAAAAGCCTATAAATCGTAAGTAGGTAGCTCCAGATTTTTAGTCCAGCCCTGCCACTTTCTGGATGTATGGATTCTGATCAATTATTCTGATCAGTTATCCCCTGAGTCTATTTCCTTGGTCTAATGTGAGACTCATGCCCAACCATGTTATGGCAGTGATACCAGTTGAAATATACAGTTATTCAAGGGCTCTCAAAGCTGAGAGAGACTCTATGTCCTTATGGCTGGGCTGGGTGACCTTGATGTTACACCATAACATGCCTGTTGTTGTTTAGTAAAGTCGCCTTTGAGTCTTTTGTGAACCCCATGGACTGTAGCCCTCCAGGTTCCTCTGTCCATGGAATCTTCCAGGCAAGAATGCTGGAGTGGGTTGCCATTTCCTTCTCCAGGGGATCGAACCTGCATCTCCTCCGTTGGCAGGCAGACTCTTTAACACTGCCACCACCACTGCGGCTGCTGGAGACAGCAATTCACTGGCTATAGATCTTAAGGAAAACAGCTTGGGAGAATTCTGCTTCATGAACCTTCCAGCCAGTCCTGCTAAAATCAAGGTCTAAGTGCTCACCTGCTCCCTTCTGCCTTTCATGAATCCTCTCTTCTGGACCAGGTATCAGGTGTCCCTTGCACAAGGGTAAGGCTTGTTTGCATCAGGTTAGTCCCCTGCTCAAAAAAGCAACTGGCAACCTACTGCCCACCAGAAGAGGTCCAAACACTCTCGCCAGCCCTCGGCCTGTGCACTCCTGACTTGTTTTCCACTGCTTCGTAATATATGGCTTCCTCTACTTCTCTTTTTGAGCAAACCCTCTCTGCCCTAACCCAACATCCGCCATTCAGAAGGTTCGACATCCTTTCTAAAACTTCCCACCAACTCTGTGGTTTTCTGATTTCATCTATTTTAAAATAGGTAATAACAAGGAAATAAAACACAGTATTGGGTGACATTATAAAAACCCCAAGGCAGCACTGACACATGTTATCCCATAAAAATGTATATGAAAGTCAGAGGAATAAATGCATAAAACTTAAGCACAAATCTGAATATGAAATTAAATTTAGCTTCTAAATAGGTTTTCCTCTAAGTATGGTTTATGGGCCACCTGCATCAGAATTCTCTGAAAAGGTTGTTAAAAGAAGTCTCCCAGGCCCTGTCTAGACTTACTGAATAATAAATAACCTCTGGGAGGACCTCTCTGGTGCTCCAGGGGTTATGACCCTGCACTTCCAATGTAGGGGCACAGGTTCAGTTCCTGGTTGGGGAACTAAGATCCCACATACTACATGGCCAAAAAATAAAACAAATTTTTTTTTGAAACTTATAGGGGTGGCATGGAAGTCATTCTGGTTTTTCGAGACTAGTTTGAGATGCACTGCCTCAGTGACAGTGACCTTTCTCAGTCTTTCAATAATATTACACTTGACAAAAAGAAAGGGCTTCCCTTGTGGCTCAGATGGTAGAGAATCTGCCGGCAATGCAGGAGCCTCGGGTTCGATCCCTGGGTTGGGAAGATCCCCTGGAGAAAGAAATGGCTACCCACTCCAGCATTCTTGCCTGGAGAATTCCATGGACAGAGGAGCCTGGTGGGCTACAGGCCATGGGGTCACAAAGAGTTGGACACGATTGAGTGACTAACACTTTCACTAACATTCTAATGAAAGAAAAAGAACCTTGATCTCCTAAGAATGTCATTTACATTTCTTTCAAAGCCATATTTGAATTTCTTGAACTTTTCAATATTTGGACAAAAAAGTTTCACACCCACTACTGATTCCAAATGATTTTCATTTTTTTCCCCCTTAAAGAAGTATAATGATTCAGTAAGCAGTTTCTCTGCCTCATTTTTACAAAAACAGGAATGTATAAAGGATTTATTCCAGGTTTCTCTTTTCTAACCTCATTCCATTCACCACTTCCAATTGTTCTTCCCGTTAAAGAAAATTTACCTTGTGGAACAACTTAAAAGCCAATCTTTCAAGGACAAAACAGATTGGAAAAAAAAGTGGAGTCAACCCATCAGAAGACTGAAGCGTGAACCCACAGGCAAGAAGGCCTCCCCGTATTTCTTTCCAGTGGCTGAAATTCATGCTCCCAGAGTTAAAAGACGAGGCTCCAGCAACTGGTTAAATAAAATTACAGGGTTCTTAGATGAGCAGAAGTTAACCAAGATGGCCATTAGTGATTACAGTTCTCTTTCTGCTTTTAATGAAAAGGTGCACAGTTGATTACTGGCCTAGCCATTCAAGTCTGAAATGTAATACTCCCCCAGAGACCCACCCTAAGAAGTACCTTAGAGTGTACCTCTAAGTACCTGCGAAGACAAAACAGGCAGGCAGTGTTAACTGGGGCCTAGAAGGGTTAAAAATGACTCATCACTGGCCACCTGTTTCCAGATAAACCAGAGTCAAATCAAGTGAAGCAATCAAAGTGAATAATTTGTGATGGGTCTCTGAACAGTTATCTCTTATATGAGCCTGGGTTGAATCTTTGATTCAGTCACTGCAGTACTGCTGAAACCTAAGTATAGCAGAAGTGTAAAAGCAAAACACCAAATTCATCAAAACTCAAATTCTTTCATCCTTAACTAAGTTTAAACTCACAAATTTTTAAAACAGTTCCTTTAAATAAACTGGACTTCAGTTAAATAATTACTTACACAAAAAGGTAAAATCAAACAACACAGGCTATATTTTTTAAAATCAGATTTAAAAAAATATTCCTCAACTAAGTAGTATCCATGAACTTTTTACACAAGACCAAGAATAGTTTTTGCCTCCTTAGAAAAAACGATGAGTTACAAATTTCTGAAAATTATTTATGAGAACAAATAATTATGAGGACTAAATTGCCAACATTAGTTGGACCATAGAAAAAGCAAGGGGATTCCAGAAAAAAATCTACTTCTGCTTCATTGACTATGGGAAAGCCTTGGACTGTGTGAATCACAGCAAGCTGTGGAAAATTCTTAAAGAGAAGGGAACACCAGACTACATTATCTGTCTCCTGAGAAACCTGTATGCAGGTCAAGAAGCAAGTTAGAACCTTACATAGAACAACTGACTGGTTCAAAATTGGGAAAGGAGTACGAGGCTGTATATTGTCAGCCTGCTTATTTAACTTATATGCAGAGTACATCATGTGAAAATGTTGGGTTGGATGAGTCATAAGCTAGAATCAAGATTGCAGGGAGAAATATCAATGACCTCAGATATGCAGATGATACCACTCTAATGGCAGAAAGTGAAGAGGAACTAAAGAGCCAAAAAGTGAAGAGGAACTAAACAGCCTCACCTTGAAAAAGGTGAGTGAAACAGTTGACTTAAAACTCAACATTAAAAAAAAACTAATATCATGGCATCTGTTCCCATCACTTCACAGCAAATAGAAGGGGAAAAAGTGGAAGCAGTGACAGATTTTCTTTTCTTGGGCTCCAAAATCACTGTGGATGGTAACTGCTGCCATGAAATTAAAAGACACTTGCTTCTTAGAAGGAAAGCTACGACAAACCTAGACAGCATATTAAAAAGCAAAGACATTACTTTGCCAACAAAGGTCCATATATAGTCAAAGTTATGGTTTTTCCAGTGGTCATGTACAAATGTGATAATTGGATCATAAAAAAGGCTGAAGGCTGAAGAATTGATGATGCTTGAGAGTCCCTTGGACTGCAAGGAGATCAAACCAAGGGAAATCAACCTGAATATTCACTGGAAGGATTGTTGCTAAAGCTGAAGCTCCAATACTTTGGCCAGCTGATGTGAAGAGCCAACTCACTGGAAAAAACCTTGATGCTGTGAAAAATTGAAGGCAAAAGGCGAAGAGAGTTGCAGAGGATGAGATGGTTAGATAGCATCACCAACTCGGTGGACATGAACTTGAGCAAACTCTGGGAAACAGTAGAGGACAGGGAAGCCTGGCTGCAATCCATGGGGTTGCAAAATGTCAGAGACAATTAAGTGACTGACCACCACCACCAATATAATGTTAAAATATTGGAATCAATGATGACATACTCCTTCCTAAAGAAGTTCTGGAGGAGTTGAGAATTTTTTATTCTTTGTTGCCACAGCAGTCTTCCCACCTCTAATTAAAATCTGGCATCTATTTTTTTTTAAATTGAGGTATAGCTGAAGTATAATATGTTAGTGGCAGGTCCAATAATAAAAAAGGTCTGGCCTTTTATAATTAGATGTGACGCAGTTATTTCACCAAGTCAAAGAACAGCTGATATTTAACTTTTAATATTAAAGTTAAAATATTTAAATTAAAATATTAATACTCCAAAATATTCTGAATAAAAATGGTCATGAAATGCCATCATAACTTCACCATGGCTTATGAATGGGAGATATATGAGACTCTAAAAAAGTGGATAAAGGTGGATGGCATAGAAATTTTTCAAACTACTGATACATTTCCAATAATATAATATATACATACTCATCTGTAACATCTCTCCTTATCCAGTGATTATATATAATGTAAATATCTCCCTAATATAATATATTATACAGCATATATATTACATATAATGTATATATTTTATAATGCACACATTTATATAATGTACACATTATATTATGTATATACTACACACATTGTAGCTTCCCAGGTAGCTCAGTGGGTTAAGAACCTGCCTGCAATGTAGGAGACACAGGTTTGATCCCTGGGTCCATAGGGCTGCAAAGAGTTTGAAACAACTAAGTCGACTTAGCACACACACACATTGTACAAAAGATAACACAGTACATATTACACGGGCCTCCCTGGTGGCTCCAATGGTAAAGAATCTGCCTTCAATGCAGAAGACCTGGGTTCGATCCCTGGGTCAGCAAGATCCCCTAGAGTAGGAAATGGCAACTCGCTCCAGTCTTCTCACCTGGAGAATCCGAGGGACACAGGAGCCTGGCGGGCTACAGTCCCTGGGGTCTCAAAGAATCGGACACGACTGAACAACTCACACACACACACATCTTCCTGCCTCCAGCAAAGGTTCACTAGGTATAAGAAGGGATGTTACAAATGAATATAATTACATAGGTCAACTTTTAGGCAAAAACAAATTGGAACCCTTCTTAATAAGGAATTTAATGAAAAATACCATTTACAACACCATTCAACATCAAGGAAAAATAGCAAACATTTTGTATAAGAAACTGGGTACTAATTCTATGCAGGAGATGATAAACTCTACAGTGGAAATGACTGGAGCACCAACTCTCATGAAGACGAGCCCCCACTTTTCTCACTCCAATCAGTGTCCCCACCTAAGTCAGGAAAGCAGACACTGAGTCAGACTGTCTAAGTTTGATGCTCAGCTCTGTCACTCTCTGAGCAATGACCCTGAGCAATTTACCTAGCTTCTTTGTGCTTCAGTTTTTTAATCCGCAAAATTGTACCTATTGTATAAGATTGTTTTATGAATTAATAATAATAACAAACCCATGGAGCGATTAACCTCGTGTCAGACACTTCTTAGAACTTTCCATTTATATCTATTTATTCATTTACTCCTCCCCCAAACCTTATAGAGAAAAACTAACACCCCAATTGAAAGACAAATAAACTGAAGCTCAGAAAACTTAGGAACTCACCCAAAGACACGTAACTCGTAAATGGCAAAAAGAGTTCATGTTCCTAACCACTACATTATCTTTGAGATAACACATGTAAAGGCTGAGTACAGCGCCCAGCATATGGCACATGTTTCATAACTAATGCTTATTAATAAGCATTTGTCAAATGTTTGCAAGATTCTGAGGTTACATCAGGGCTTGGGAGGAAAGAATATTTTCATCAAGTGGAGAGGTGTTCTGTGGATGTGGAATAGGTGTGGGACCACACTGTATGTACCCCAGGTTAACACCTCTCTTCCACATAAAACAAAGAATCCTGATGTCTGGCTGTCTAAAGTTTTCCCTTCTTCATCCCAGTGTCACTGGGATCCTACGTTAGGCTGTCATTATCTGACACCAGATTACACCTGCACTCTCTCCTTTTGCCAATCCACTCACCACCCAATTGCCAAAGTGCCCTTCCATAAAGATTCTTTCACGCCTGCCCCTTTCAAGAAACCTATCTTGAATTGGCTATGTTGCCAAAATCAAATTTCCACTCCCTTGCTTTCAAGGACCTTAGTAAGACATGAAAGGAACATGACTTTAACTCTAGTTCAAGTGTTCCGGTGCCTACTTACCGAATAAATACTTGATAAGAATGGCAGTGTTTCATTATGCAGAGAATAGCAATGTTTGTGCTACTTCAAAACCATGATAAGCAGTTTTAAAATTTTATTTATTTTGGGCACAGCCCAAGAGAAAAAAACTTAAATATTTAAGTATCTCATCTTAAACAGCTTGACTGGAGTCTCAAAAGGGAAGAATACCAGAGAAAAATCTGCTTTACTATATGCACTATAATGTTAATATCTAGGCAAATTTCAGTCAGCTTTCTGATCTTTCATTCTGAAATTAGATCATGAATCACAGGGTAAACCTCCAATGACTGAGGATGGAAAATGAGAACTATTAAAAAAAGGGGGAAGGTGGAGGCATAACACCCTTCATATTCAAGATCACACAATGCATTCATTTCCAAGAGTGTCTTGAAAGGCTAACTAGAGCTAAGCAAAAATATGAATTACTGGTTCTTATCTCACAGAGCTGCCTTTAATAAATGCAAGTTGCTAAGTAACCAGTGGTCTGAATTAAAGCCTTTTTTTTCCAACCACATCAATGGACAAACATAGTATAGATTTAATTTAAAACTCAGAAAATCAAACATGAACTTCAAAGACTTGGCTATTTGTCAAATGTTTAAGTGACTTTTCCACTCAGCATGAGAAGACGAAGGACTGTACTAGAAGTTCATCTGATCTGCTTAGAAATCCAACTAATTTCTGACAAAAGGCATATCCAGATGTAGCTACATCCAGATCATTCCTGAGTTGAACGTTCTGATGTCAACTCAGGATTTCTGAATGTACACTCAACACATCCAGTTGCACAACTCACATGTTCAGACAGCTGAAATAAGCAAGTCAGTAGGTACCACTACAGTGGTTTTTCATTTTGTTTTAGAAGGATTGCTATTGTTCCTTCAGTTGGTCTTAGTTAACTGTATCAACTGGCTCCATTTTGATGAAATGGTTAATGACTCCTATAAAGTGACGGCTAGAAACAATCAACATTAAAAGAGGTTATATAGTAAGCATGGGAAGATTCTAGAATTGGTATTCATTTAAATGAATAGTTAGTGTACAGCTTAAATATTAGCCTCCAAAGACAGGGAACTGACCATCATATTTTCCAGAATGACCATGAGTCACTTTTCATAGTTTCAACTGAAGTTACTTCTAAATTTTTCACAGGGCCGAGGAAAAAAAATGCTAGGGTTAGACAGAATCACAAGCCCAGTGGTCTAATGGGTAAATGTGTCCTCCAGGGAGGTACCTGGTAGTTTCTGGGTAGCATCTACTATTTCTTCTACCCCTCAGATTTTGAGCAAAAATCACCAGGCTTTCCTTCTCTGTAAAAGGCAACCTCACTCCCTGGATTGTAGCTGTAAGTAGGTTTGAGAAGAATCCTTGAGGGAGGAATGTGACCAAACTGTGTTAAGTCCTTTGCGCTTAAAAAAAAAGAGAGAGAGAGACAACTATTGCTAACAATTCTTTAACTATTTTTATCAGTCCTTCTCTGAAGCCAACCACACAAAGTCTTCTCTCCAGGAACAAGTCCCTTTACTGAGGTCCCCTCCATCCTGGGGACCACGATGGTCCCATTTCTCCCTCCAAGCCTCTCACTGGGAATGAGGCTTATGAAATAGGGTGAAAGTAGGCAAGAAACTGGCCCTGAAGACCACAGTGGATAAAGTAGTAGGATTCTTTACCTGCTGATTTAAATTGTGCTTCCTTGACAAAAGAATGTAAGAAAACAAGTTTCCTCCTAAAATTCCCAAGAACCAGCTGATACATAAATTACAGTTAAAGTAGTATATTCAAGAGCAGATTCCCAAGAGGCAAGCAAGTTGCTGTATATACGCCTGAACAGAAAACAAGCAGCCAGTTCATTTTCCAGGGGGATTTCGATAACATCTCAAGTTTCTGAATGAAAAGGATGTAATGGAGTAAATGGTAAAGAGGAACCTAATTCTCAAAGGCACTGACTCAGTATTAAATGGAAACATAGATCTTCACAGAGAAGCTATATAATGCCCACTATACCAGGCTCCTCCGTCCATGGGATTTTCCAGGCAAGAGTACTGAAGTGGGGTGCCATTGCCTTCTCCGATATCAGAGTCAGAGTACATCTTTGAAGTTAAAGTTAGCATCCATCCCACAAAGACTGTCAACTCAAACAAGGTTTGGAAAAACATAGAAAACAATGGCTTCATCTCTATATAAAACCACCATAAAAAACTACTCCCCTAAACTCGAAACAGAAAATCAACCATTCAGGTGTACTTGAACTGCTGAAACGAATCTGCCATACTGACCTTGACAGGGCCTTGAATCATGAAATCATAAATCAGCATCCTGATGATTATCCATTATAAACTCGGAAACGCCTTAAAACCCAGGACTTCATTTTATTCTCAGTGGCTAGCAGGATGTCTGGAACGCAGTGTGCTCTCCGGAGCTCACTTAGATTTCTGTTTTACTTACTACCGAACACTGATTTCCATAAAGCCACCCCCATGCCACTCAAGCACTTAAGATTTCCTTCAGTCCTCCCCATCAGGTTCTACTTCCTGAATTACTTCTTGTTTCTTTATTTCTAAATGTCTGTAATTACAACACCTTAGGCTCTTGACTTATCAGTGCTGTGGGGTTCTTTCAGAAAGTTCTGGAAAATTATGTTTTAGTGACCTGCCACTTTGTGCATTTCATTAAGGCTTTCAGTTAAGGCTTAAACGTTATTCAGGTGAGAGGGAAAAAGCCTTAAGAGTGGCTCATCAAGGGCATAACAATAAGCATCAGATACAAAGACCTGCCATACGTCCNCCATTTTGCTCCGCCATCAGTGTCACCCAGGTAGACCAGAGTAGGTGCCTTTTAAGTGTACGCGTGTGGTGATACAGTAGGATTTGAGAGTGAGCTCGTGGCGCAGTGGTGAAGAATCCGCCTGCCAATGCAGGAGACACAGGAGTCTGGGGTTCCTTCCCTGGCTTAGGAAGATCTCCTGGGGGAGGAAATTGCAAGCCAGTCCAGTATTCTTGCCTGGAAAATCCTATGGACAGAAGAGCCTGACGGGCTGCAGTCCATGAGGTTGCACAGAGTCAGACACTACTGAGGGCGCACACACAATAGCATTGGAGTCAGAGGAAGGGAAGGGTTTTGATGGAAAATCTCATTAGACCTCTTGTTAGGAATTCCATCTTGAGATTTATCCATTACCCACCACCACCATGAAACACTTTAGTCCTCTTCCTTTCTGCCCACTCCTTGTCCTCTGGTAATGAAAGCTATTATATATGCTGGATATTATATTAACATGTGTAGTGTTTTTAGTATGGCCTTTGGCATTGAGCCAGGCACTCTTCACGTGAAATCATACGTCATCCTCTCCACAGCCTTAGAAAAGTTACTGCTATTTTTCCCATTACTGAGACACAAAGAAGCAAGGTAATTCGTCCCAGATTACCTGCCTAGAGGCCTTCTCTGGTGGCTCAGCGGGTAAACAATCTGCCTCCAGTGCATTAGACGCAGGAGATGCTACTTCCATTCCTTGGTCAGGAAGATACCCTGAAGAAGGAAATGGCAACCCACTGCAATATTCCTGCCTGGGAAATCCCTTGGACAGAGGAACCTGGGGTCCTTAAAGAGTCAGACATGACTAAGAGACTGGACACACACACCTGCGCTGGGTTTTGAAATGGAGAGGTCTATTGCAGGCAATCTGCAGCCTTGATTTTTAAGAAGCAATGATGTCATTGGGGGGGGGGGCGGTGGAAGGAGTCAAGGACAGGTTGTTTTGCTTTCGAATTTTAAATTTGAGTCTAAATTTTAAAATCAGGAAATTTGGGGATTTCCTTGATGGTCCAGTAGTTAAGACTCTGCCTTCCAAAACAGTGGGCTCCTTGGCTGGGAAACTAAGGCCTCACATGCTGTGGGGTGCAGCCAAAAATTAAGAAAATAAATAAGTAAAATCAGGAAACTTTATAAAAATTCAGACTCTGGGCATGTGCTAGAAAGTTGGAAGAACTTGCAATTTTTGGATCATGGCGGGTTCTAGCAGCCATCATCTGGAACCAAGTAGTATGTGTCTCCTTTCAGCTGGGAATATGCACTTCAATTTCCCACACTCCCACCACTCTTTTGTACCCCACCTCACTGACAGTGAGCATATGGTAGACAGTTGAGTGTGTAGTCCTCAACTAGATAATCTCATGACACTCAGTCACGTCCAACTCTTTGGGACCCCGTAGGCTATAGCCCTCCAGGCTTTTCTGTCCATGGGGATTCTCCAGGCAAGAATACAAGTGGGTTGCCATGCCTTCCTCCAGGGGATCTTCCCAACCCAGGAATTGAACCCAGGTCTCCCACATTGAGGGTGAATTATTTACCATCTAAGCCACCAGGGAAGCCCCATGACCTACTAGACAATCTAAAATTCATTGGTAATTTAAAAAATTAGTCAAGATTTCTAAAAAATATTAATACTCTGAAACAAAGAATCCCACATAAATATTTACAGTAGTCTTTGATTAAGGTCTTGTTGCCTAGAATCTCAAACTCTCATAAAAGCCAAAAATGGCCATACTTATGGTCTCCTCCCCGTACTGGCTAAGGCACTGTCATGTGACCTACCTTATCCATGTCTCTGAATCTGGAATCTCATTTAAAGAGACATTTTTGAAATAATACCATTATCTGTAAGGTGGCTTTTGTGCCCATAATCAGCAGTGCCAGAGGTGTCCTACGAAGGCTGTTTGGGTAGTGATTCCAACTACCCAGTGGCCCAGTCTGTTTGATGAGACTGCTTTTCCAACCTTCCTGTCTCTTTGGTGTTCTATGTAATGGCCTTCCAAGACATTTCCCTTCTGCTTAAGTTAACCAGAATTGGTTAACTTGGTTTCAGTTAATTGGTTTCAGTTTTATCTGCAAGAGCTCTGAATTGGTTAACTTGGTTTCAGTTAATTGGTTTCAGTTTTATCTACGATAGCTCTGACACAGTGCCATTGGGTTGATGCAAACTCTGCTTCCCTTTCATTAACTGAATTAATGAGAAGTAGGCACAGATACTTCCGTGGTGGAAGTGGTTAGGACTCCATGCTTTTCATGCAGGGGGCACAGATTCGATCCCTGGTTGGGGAAGTAAGATCCCTCACGCTGCCCAATGGGGCCTCAAAAAATAATAATAAATAATGATAATGATAACAATAATAAGGTGGGCACAAGTCTATTATACAACTTTTAAAAATTAATTAATGTTATTTTGGCTGTTCTGGGCTGTGGTGCTGCACGGGCTCTTCTCTGGTGGCAAGTGGGGGCTACTTAGTTGCCATATTTGGGCTTCTCATTTCGGTGGCTTTTCTTGTTGCAGAGGCTCTAGAACGCAGGCTCAAGAGCTGGGCTTCGAGGATATGGGATCTTCTTGGACCAGGGGTTGAACCCGTGTCTCCGGCATTGACAGGTGTATTCTTTACCACTAATCCATCAGGGATGCCCTACAACTTTTATCTTAGAGAATTTTAAAGTGTTCTATAATTTTTCTTCCACTTGTAGAGATTCTATTTCAGTGTTAATCCCTTTAAAAGATAGGATTTTTCACCTTTATCCGTTATATTAACAAAGATTGTGTATAAAAAAGTTGACCTCAGTGCTAGTGAGGATGCAATAAAATGAGCCCCTCATCTGGTGGTGCAATTTGGATATACTCCCAGGGATGGAAATTATCAGTATGTTAATTTATTTAACAGAAGCTATAAAATACACACATCTCTTTGCCCAAAGTAATTCCACTTCCGGGAAGCAATTTATCCTAAGGAAATTGGAAATGAGTAAGATTTTTTTGTACTGAGATATTTATCACCAACTCTGGACTTTAAAGTTATGTTTATTATGAAACTGCTTACAATACAATATTAAATAAGAATGGTACAAAACTGCATATATATATATAAAATTTCAAGTAGGTAAAAACAGAGGGAAAACACATAAGATAATTTATTAAAATTACCCCCTAGAGATTAGTTATGGGCAATTTTAATTGCCTTCTTTATACATTGCTGTAATTTAAATTTCCTGTAAAGGACATGATTTTGTCTTATTCAGAGAAAAGAAATATTAACTAAAAATAAACAGTATTGTAATCAGAAAAATAGTAATGTTTTATCTGTCACAGTGGGCTTCCCTGGGGGCTCAGTGGTAAAGAATCAGCCTGCCAATGCAGGGGATAAAGGTTTGATTCCTGGGTCAGGAAGATCCCCTGGGGATTCTTGCCTGGGAAATCCCATAGACAGAGGAGCCTGATGGTCTACAGTCCATGGGGTCTCAAAAGAATTGGACACAACTTAAGGACTAAAACAACAATAATCTATCACTGCCTCATTCGTAATAGCCACATAACAAATGTTTGAGAAAAATCTAAAGGTAGCAATAAAAAAGGGAAGGAGAAAGGAAGTAAGGTCACACTATTTCACAAAATGAATTAAGGCATAGTGTCTCCCCTGTGTTATGACCAACCTAGATAGCATATTCAAAAGCAGAGACATCACTTTGCCGACTAAGGTCCGTCTAGTCAAGGCTATGGATTTTCCTGTGGTCTTGTATGGATGTGAGAGTTGGACTGTGAAGAAGGCTGAGCGCTGAAGAATTGATGCGTTTGAACTGTGGTGTTGGAGAAGACTCTTGAGAGTCCCTTAGACTGCAAGGAGATCCAACCAGTCCATTCTGAAGGAGATCAGCCCTGGGATTTCTTTGGAAGGAATGATGCTAAAGCTGAAGCTCCAGTACTTTGGACACCTGATGCGAAAAGTTGATTCATTGGAAAAGACTCTGATGCTGGGAGGGATTGGGGGCAGGAGGAGAAGGGGACGACCCAGGATGAGATGGCTGGATGGCATCACGGACTCGATGGACGTGAGTCTGAGTGAACTCCGGGAGATGGTGATGGACAGGGAAGCCTAGTGTGCTGCGATTCATGGGGTTGCAAAGAAGTCAGACACGACTGAGCGACTGAACTGAACTGAACTGAACTGTCATTTGCTTAGTTGACGGTACATATAGAAACTGGAATGCCATTCTAAACTGCTTTATTAAGTAATGCTGCATGTGAGTATTTCCCAACTGTAATAAGTGGCAAAACAGTAATACCTTTCTCACTGGATGAGTAATAGGGAGATTTTGTTTTTCCTGTTCCACAACATCAGTGATACGTCTCTTCAGAGAAGTTGGATGAGCACAGGGTGTTGGTGTTTAAGACAAAGAGGCAACTTCTTGCATCTGATTGGCCTTCACCTGGCGGCTTGCCAACCCTCCTTGGGGCACCCAAAAGTCCACAAGTTTGGAGTAGTCTTTGTTCTCCCCATCAGTCAACATCCTAATAGAATCTTATTTGATGAAACTGACAACACTTGCACCTTGGAAATAAAGCTATGGGACAAACCAAAACAGCATATTTTTTAAAAAGACACATCACTCTGTCCACAAAGGTATGTATGGTCAAAGCTATGGTTTTTCCAGTAGTCATGTAAGGATGTAAGAACTGGACAGTAAAAAAAAGAAACCTGGGCCTGAATTGATACTTCCAAAATGTGGTGCTGGAAAAGACTTTGGAGAGTCCCTTGGACAGCAAGGAGATCAAACCAATCAATCCTAAAGGAGATCAACCCTGAATATTCATTGGAAGGACTGATGCTAAAGCTGAAGCACCAATACTTTGGCCACCTGATGCAAACAGCCGACTCCTTGGAAAAGACCTTGATGCTGGGAAAGATTGAAGGCAACAGGAAAAAGAGGCAGCAGAGGATGAGATGGTTAGATAGCATCACTGACTCAATGGACATGAATTTGAGCAAACTCAGGGAGATAGTGAAGGACAGAGGAGCCTGGCATGATGCCATCTATGGGTTCTCAAAGGGTTGGACACAACTTAGAGTCTGAACAGCAATAATAGCGCAAAGAGAAAGTGGGCAGGGTTGAGTTTACATTGATTAAGAAACTGAAATTGCATTTGTGCATTCCCCAAATTGTTTGGTGTGTGCACATAAAATGGTGGCCCTTGGAATGCTTCCCTGGTGGCTCAGATGATAAAGAAACTGCCTGCGGTGCAAGAGACCTGGATTTGATTCCTGGGTGGGGAAGATTCCCTGGAGAAGAGAATGGCAATCCACTCCAGTAGTCTTGAGTGGAGAATTCCACGGACAGAGTTCTCTGTCCATGAAGAGTCGGTCATGATTGAGCAACTTTCACTTTCTTTACTGGGGGTCCTTCTGGAGACCAGATGAACTGGAATTCTTGTTCTTTGTTTCACAGATTTAAAATTTCCTGATTCTGGATTATCTTTAAAATCAAGGGGGAAAAGTGAATGAAAATGACCAACTCATTCTACTGGAAGAAAAACTCATCTCATAGATTGTGTATTCAAAAGCACTCACTTTAGAAATTATTATATTTTTAAAAACATTTGCTCTTAAAACTCTCAGGTTTGCAGTTGTTTATACCAATGGTTCTCAAAATATGGAAGGGACCCTTGAAATCTTTTCAGACAGTCGAAACTATCCCCAGTCTGTTCAGCAAGGTCAAAACTGTTTTCGTGAAAACATAAATCCATGATTTGAAATTTTTGTCCTCAATTTCTCATGAGTTCGTAGTGAAGTTTTCCAGAGCTGCATGGATGATGTCTCCACAGCTAGAGTGTAGACACAGGTGTGAGAATCCAGTCATGTCCTATGAAGCCAGATGCTGAAAGAGATTTGTAATGATAAAAATTGGGCCAGTTTTCTTACTAATTTGCATTATGTTTGGTGAAAATACCATTATATTGTAATGAAAGTGAGTTGTTTGGTTTAACATGGGATCAGTTTATTATTTTTATTACATTGATAAATATTTTAAATGTGTCTATATTATTTTCTAGTATAGTAAAAAATGGATAGATGTAACTCACATAAATAAAAGCTGTCTAGAGTCCTCAGTAATTTTGAAACTTGTTTTAAGATTGTATAGATGTACACTTGAAGCTAACACAACATTGTAAATCAACTATACTTCAAAAAAAAAGAAATTAAAAAGAAGATTGTATAGAGTTCTGAGGCTGAAAAGTTTGCAAACCAATGATCTGTGACATCAAGGAGTTATTAATGATAAGGGGCTTGTTGTTATCTAAATAGGACTTCCCAGGTGGCTCAGTTCAGTTCAGTTCAGTTGCTCAGTCGTGTCCAACTCTTTGCGACCCCATGAATTGTAGCACGCCAGGCCTCCCTGTTCATCACCAACTCCCGGAGTTCACTCAAACTCATGTCCATTGAGTCGGTGATGCCATCCAGCCATCTCATCCTCTGTCATCCCCTTCTTCTCCTGCCCCCAATCCCGCCCAGCATCAGAGTCTTTTCCAATGAGTCAACTCTTCGCATGAGGTGGCCAAAGTATTGGAGTTTCAGCTTTAGCATCATTCCTTCCAAAGAAATCCCAGGGCTGATCTCCTTTAGGATGGACTGGTTGGGTCTCCTTGCAGTCCAAGGGACTCTCAAGAGTCTTCTCCAACACCACAGTTCAAACGCATCCATTCTTTGGTGCTCAGCCTTCTTCACAGTCCAGCTCTCACATCCATACATGACCACAGGAAAATCCCAGGTGGCTCAGGGGTAAAGAATCTTCCTACTGAAGCATGAGACACAGCAGACGCAGCTTCGATCCCTGGGTCAGGAGGATCCCCTGGATTAGGACACGGCAAGCCACTCCAGTATTCTTGCTTGGAAATTTCATGGACAGAGGAGCCTGGCAGGCTGCAGTCCATGGGGTCTCAAAGAGTTGGCAAGACTGAGAACACACACCACCACCCAAGCTCTGAGTAACCTATTTTCCCCTCAAACCTCATTGAGGAAATATATCATAACTATGGCAACTGGCCTGTGTCAGTAAATGCAGGAAACAGCTGCTTCAGAAATGGAAACTGCAGGCATGTTTGGCTTTTTCCACTCCTGAGACTTATTTTGGTGTCTCTTCCTGTTAGTTACTTAGGCTTCAGAGAATCCTATGCCCATTATGTTCTCATATATCCAGTATACTGGATACTCAGTGAGGTTTCAGAATTCCTGCAAACTTGTCTTCTCCTACAAACTGCCCTGAGTCTCATCCTTCTGAGCCTAATGTTTCCTCCAGAACATGGGAATGATGGCCATGTTACAAAGGCAGTTGTTAAGCTCTTAATGTAGTTATGAAACTGATAAATATGAAAATATTTTGGAAACTACAATGAGCTTTACAGATAGAAGGCTTACTACAATTTAACATTTTGACATCCAGACATTTGATGAAAATGTAAATTCTCTCTTCAACTGGTATTATTTAATCCCTTGGATTTAGGTACATAAGATGTTGATAAATGTGGATAAATAATAGTAGTGTTTGGAGCAATAGACTTTTTTCTAAAGACCTTTGTTTGCAGGTTGGCTTACATACAGACATAAAGGATGTGTTTGGAGGGAAAGACAGGTAGAGGGAGAGCAGGAGAGAGGTGGTATTTATAGAAGAGCATCTGACCCCCTACCCTTACTCTCACAACATATCCTTGACAGGAGCATCTCCCCTGGGGCTGCTTCATGTAGCAGAAATCCTTCTGTGGTAAGCTTTGACTATTATTTAACAGCTATTCAGTAGACTCAAGCAGAAAAGCACACAAGCTAGCATTGTATTTGTTATTTAAATTTAAAATATCTGGGCAATGGAAGAAGAATATCTTGTTTATAGAAAAATGTGCCCAACTGAAGTTTTCATTGGAGAGAATAAAACCTTCCTAAAATACAACTCTTAAACTTAATCTATTGCTGTGTGAGCAAAGACATGACCTTTTCCCAAAGACAAATAGTAAAAATAGCAGATCTCTAAAGATACCTGTGCAGCTGGGCTTAAACTTGTTCTCATAATGTAGATACATGCTAATGTCTTTGTCTGCTCAGGCTGCTGCAACAAAAGGCCGCAGGCAGGGTGGCTTAAACTACAGAGTTTTTTTCATCATGTTTCTGAACACTGGCGAGCCCCTATTAAGGTGCTGGCCAACTGGGTTTCTGGTGAGAGCCCTCTTCCTGTCTTGTAGACACCAACCTTCTCTCTGTGTCCTCACATGGAGGCCCAGGGGAGAAACAGATCTCTCTCTCTTCCTCTTATTGCTGCTACTAAGTCACTTCAGTCGTGTCCGACTCTGTGTGACCCCATAGACGGCAGCCCACCAGTCTCCCCCATCCCTGGGATTCTCCAGGCAGGAGTACTGGAGTGGGTTGCCATTTCCTTCTCCAATGCAGGAAAGTGAAAAGTGAAAGTGAAGTCATTCAGTCGTGTCCGACCCTCAGCGACCCCATGGACTGCAGCCCACCAGGGTCCTCCATCCATGGGATTTTCCAGGCAGGAGTACTGGAGTGGGGTGCCATTGCCTTCCCTGCTTCCTCTTATTATAAGGCCACAGATTCTTTAGGATTAGGACTCTACCCTTCTGACTATTTATTTAATCTTGAAAAGAAAGTGAAAGTGTTAGTTACTCAGTTCTGTCCACCTCTTTGAGACTCCATGGGCTGTAGCCCGCCAGCTTCCTCTGTCCATGGAATTCTCCAGGCAAGAATATTAGGGTGGGAAGCCATTCGACCCAGGGATTGAACCCAGGTCTCCTGCATTTACCATCTGAGCCATCAGGAAGGCCCTTATTTAACCTTCAGTTCAGTTCAGTTCAGTTGCTCAGTTGTGTCCGACTCTTTGTGACCTCATGAATCGCACTACACCAGGCCTCCCTGTCCATCACCAACTCCCGGGGTTTATCCAAACTCATGTCATTTAATCACTCCCTAAATGTCTTGGGACACTCCCTCATGTCCTTAATCACTCCCTACAAGTCTTGTCTTTAAATACAGTCATATTGAGTCACATTTGGGGGCACCCAATTCAGTCTCTAGCGACACATTTCCCAGCTATTCGATATAAAATAGAGCTTGAATGAGACCGTATAGTTTCGTACAAGCCTCTTAGGAACTACAGGATTCTTCTACCCCAGGGCACGAAATACTTATGACTCTCATGTTATGCACTCACTTATTCAGTTACTCTGAATAAATGTCAAACTTTGTCTTCATAGGTCTCTCTGTCATAAGGCGTTATGTTTTTAGACTCAAATAAACACAAACACAGTCTGCCCTGCCAAAAGAGAGGGCAGACTAAGTGCTGACAGGTTATTGTTATTCCCTGTCTTTGACTTCCTCATTTTTTTAAATCAGAAAGTTTTGGTTATCATTTTTTTGAGGTAGAAAATAAAGTATATTTTCCTGAACAAGCAGAATTTTCAAGATATCATCTAGCCCCACTTCCTTGCTTCACAGAGGAGGAAACTGAGATCTTGAAAGTGGCACTGACTTGTCAAGGGCACTGTAGACTGCACACAGTTTAGTCTTGAATCTGTTCTATTACAGTCGGGAAGCATGGTAGCTCACCACTAGCTAGTGTTAGATTTTACTTTTACTGACTGTACATTACTTTCCCAGGCATGATGTTAATTGGTTGGTTCTCTTAACCCTGGTAGGCTGCAGTCCATGGGGTTGCTAGGAGTTGGACACGACTGAGCGACTTCACTTTCACTTTTCACTTTCATGCACTGGAGGAGGAAATGGCAACCCACTCCAGTGTTCTTGCCTGGAGAATCCCAGGGACAGGGGAGCCTGGTGGGCTGCCGTCTATGGGGTCGCACAGAGTCGGACACGACTGAAGTGACTTAGCAGCAGCAGCAGCAGCAGCAGCTTAACCCTGTGAAACTAAAAGGCTGTATGTGAGGCCAAAAGGTGAAGGGTTGTGTTTCTAGAAGGGGTACACAGAAAAGAGTGGAGCTGAGAAGACTAAAAATCTGCAAAACACATGACAGTAAGGGTCAGAAATAAAGTGGAACTCAAGTGCCATATAGACGCAAATGGATATCTGTTCTGCATGATGGAAGAGAAATGAATTTGTGAAATTGGATGTGGAGTGGCAAGATAGTTGAGGACAAAACATGGATGCTTTTAGTCGGACAAATTTTACATCAAAAGCGAGTTGGTTAAAGGAATGGAGGTTTGATCCCTGACTGGGAAAACTAAGATCCTACATGCCGTGTGGTAGCATGACCAAAAAATGTAAGTAAATAAATCTAAAAATTAAAAAGCAGTTGAATTATCTAAGCCTCGGTTTATTGATGGGTAAATACAATAGAATGCTAATGAAGACTAAATAAAACCATATTTAGCTTCTTCCTGTGTAAGCCAGGAAGGGATGGAAGGAGGTTTTAGACTCTGGACTACAAAAAGAATGGTGCTGTTGTTAACCTAAAACAATAAAATAGCCATTTATTCATTCATTACCGCAAACGGATCTATTTGGGAACAAGAAAGGGGAGAAGCTGTACTTTTGTAGAGGAGACTAGGACACTGGGAAAGTCTGTTGTTAAAAAGAAGTTCTTCGGAGGAAATTGGGAGTTCAAAGTCTAGTAGCTTTGCACTGGCTGAGTTGTGGCAGTCTCTCAGTGGAGCTGTTACTAGGCAGGAAGAAAATCTTCCTTCTGTTGGTGGTAGTGAAGCAGTGTCACTTCCTGCCGGAGGTGCAAGGTACATCTCTTTTTGTTGGAATCTGTATTGATGGCAAGTGGTAAATGTGTGAGGGCTCCCCCTGCTGGGCCCCAAATCTATTTTCATGAGTTTCCCTTTATTAATTTTCACACTATTTTTGCTAGGAAAAAAATCAAGCCGTTATATAGGCTATGTGAGATGGTGATGTATTGGCAATGAACGCAGAGCTGCTGCTGCTGCTAAGTCGCTTCAGTCGTGTCCGACTCTGTGCAACCCCATAGACGGCAGCCCACCAGGCTCCCCCGTCCCTGGGATTCTCCAGGCAAGAGCACTGGAGTGGGCTGCCATTTCCTTCTCCAACGCATGAAAGTGAAAAGTGAAAGTGAAGTCGCTCAGTCATGTCCGACTCTTAGCGACCCTATGGTCTGCAGCCCACCAGGCTCCTCCGTCCATGGGATTTTCCAAGCAAGAGTGCTGGAGTGGGTTGCCATTGGCTTCTCTGAACGCAGAGCAGCCAAGTGGAAATGCCTAGCAATCCTGAGACCTTAACCTTAAGGTATAGATTTGGAGATTAGTTGCTGAATGGTGATCAGAAAATAAATGAAAGCCTAAAATCTTAATGGGAAAGGCCTGAGCATCATGGATGTCCATGTGTGCTGGGCTGAAGAAGGAAGAGGAGCTAGAAAAGGGCAATCTTAGAAGAGAGCCAGGTATAACTGAGTGTGCGAAATGTTGTAAAACCTCTGACTTTTCCTGGCCCATTCGCTTACACCCTCTCACTTCATCCACACAACTCAACAAAGTAGGTTATATCATCACCTTTATTTTCCTGGTGAGAAAATGGAGTAATACAACCATGATGAAAGCTGGCATTCTGAACCCCAGGGAGCAGAGGATCTCATTAAGTAGGGTGTGGTGGACAGGGCCAAATGCTGCAGGGATGGCAAGAAGAACAAAGTCTGAAGGAAAGCAATTGGATTTTCCCATTTACAAGCCACTGGTCATAAAGGGTATGCTTTCAGAAGAGGGGTAGCACATCAACCAGGTTACAGGAAAGTGAAAAGAAAGTGTTGGGAAAGAAATGGGAAGCCAACTGTGCATCAGTTACCCCAAAGGAAGGCAAAGACTAGACTGGTAACCAGGGAGTCCCCAGAGCCTAGCACTGATAGCTTCTTCATCTAGTCAGGGAAGCAAAGGGAAAGACCAGGTATCAAAAGGCATAAAGAAGATTGTGCAATATGGAAAGAAGTAATGAAGACAGCTTCATTACTTCTTGGGCTTCCCAGGTCGTGCTACTGGCTAAGGACCTGCCTGCCAGAAGACTCAAGAGACGTGGGTTCGATCCCTGAGTCAGGAAGATCCCCTGGAGGAGAGCAGCAACCCACTCCAGCATTCTTGCCTGGAGAATCCCATGGACAGAAGAGTCTGGTGGGCTACAGTCCCCGGGGGTCGCAGAGTCAGACACGACTGAAGCAACTTGCATTCAGTGAAGACAGCAAGATCTTAAAGGATGGGATCGATAATGCAGGGAGAGAGGAACTATCTTACCAAATAAAATAATTCAATGGAAATCTGCCTCTCTGTAATAATTGACCCCAAACTATTCAATTTTAAGTTTCAAGGTGGGATCTTTGAGTTAAGGTTTGAGTGCAAGACTCTACTCTTGGTTCAGTGTTTTCCTCTGAACTTGGATCATTAGAACCATGAACACAGGCTACGTCTGCCAAAAGCAAGGTCATTTACGGCGATGATTAAGAGAGAAAGTGCTTTGGAGCCAGACCTGGGTTTAAATCTTAGTACTGCCACTTTGCAGCTGTGTGACCTTTGAGCCCGTGAATTAACTTCTCTGAATGTTAGTTCACTCATCTATAAAATAGGGATAATAATTTACTTCCAAGGGAGTTTATAGCTATGCACTGAGCTGTTATAGCATGTACTTAGCACAGTGCTCAGCACCCTGTGGGCACTCGAAAACTAGTCACCATTACAGTTAGTGGTGAAAAAGGAGTCCCTGGTTAGCAGGTCAGTCAGATGGGCAGAGCCAGATTGAGAGACTTTTCTGAGCCATCCTGCAAGTTCTTTAGCCACAAAATAGGATCAAATCAGTCAATCCTGAAGGACATCAACCTTGACCATTCACTGGAAGGACTGATGCTGAAGTGGAAGCTCCAGTACTTTGCCCACCTGATGCGAAGAGCCACCTCATTGGAAAAGACCCTGATGCTGGGAAAAATTGAGGGCAGGAGGAGAAGGGGATGACAGAGGATGAGATGGTTGGATGATATCATTGACTCAATAGACATGAGTTCGAGCAAACTCCAGGAGATAGTAAGGACAGAGAAGCCTGGTGTGTGGCAGCCCATGAGGTCACAAAGAGATACGACTAAGAAACCGAACAACAAAAAAAGTGTGTTTATGGGGTAGGGGGCAGGGGGTACAGAGTCTGTCTATGTACTTACAGGCTATTTAGCATGCAAATAGCCGAGCTTACTTTTCAGGAAAGTGGTGTGTTCTACTTGGAAGCATCTGGATACTCTTTCAGCCTTGACAAAAGTGAAAGTGACGTTGCTCAGTCATGTCCGACTCTTTGCAACCCCTTGGACTGTAACCTACCAGGCTCCTCTGTCCATGGGATTTTCCAGCCAAGAGTACTGGAGCGGGTTGCCATTTCCTTCTCCAGGATATCTTTCTGACCCAGGGATCAAACCCATGTCCCCCACATTGCGGACAGATGTTTTACCGTCTGAGTCACCAGGGAAGCCCTATATAAAGCCAAAAAGATATACTTGCAATGCAGGCTAGACTAAGGAGACAAATGCATCTGTCAGCAGATACTTCATTAAAATCGGATTTAACCTGATTAAAATCAGTTTTGACTTAGCCTAAAGAAGCTGTTGGAATAGAAATAACTTACTCTAGCATTATGTCAGTGCCTAGAGAATGACTTGAATTCTGGAAAGCTCTTGGGTGATGGGGGAATGGATTCATAAGTGATTTTAAACTTCTTCATTTTTTGCAGTTTTTCTAATTGTATGGTTTTTCTATTTTTTCAATATTTCTGCAAAGAACACATATTACTTTTATAATAATAAAACTTTTAAAAGTTATAGAAGAAATACATGTCTTTCACTAAACACCTCTTTATGAAAAGCCAGTTTGAAAGGGCATCTGGGTGCTGTGTTCAAGATGGTTTGGAAGGACTTCCCTGCAGGTCCAACGGTTAGGACTTGGTGATGTCACTGATGGGGTCAGGTTCAGTCCCTGGTTGGGGAATTAAGATCCTGCATGCTGTGTGAAGTGGCCAAAAAAAAAAAGGCACTTAAAATTAAGTCGTAAAGAAGAAGATGACTTCTAAGGCTCTTCTCACTCTATCAGTCCATTATTCTTTAAATTAAGAGAGTTTTATGCGATATTTAATTAACTTGAAAGGTTCAGTTACTCAGTCGTGTCCGTCTCTTTGTGACCACACGGACTGCAGTATGTCAGGTTTCCCGGTCCTTCACTGTCTCCCTGAGTTTGCTCAAATTCATGTCCCCTGAGTCGATGAGGTGATCCAATCATCTCATCTTCTATTGCCCCTTTCTCTTGTCCTCAACTTTCCCAGCATCGGTGTCTTTTCCAATGAGTTGGCTCTTTACATCAGGTGGCCAGAGTATTGGAGTTTCAGCTTCAGCATCAGTCCTTCCAATGAATATTCAGGGTTGGTTTCCTTTAGGATGGACTGGTTTGACCTCTTTGCTGCCTAAGGGACTCTCAAGAGTGTTCTCCAGCACCACAGTTTGAAAGCAGCAATTCTTTGGTGCTCAGCCTCTTTATGGTCCAACTTTCACATCTTTACATGACTACTAGAAAAACGATAGCTTGAAATGTACAGTAGGAGTTTAATCAAAGTAGCTATTATTAGAGGGAAGATGATACAATATACACAATCCATCTTAGAAAACTGTTAGAATGAAAAAGAAAGTGAAAGTCGCTCAGTCGTGTCCGACTCTCTGTGACCCCATAGACTATACAGTCCATGGGATTCTCCAGGCCAGAATACTGGAGTGGGTAGCCTTTCCCTTCTCCAGGGGATCTTCCCAACCCAGGGATTAAACCCAGGACTCCCGCATTGCAGGCGGATTCTTTACCAGCTGAGCCACAAGGGGTAGCTCCCATGGCTCCTAACAGAGATGTTTATGCCACTTGGCAAACAATGCACCAGCTGGCACTCTAAGCAGTAAATACATTTCTCTGTGTGTGTGTGTGTGTATGTGTGATCAGTCGTGTCTAACTCTTTGTGACCCCATGGACTGTAGGCTGCCTGGCTCCTCTGTCCATTGGATTTCCCAGGCAAGAATGCTGGAGTGGGTTGCCATTTTCTACTCCCGGGGATCTTCCCAACCCAGGGATCAAATCCAGGTCTCCTGCATTGTAGGTGGATTCTTTACCCCGTGCCAACTGGGAAGACCTAACAAGTTTTCTACTTTCTTCTAACTGCACTGGATGATTTGGAGGGGTTGTTTTTCTTTTGTTTATTTGCTTGTTTCATGGCTTGTTGATAGAAAGGCAAGTCAAGGCACACCAGAATCCTTCCAAGAGAAGAAGAGAGATATGGCCAAATTCCAGTGTTTCTTTTCATATATCTCAAATAAGATGGTTTCCTGTAGAGTCATGGATGACTCAGGGTTAGGATGAGGCAAGTTACAGGCAAGTTACAAGGCCTGCCAGAACCATTATCATCACTGGGGTTAATAAGGTGAGGGGCACGGCTGAAGATGGGATGACTCCCCAAGAGAATGGTGAGTTGGTAAACATGGGAAAGCACCACCAGGGGAGGGGGTCCTAGGAAATCATGTTTGTTAAGCCTGTTGGCAATGGGCTCAGCCCATGGTAAATGATAAATAAATGAGAGCTGTTATCTTTGATATCAAGGAATGGCTAGGTAGTCACTAAAAATGATATTAAAGACTATTTTATAACATGGAAGAATGTTACTATGTACTGCTGAAGGGCAAACAGGATGCAAAAAAATCATGCAAAAAAAAAATCTCATTTTTTTTCAAATAACTATATAGGGTATACATATTTATAGGAAGAAGATTGAAGGGTATATACCCCCAAAACACTTTAGTATAAATTGGAACCAAACACACAAAATCCCATAACAGCTTGAGACTGCATTTCATAGGCTCATAGGACCATTTCATAGGACCTCATAAGGGAGTAGACATAAATCATCTTTTTTTTTTTTTTAAACCCTGAAAAGCACCAGGAATAAAGTAAACTTGTAGGTCACAGTGTAAAGTAGGCTGCATTCTTCATTCTGGGTCAGAGTAATAAACTCACACCCTGAAGTGTATCATTTGTCTCATAAATGGGTTTACAATGAAACTGAAAGAGACTTACAATTTAAGTCATCCAGCAGATTCTTGAGTCAGTGGAGAAATAATGGAAAATTTGCAGAAGTAGGTAGCTGTATCTTGAAAGAGCCATCAGTGTAACAAGATTACTTCCTTCCTTCCTTCCTAAGTTTTACTTTCCATTTTTATCAAGAAATAAAAATAAACTCTCTTGTTTCTTGTTAAAGGGACTCTTGAGAGTCCCTTGGACGGCAAGGAGCTCAAACCAGTCAGTTTGGAAATCAACCTTGAATTGGAAGGACTGATGCTGAAGCTGAAGCTCCAATATTTTGGCCACCTGATGTGAAGAGCCAATTCATTGGAAAAGACCCTGATGCTGGGAAAGATTGAAGGCAGGAGGAGAAGGGGATGACAGAGGATGAGACGGTTGGATGGTATCACTGATTCAATGGACATGAGTTTGAGCAAGCTCCGGGAGATGGTGAAAGACAGGAAACCCTGGTGTGCTGCAGTCCGTGGGGTCGAAAAGAGTCAGACATGACTGGGCGACTGAACAGCAACAAAAATAAACTTGCTTGTCTCTTAATAAATTTGAAAAAATTAAGAAACAAAAATGTCACCATTGCAAAGACTATGGGGTTGCAAGCATGGTATTTACTCTTGTGATTCCATTAAAGCATGTTATAATTAATTCTGCAAATACATGGTGAAGAATGACACAAGTAGAACCCACCATGGAATTAATCGCTGCATAAGAGCTAAACAATTAAGTTCTCTATTTTAAGTTCCCACTTGCAATGCTCAGATTTTTTTTTTAATTTTTAGGGCTGGCTGACCCCATTTCCTTCTCTATTATCATAGATTTCTCTACTGGAAAATTCAAAAGTGATTTCAAATCTGATAAGATTTTTTAAGTCTTGAAGTAAAGATCCAGTGTTAGTACAAAACAAGAAGTATAATTGCAATTTGACTTCTGAATCCTGGGCTTAATTTTAAGTGAATATTACCACACAAGAGAGAATTACAGAAAGAGATGTCAGGGCTCGTTGAATGCATGAAAGTCAGAAACACATTCTGATTAGCAAAAGTCCTTGTTTGATTAGATAGCAGTTCTTAACATTAAGGGCTTCCCTAGTGGCTGAGAGGTTAAAACCTCTGCCTGGAATGCAGGAGAGCTGGGTTCAATCCCTGGGTCGGGAAGATTCCCCTGGAGAAGGAAATGGCAACCCACTCCAGTACTCTTGCCTGGAGAATCCCATGGAGGGAGGAGCCTGGTAGGCTACAGTCCATGGGGTCGCAAAGAGTCGGACACGACTGAGTGACTTCACTTATCACTTATCTTAACATTAAAAGGTGCTCAAATGAGAAACAAATGTCCTTGTATTATTTCAGAGAAGGCAATGGCAACCCACTCCAGTACTCTTAAGGAATAATTATACAACCAAGGAATCTGTACAGGTTATAGACAAGAAAAAAAGACTGTAACAAGGTATCTAAACTCTCTCATTTCTTGTATTAAAAACTATTGATTGATATGCTAATAATTCTCAAAATCTTTATCTCTACAACAGCTTACTCCAAAGTTCTAAAACCACGTAGCAAACTTATATGAGTTACACTTGTGTCCCTTATTCACAATTTTGCAAAAACTGGAACAGATCATCTCTCCCTAACCCTTCCCTAGTCTTACTCCTAGAGTTTTGAATTGCAGTGAAAGGTATCAAAATCTACCAAATTTTCTAGATGGGAAACCTGCATGTCACCCTTGATATGCTATTTCCGGTGTATCTTGTATCGGACTAAGAATTCATGCTATATTTAGTGTCTAAACATCTCTAGATTATTATATCAGTGGGGACAACCACAATAGTTACTTCAAAAGAAGGATTTAATATAAGGAATCAGTTAAGTGGGTACTGGAGGGTTGGAAAAGGAAAGAGGGAACCCTAAGCTAACTGAGGGACAAGGCAATGGCACGCCACTCCAGTACTCTTGCCTGGAAAATTCCATAGATGGAGGAGCCTGGAAGGCTACAGTCCATGGGGTCGCTGAGGGTCGGACACGACTGAGTGACTTCACTTTCACTTTTCACTTTCTTGCATTGGAGAAGGAAATGGCAACCCACTCCAGTGTTCTTGTCTGGAGAATCCCAGGAATGGGGGAACCTGGTGGGCTGCCGTCTATGGGGTCACACAGAGTCGGACACGACTGAAGTGACTTAGCAGCAGCAAGCTAACTGAGAGAGTTGAGGGGCAGCCACTACCTCTTGGACTGGAGGAACAGAGAGTACAGGTTGGGATCATCAGAGTCCAGGAACTTTCGGGAAGGACCCTGAAATTTTTGGGACCCAGGCACGAAGAGGGGCCATTGTCTGGTTGTTGCTAATGCTGCAGGAGCTCAGCAGAGGCTCTGCATCAAGTTGGGAGAGAGAGAGCTGGTCCTGGGACCACTGAAGGGTGTGATTAGGTTGGTTCAGGGAGTGTGGAAGGAAGCTGGACCAATAGCTATTCCTAGAATGAAAGGCTGTCCTGGGCTCACGCTGATAGGATCAGCAAACATGGAGGAATGAGGGAGTCTCTTTTTCCCTCATTAGCTGTGTAGTCTCCCTTGAGCTTTCCCTATTGGGAGAAGCCAACAGGAAGCCAATGGAGAGAAAAGAAATGGTAGTTTACAGAGTTCCAATGTCAGCACCACAGGCTCAAGCAGAAAGCACTGTGTTTGGTGCCAGGAGATAGTAACCACCAAATGACAAAAATAAAACAGTTCAATATGATGTCCTTTGTTTAAGGGAAAGCAATCCGTGGATTGGAGGAGGAGAGTGGTTCAGAAGCAGTGGAGTACTCTGCCTGAGGGATGTTTCGGCAGGAGTGAGTTTTATAGGTTGTTAGGAGCAGCGACACAGAAATAGGGCACGATGGGTTAGGAGTGTGGAGATTTCTTCATACGGCTGGCAGCTCATTTACGGAATAAGGAAAATGTCTGGAATTTTGGCTTAAACTGATTACTCTGGGGTTGCCCATCTGATCTTATTTGTTTATTCATTTATTTGGCCTCACTGAGTCTTAGCTGCAGCATGCAGGTTCTTTTTAGTTGCAGCATGCCAACTCTTAACTGCAGCATGTGGGTTCTAGTTCCCTGACCGGGGATTGAACTCAGGATCCTTGCATTAGGAGCACCGAGTCTTAGCCACTGGACTACCAGGGAAGTCCCTTTGACCTTATTTAGAACAAAAATATGAAAACAGGTTCTTGATATTTGAGGACTGGCAGGATGGAAATACTGTGCTTTTGGTCAAACTGTGTTTTTGGTCAATCAGAGCATTTATAAGGACACAAAAGTTAAGTAAGTTTTGGTCTGTTGACCTGACTGCCTGCAGCCTTCACAGTTCTTCCTTTGCTCTCCAATCCCACTACTGCTCTTCCGCTTTTGGAACCATAATCTCTCAGTTGACCTAATGCAATATCCTCCTCTCTGGTCTTGCTGTTTTCTCTCTTGGCTACTTCAAATCCAGTCTTCACACAATGGCCAGAGTGATAGCTTTATTATATAAAGGAACTTCTGATCATGACATTCCTTTACTCAAGTGCCTCCTATGGGAGCCCTTAGACAATGTGATGAGTCAAAATCTCAGAGGAAAACTCTGAGGTTGTGTGGACCACACTCCCTAGGTATGCTTTACTGAACTCTCATGAGCGTCAAGTCTTTGAGTTGTACCTTGTAGGAACCTTTTTCCTCATAGACAGTAAAGTGCTGGGCAGCTGGAGTTGACTCTATCCACAGTCGGAGGGGAAAAGGGGGCAACAGAGGATGACGTGGTTGGATGGCATCGCTGACTCAGTGGACATGAGTGTGAGCAAACTCTGGGAGAGAGTGAAGGACAGCGAAGCCTGGCATCCTGCAGTCCATGAGGTCACAAAGAGGTGGACACAACTGAGAGACAGAACAAGAAACCCATATGAAGCGGACACTTCATTTTAAGCCTGCCAGGGTCAGACTCAAACATTGTTTCTTCATAGAAGACATTCATGGGTGAAAGTTGTTTCATAGAACTTTTTTTCCCCCTATAATTATGGCTCAGTTTCCAGAGCATAAACTCTCAAGAGGTTTAAAAAATTATGTTTCTCATACTTTAGTGGGCTTCCCTGGTGGCTCAGCTGGTAAAGAATCCACCTGCAATGTGGGGGACCTGGGTTCGATCCCTGGGTTGGGAAGATCCCCTGGAGTTGGGAAAGGCTACCCACTCCAGTATTCTGGCCTGGAGAATTCCATGGACTGTATAGTCCATGGGGTCGCAAGCCACAACCAAGCGACTTTCACTTTCAGACCTCATTATGACAGTGTTTCACCATGAGGGACACCAGAACACGCTCCCCCTAACTATGCTTCTTTGGCAAATGAATGACTTTATTGAACTAAAGTCCATTGAGAACCAGCAGATGCAGGAAAAGATTTTAAAACAAGATACAAGTTTTCTTTTTGTGAAGAAAATTTGTATCTATAAAGGAAAGGGTGGAACCCTGGAGCCCCCTGTGTTGGAAGCTGGGAGTCTTCAACACTGAACCTCCAGGAAAGTCCCTGTTGTTCTCTTCTTAATCTATCTTTTCTTAAGAGCCCCTCGGAATTCTTTGGAGGCCTAGCGGTTAAGGCTGCCCTAGCGTTTAGGACTCATGGATTCAGTCCTTAGTGAATTAACTAAGATCCCATAAGCTGAGAGGCAGAGCCGAAGGAAAAACAAAGAAGCATACACTTTCCAGTTGTTAAGAGCTCCCAGCAAGAACCTAGAAGGGTAGAGGGAAAAATAAAATTTTTTCTCCTTTACAGTGATACTCCATTCTCACACTACAATTGATCTAGTCCTCTGTCTTCACCTTTGATTCTCCTATTGGCCTAAAAGAGGGTTTCTCTACCTCAACACTATTTGGGGAGGATAATTCTTGGCTGGGAGAGACTGTCCTGTACCAAGATGCTTAGAAGTATCCCTAGCGTCTACCTTCTCGAGACAAGTGGTGTGCCCCACACACCTGGCTGTGGCAATCAGAAATGTCTCCAGATAACGCCAGATGTCTTATTTTGAGTTAAACAGCAATTTCAGTTAAATGACATGATTATATAGTATAAGCATGTTCCATGCAACATTTAAGAAATTGATCTAAAATTTACATTTAACTGAACATCCTGTATTTTTATGTGCTAGGTCTGGCTGTCTTACCTGGGGAAGAAAATCATCCCTGATCGAGAGTCTCTGGTTCAGAGATTGATGAACGTGTTTCGCCACTTGCAATGAATCAGCTGCTTTTTTCATTACTTTGCTTTTAGTGTCCGCATCACTGACTCAGTGGATATGAATTTGAGCGAACTCCAGGAGACCGTGGAGAGCAGAGGAACCTGGGGTGCTGCAGTCCATCGGACACGACTTAGCCACTGAACAACACAATACCCACATTCAAACATTTCATTTTTCACAATTATAATAAGAATCATGCCTTTAGAAACAGACTATAGGGCAGGAAAAAGGATTTTCCCTCTACCCTTCTAGATTCTATGGCTGAGAACTCCCCCTGTAATAAAGGCAGATTAACAAGAGAAAATTGAGCAGAAGTTTACTAGCATGTATACCTTATGTACTGGGAGAGAACCAGGAAAACTCTTGGAAATGGCCAAGTCACCACCTTCAATACCATCTTCAGGCAGAAGAAGATTTTGGGGGAGTGGCAGTTATGGGAGGTGATCAAGAAAGCACAGGAAACAAGGGTAATGGTGTTAGGCAGATGTAAGTCATTCTTTCTCTTCGGATAACTTTCTAGAGATTTAGAATCACCCTTTCTCTCTGGTGGGGTTTCCCGGGTGGTTCAGTGGTAAAGCATCTGCCTGTAATACAGGAGACACAGTTTCATCCCTGCGTGAGGAATATCCCTTGGAGAAGGAAATGGCTACCCATTCCAGTATTCTGGCCTGGAGAATTCCACGGAGAGGAACCTGGTGGGCTACAGTCCATGGGGTGGCCGAGTCAGACAGACTTAGCGACTGAGTAGGCACATGCCTTTTTCTTCCAGGTACAGTGAGGGGGACACTTCTACAAATGGAGGCCTTCATTATAAATGCAACTCTCCCTTGCAAAAGAGTAGCTTCTGCTGTTTTCAGATCACCAGTCCAGGTTCGAAGCATGAGACAGGGTACTCAGGGCTGGTGCACAGGGATGACCCAGAAGGATGGGTTGGGGAAGGGAGGTGGGAGCGGGGTTCAGGATGGGGAACACATGTACACCCATGGCTGATTCATGTCCGTATATGGCAAAAACCACTACAATATTGTAAAGTAATTAGCTTCCAATTAAAACAAATAGATTTAAAAGAGCGAATTCTACTGTTTTCAGATTCTCTTGTGAATTTGCAGTTTTAATAATAATCAATTCAAAATAATCCTTATGTCAAAAAGGCCTATTTTAGGATGACATATTCTGCGGGCATTCATCAGGAAGGAAAAAACAATACTCTTCTAGGGTCTTCTGGCTGGCCTAAAAATTTAAATGACAAGAAACAGATTAACAGGAAAAGATCAGATTTAATTTTGTACACATTGGAACTGCACATACATGAGAAGTTCAGAGAGAGAAAAGAGAATGAGGTATATATGCCATCCTGAGCTAAGGAATGGAACAGGGGCCTGGGGCTTCAAAGGACAGGAAATTCATTTGCAAGATAATAAGAGGACATGTCTGGTAATTTAATATTTGCCCTGCAGTATTAAATGGGTCACTTAGATAAAATTTATCTCCAGTAGCAAGGCTTTTTTTGGGAAAAACTCCAAACTTAAGTTCATCTGGGTAGTTAGTTCAGTTCAGTTCAGTCGCTCAGTCGTGTCCAACTCTGCGACCTCATGGACTGCAGCTCGCCAGGCCTCTCTGCCCATCACCCACTCCCAGAGTTTACTCAAAGTCATGTCCACTGAGTCAATGATTTCATCCAACCATCTCATCCTCTGTCATCCCCTTCTCCTCCTGCCTTCAATCTTTCCCAGCATCAGAGTCTTTTCAAATGAGTCAGTTCTTCACATCAGGTGGCCAAAGTATTGGAGTTTCAGCTTCAGCATCAGTCCTTCCAATGAATATTCAAGACTGATCTCCTTTGGAATGGACTGGTTGGATCTCCTTGCAGTCCAAGGGACACTTAAGAGTCTTCTCCAACACCACAGTTCAAAAGCATCAATTATTCGGCACTTAGCCTTCTTTATAGCCCAACTCTCACACCCATAATGACCACTGGAAAAACCATAGCCTTGACTAGACGGAGCTTTGTTGACAAAGTAATGTCTCTGCTTTTTAATATGCTGTCTAGGTTGGTCATAACTTTTCTTCCAAGGAACAAGTGTCTTAATTTTACGCTGCAGTCACCATCTGGAATGACTTTGGAGCCCCCCAAAATAAAGTCTCTCTCTGTTTTCACTGTTTCCCCATCTATTTGCCATGAAGTGATGGGACCAGAGGCCATGACCTTAGTTTTCTGAAAGTTGAGTTTTAAGCCAATTTTTTCACTCTCCTCTTTCACTTTCATCAAGAGGCTTTTTAGTTTCCCTTCATTTTCTGCCATAAGGATGGTGTCCTCTGCATATCTGAGGTTACTGATATTTCTCCCGACAATCTTGATTCCCAATTTGTGTTTCATCCAGTTCAGCATTTCTCATGATGTACTGCTGAATATAAATTAAATAAGCAAGGTGACAATATACAGTCTTGACGTACTCCTTTCCCGATTTGGAGCCTGTCTGCTGTTCCATGTCTAGTTGTAACTGTTGCTTCTTGACCTGCATACAGATTTCTCAGGAGGCAGGTCAGGTGGTCTGGTATGCCCATCTCTTGCAGAATTTTCTTCAGTTCATTGTGATCCACACAGTCAAAGGCTGTTGGCATAGTCAATAAAGCAGAAGTAGATGTTTTTCTGGAACTCTCTTGCTTTTTCCATGATCCAGCAGATGTTGACAATTTGATCTCTGGTTCCTCTACCTTTTCTAAATCCAGCTTGAACATCTGGAAGTTCATGGTTCACATATTGCTGAAGTCTGGCTTGGAGAATTTTGAACATTACTTTACTAGGATGTGAGATGAGTGCAATTGTGCAGTAGTTTGAGCATTCTTTGGCATTGCCTTTCTTTGGGATTGGAATGAAAACTGTCCTTTTCCAGTCCTGTGGCCACTGCTGAGTTTTCCAAATTTGCTGGCATATTTAGTGCAGCGCTTTCACAGCATCATCTTTCAGGATTTGAAATAGCTCCACTGGAATTCCATCACCTCCACTAGCTTTGTTCGTAGTGATGCTTTCTAAGGCCCACTTGATTTCACATTCCAGGATGTCTGGCTCTAGGTGAGCGGTCACAGCATCGTGATTATCTGGGTTGTGAAGATCTTTTTTGTACAGTTCTTCTGTGTATTCTTTCCACTTCTTCTTAATATCTTCTGCTTCTGTTAGCTCCATACCATTTCTGTCCTTTATTGTGCTCATCTTTGCATGAAAAATTCCCTTGGTATCTCTAATTTTCTTGAAGAGATCTCTAGTCTTTCCCATTCTGTTGTTTTCCTCTATTTCCTGGCATTGATTTCTGAGAAAGGCTTTCTTATCTCTCCTTGCTATTATTTGCAACTCTGCATTCAAATGGGTATCTTTCCTTTTCTCCATTGTCTTTTGCTTCTCTTCTTTTCAATGCTATGTGTAGAGCCTCCTCAGACTAACATTTTGCCTTTTTGCATTTCTTTTTCTTCAGGATGTTCTTGATCCCTGCCTCCTATACAATGTCACAAACCTCTGTCCATAGTTCTTCAGGCACTCTGTCTATCAGATCTAATCCCTTGAATCTATTTCTCACCCACTGTATAATCATAAAGGGATTTGATTTAGGTCATAGCTGAATGGTCTAGTGGTTTTCCTACTTTCTTCAATTTAAGTCTGAATTTGGCAATGAGTTCATGATCTGAGCCACAGTCAGCTCTGGGTCTTATTTTTGCTGACTGCATAGAGCTTCTCCATCTTTGGCTGCAAAGAATAAAATCAATCTGGGTAGTTAAGGGGGGGCCAATGGATTCTCTTGAACCCACTGGGTCTCTATTGCCTTTAGTTCAAAGTAATCTTCATGTTAACATGGCACATTTGGGGAAGCTTGTTTCAAACTCCTACACCTTCAAGATGCAGTCAAGAGAGAGATACAGATTCCATTTAGAGGAGCTGTGGTCCTGATAGGAAATTAAAGAAGACTTCTCAGTTCAGTTAGGGTGCAAAGAGCTTGGAGAAGCCAGCAGCAACCTTAGCGTGGAGGTAATGAAAGTGAAGAGTTCTGTTAAATAAGTTAGTTAGAAGAGGTTACAAAGGAAGCTAAAAAGGGTTACAGAAGATTTACACAAGAGAGTGAGGTACCCCCTGGAAATAGCATTAATGTTTAGGTCAATGGGAAAGACACTGAATGTCTTAAGAATAAAGAAACACAAAATCAAACTAAGCCAAAGAGGAAGTCAGCTGCAACCTTAGTGGATATTGCAGACTTCTGTCTCCAAGTCTCCAACAGAAGTATTAGCTAATTCTTAAAACTATTGGGGGGTTGGGTCCGAAGCTAAG
>SJYQ01004063.1:66197-100352 GCA_006410935.1 Redunca redunca
TTTACATTGATTAACATCTTCCCAGGTGCCTAAAAGATAAAGAATATGGAGGCCTGGCGGCAATCATTGAATCAACAGTGAAAACCCGTCACCAATATGGTTTTTAACTCTTTAGAAAAAGTTCTGTGTCTTTAAGATGCTTTCAAGCTTTGTGCCTCTCCCGGTTGGGGGCTGTAAGCAATTCACAAGCTGTAAGGGGTCCGGGAAACTTGTTAGGCAAGCTAGAGAACTACTAGAGGAGGTTTAACTGAAACATCCCTTTCAAATGCAGAAGACCAAAGCTTAGAGATGACTTTTTCCGGAGTGTATTAGAAGAGTAGAGAAGCAGAGAACAAAAGCCAACAGATTTTTATTTTGGGGGTTTGGATGCTCAGGAAATTCCAGGGGGAAAACCTGAAGCCGTCACGTCCTTGCGTTTGTCAGGCTTCCTCCCACATGACCTTGTCACGGGTGGAATTCCTCACCCTGGCAATTCTCCAGGCAAGAACACTGGAGAGGGTTGCCATTTCCTAGTAGTGTATAATTCTCATTATAACAACAATGATTAGCCCACTGCATCCATCAGTGGAGTAGAAAGAATTTCCCTGGGGAAGATAAGAAATTCAAGAGCTCAGGTTAACTCTTAGCTCCTTAATCTTGACCAGAAAGAACCTCAGTTGATCAGAGTCCCATCCATTTGCTTGGGATGATTGAACTCTTTTCTCATGAGTGTGTGTTTTAATTCTGGGAACGTTTAGCACTTTGCTGTGATTGTGTTAAGTTCAGATAAAATGTGTGAATATTTTGTATTATTCCCTGGTGGCTCAGCTGGTAAGGAATCCACCTGAAATGCGGGAGACCTGTGTTTGATCCCTGGGTTGGGAGGATCCCCTGGAGAAGGGAAATAACTGCTACCCACTCCAGTATTTTTGCCTGGAGAATTCCATGGACAGAGGACGCTCTGAACTGGCAGGCTACAGTTCATGGGGTCACAAAGATTGGGACGTGACTGAGCAACTTGCACTTTCACTTGGTATATAAAATGTCTGGTTTTCCTAGATGGCGCTGCTGTTGCTGCTAAGTCGCTACAATCGTGTCCGACTCTGTGTGACCAGACAGCAGCCCACCAGGCTCCGCCGTCCCTGGGATTCTCCAGGCAAGAACACTGGAGTGGGTTGCCATTTCCTTCTCCAATGGCACTTGTGGTAAAGAATCCACCTGCCAATGAAGGAGAAGTAAGAGAAATCCGTGGGTTTGATCTCTGGGTCAGGAAGATTCCCTGGAGCAGGAAATGGTAACCTGCTCTAGTATTCTTGCCTGGAAAATTCCACTGATGGAGGAGCCTGGCAAACTACAGTCCATGGGTCTGCAGAGAGTCAGCCATGACTGAGTAACTGACTATTACACACACACACACACACACACACACACACACACACACACACAGTGTCAACAGTGCTTAAGAGATTTGGCAGGCCAGCCTGTTTGACCCCGTGGCCTGGTGATTCCATGAAAAATGTATTGTTGTTGTTCAGTTGCTCAGTCGTGTCTGACTCTTTGTGACTCTGTGGACTGCAGCACACCAGGTTTCCCTCTCTTTCATCGTCTCCCAGAGCTTGCTCAAACTCATGTTCGCTGAGCCATCCAACCATCTCATCCTCTATCGTCCCCTTCTCCTCCTGCCTTCAGTCTTTCCCAGCATCAGGGTCTTTTCCAATGAGTTGGCCCTTGGCATCAGGTGGCCAAAGTTTTGGAACTTCAAGTTTAACATCAGTCCTTGCAATAAGTATTCAAGGTTGGTTTACTTTAGGATTGAATGGTTTGATCTCCTTGCAGTCCAAGGGAATCTCAAGAGTCTTCTCCAATACCATAGCTCAAAAGCATCAAGTGTATAGTAGAGATTTTAGACTTATGATTTTTAAATGGAATATTATAAATTAATTGGACTAAATTTGAAAAAAGAATGTTTAAGACAATTTAATATTTGTTTCATTAGAGTAAGTTTAGTTTATTAGGTTCACGAGGTTGTTTAGCTGTGAAAGTATTCCTTGTTATGCTCAGAATTACAGTGCTTATAAAGGAAGATCAAATATGGTAGTACTATAAGTATAATTTAAACCTTTCAAGGTAATCGAATTGACTAGAATGTAAATGGGACTAATTTTCCCAAAATTTAGTTTCTTTTTGAGTTGTTCAAACTTTACTCAGAGATGCCCTTGAAAGTCATTATGAGTATATTTATTTACATAAAATAGTATAGCTCACAAATTGGTTTTATTATTTTAATTAGTTTATATTAAAACATCAAGGAATGTTAAACAAACTTATCTGTGAATAAAGATAGCAATAATCCATTAGTTTTAAAGTTGATTTTTCACAAAGGTCAAGTCCTGTGCCGACATATATGGTTCTAACAAGTGAGTTTGTTTGCACTTAGCCTTGCTCAATAGCTACTGAAAACCAGATTTCAATAGGAAATGTCCCAAACACAGTACCCCGTTTTGAGCCCTGAGTCCTTCCTGCCCCTGTGAGAACTTTCCTTCCCTCTTCAACTCTGCTTCCTTCTTTTCACGTGTCACCATTGGCAGAGTAGATATGACTCGGAAACCGGTTCCTCAGGGTTGTAACATTAGATGATGCAAGACTCGGTCATTCATTACACGGTAAACTAATCCCCTTGTTTCACTGGGTTGGGCTCACTGGAAAGTGCGTTGCTGCCTGGGCTGCTGAAAGAGTACTCACTGGCGTGGGAAGCAACGACTTGCCGCTGACCGACCCGGGCTTCTAGAGACCTTTCTCTGGACTGGGAAGGATTTGGATATTAACTGGAAACACCTCAAGAAGATTCAAGAAGCTGTAGAGGTGAAGTAAATCTGTGAAGGACCAGTATGGGAATCCTATACTCTGAGGTATGTAAATTCTTTGGAAATAAGATTCCCAGGGTGTTATGACTGGCTCCTGCTTTTCAAATGGAACTTCCTATCCCTGTTAATATGTCTCCATTTCTCTTTCCTAATTTTCTGTAAGAGCATTAAGTCGAAACAAGGTCCTGTGTGCTAGTCTTTTTGATATGTTTAATATCGTTAAGGCAGTATTATTTTGCAGCTCTAAAACTTTAGCTAGACAGAGTCATAGTGTGTACAAGTCATGATGTCTGGATGTTTATGGGGGTAATTTGGATTCATAAAATGAAATTTATGAAGATGGAGTTAATGGAGTTGTGTTTGTTGATGTCAAATATCCAGGGGATAAGTAAAAATTGTCCTCAGCTGAATTTTCTAAACAGACAAAAGATAGCCTGGTTCTTTTATGGAACCATTTGTATAATACAGAGTAACACCTTTCTTCTTGGTATTTGAAGGGAAATTCACCTCTAGCAATTACTAATAAAGCCTCTCTCTATATAGAAGACAGATAAAAACAGAATGTATTTTGATATTTTTCTTTTCACATCTGATGCATACAGAAATACTTTTTCCTATCTTGAGAGTAACCAGTTAGAATCAAATAGATTTTTACTAGTGTTTTAAAGGAGAACAAGAGAGTGATGTTTGAACAAGAGAGGAAATGACGCTATTATTCATGATTTGCTCCCTCTCCTCTCTGACACAAACAGCCTGTCTGTCTGCATTTCATTGCAGACACTCAGTAGAACCTCTCTGAGTGGTTTGCCTGTTACTAAAGGCAGTTTCCCAGTGTTGGCAGTTTTGTCTAATGCCAGTTGTGGGCGTGTGTTTCTGGAGTCAACTTGTTCTTTAATTAGTTTATACTTCTAGGTATGTCTCAACCAACGACTTTAGGCTGGTGAAAAACTCACATAGATGAAAGTGTCAACACGTATAATATTCTAAAATGCTACTCCGGCTTTTCTTAAACCCTAGATTGCCTAAGCGCCAGGGAGAGGAACTTGTTGAAAATGCAGTTTCAAGGGCCCCCACCCCAGAGAGTCTGTTTCACTCAGTTTAGGGTAGGGTCCAGAAACCTGCTTTGTAGAGGAGCCTCTCAAGTGGTCCTGATGTAGGCAATCAGCTTACCACCTCTTGGGAGAGAAACACTGCTTTATTTATTTAATATTTTATTTTACTTTACAATACTGTATTGGTTTTGCCATACATCAGCATGAATCCGCCACGGGTGTACACATGTTCCTAATCCTGAACCCCCCTCCCACCTCCCTCCCCACACCATCCCTCTGGGTTGTCCCAGTGCACCAGCCCCAAGCATCCTGTATCCTGCATCGAAACTGACAGGCGATTTGTTTCTTATATGATATTATACATGTTTCAATGCCATTCTCCCAAATCATCCCACCCTCTCCCTCTCCCACAGAGTCCAAAAGACTGTTCTATACATCTGTGTCTCTTTTGCTGTCTCACATACAGAGTTATCGTTACCGTCTTTCCCAATTCCATATATATGCATTAGTATACTGTATTGGTGTTTTTCTTTCTGGCTTACTTCACTCTGTATAATCGGCTCAAGTTTCATCCACCTCATTAGAACTGATTCAAATGTATTCTTTTTAATGGCTGAGTAATACTCCATTGTGTATATGTCCCACAGCTTTCTTATCCATTCATCTGCTGATGGACATCTAGGTTGCTTCCATGTCCTGGCTATTATAAACAGTGCTGCGATGAACATTGGCGTACACGTGTCTCTTTCAATTCTGGTTTCCTCGGTGTGTATGCCCAGCAGTGGGATTGCTGAGTCGTATGGCACTTTTTCATTCTTCTTCTTTTTTTTTTTTTTACTTTACAATACTGTATTGGTTTTGCCATACCTCAACACGAATCTGCCATGGGTGTACACGTGTTCCCAATCCTGAACCCACCTCTCCCACCTCCCTCCCCATACCGTCTCTCTGGGTCATCCCAGTGCACCAGCCCCAAGCATCCTGTATCCTGCATCGAACCTAGACTGGTGATTCGTTTCTTATATGATATTATACATGTTTCAATGCCATTCTCCCAGGAGAAATACTGCTTTAGGCCAGTGCTTTTCAAATTTTAATGTGCATACAGGTCACTCAAACATCTTGTTCAAATATAGATTATTATTCTGTAGGTCTGACTGGGCCTAAAATAATGCTGCTGGGCCAGGACCACAGCTGTGAGAAGCCAGACTATAGTTTTAGCCGTTCCCTTCTCCAAGGGATCTTCCCAACCCAGGGATCGAACCCAGACCTCTTGCATTGCGGGTGGATTCTTTACTAACTGAACCAATAGGGAAGACCAGACTGTAGTTGAGGCCCCAGGAATAATTGCTTACAGAAATCTCTGTGTGAGCAGCGTAATTGTTAATGGCCTGCTGAAGTGGCAGGTGGTTGAGTCAAGGCAAGGTAAGACATAATGTGTTACTTAGCAGTATCAATGTGGGCTTCCCTAGTGGCTCAGAGGTTAAAGCGTCCGCCTCCAATGTTGGAGACCTGGGTTCAATCCCTGGGTCGGGAAGATCCCCTGGAGAAGGAAATGGTAACCCACTCCAGTATTCTTGCCTGGAGAATCCCATGGAAGGAGAAGCCTGGTAGGCTACACTCTACGGGGTCGCAAAGAGTTGGACATGACTGAACGACTTCACTTCACTAGCAGTATCAATGAGAATATCCTCAGAAGCAGAATGAATGGTTCACTTTTCAGATATATTGAGGACAAAGCAATGTGAATTTACTGTGATATTTGAAAGCAAATTCAACAACCACATGCATACACACACATCACATGCTTACACACATCCCTAAAAGACTTTAACTTACCCAGAAACTCATAGGTAATTATTCAAAGCTCATAATTAATATTGAATCATGAATAGTATTGACTGAAAAACGAATGCGCAACCTAAAAGTTAGAGTTATGTTTTATTCAGCAGACACTCTGAGGACCAAGCCCAGAAGGCAACATCTCAAGTAACCCTGAGAAAACTGCTCCAAGGAGGTGAAGGGGAAGCCAGGATATATAGGAGCTTTGCAAGCAAGGCAGGGAGTAGGAACAAAAGATTACTGTTAACCAAAGAAAGCTAGACATCTCAAGTTAAAGAATGTAGTGCTTTTCCGTGTATGGAAAGACGCCAGAGTCTGGGCTCACTGAAATCATTTCTTTGATATGCATCTCAGCTATCTGGGGCCTATATCGTGGTTTCCACATCCTGAATGTTTTCAGGGCTCACTGTAGGTAGTGGCTGCAGTCTGATGGCAGGTTATTCTTTGTTTTCTTCCTGAGTTCCCTCGGGGCTCACCGGGTCACCTTTGATAGTCAGAGGTGGCTGCAGCCTTTGATGACTTTGATATCCTTTGTTTACTGATGTGGCAGGCAATAATGTAGTGATGGGATAAAAGGTATTTTCATGCAACTAATTATCAAATCATACTACTCTGGGTAACTCAAAGAGGTGCTTACAACTTGGGCTCACATAGCATCTTAACAAAAGAACAACGAGCTTGTAGATCAGTGGCAAGATGGAAGGAAAAGAACTTTGAGTTCCTAAGGCAGAAAATTGAGGGAAGGCAAATACATAAGCTAGCTGATGGAAGATGAGAGCTAGTTTCTGTAGATTGCTTTGTTGCCTTCTCTGGGCTGACAAGGGTAATATTGTGTTCCCTGGTAGAGAAGGGAGATACCTTCACAAATTTATATCCTGCTTTTAGTTAAATAGGAGGGCAGAGAACAATCTTTGTATCTACTTTTTCTCAATTGCTTTTACCTCAAAATAACTGTTACATTAAGAGGTGAAAATTGGGGTACATATCCCGCTACTCTTTAGAGTCTTGCATTGCTAATAGTTATGCTATTTATATTAATATCTAGCATATATATATTTATTGAGATATAACTGACATAACATTACATTAGGTTCAGGTGTATAAAGTTATGATTCAATATTTGTATATATTGCAAAATGATCACCACAATAAGTCCAGTTAACATCCATCAACATATGTAGTTAGAATTAAAAAAAAATTTTTTTGGCCATGTGGCATGTGGAATCTTAGCTCCCTGATCAGGGTTTGAACCCACAGCCCTGCACTGCAGGCTTGGAATCTTTACCACTGGATCACCAGGGAAGTTCCTAGAAAAACTTTTTTGATGATGACTTTTAGGATCCACTCCCGGAGTCGCTTTCAAGCAGGAACTGTACTGTTATTAACTGTAGTCACCAAGCTTACATTGCATCCCAATAACTTACTCATTTTATAACTAGGAACTTGCACCTTTTGACTTCCTTTACCCATTTCCCCCGCCTTCCACTTCCCTCTGTCTCAGGCAACCACCATCTACTCTCAATATTCACATGTGCACTGGTGTGTGTGCGTGCTTGTTTGTTGTTTTTGATTGTTGTTATTTGATTCCGTGAAGAGTCAGACATGACTGAGCAACCAATCACAGCACAAAAGTTAGAGCATCTGGTATTCATCTTTTTCTGGGTGACATGCTTCACTTAGTATAATACCCTGAAGGTCCATCTTTGTTATGAGCCCCTGCTAAGTTGCTTCAGTCGTGTCTGACTCTTTGCAACCCCATGGACTCTAGCCCACCAGACACCTCTGTCCATGGGATTCTCCAGGCAAGAATACTGGAGTGGGTTGCCATTTCCTCTCCATCTATATTGTTACAAATGGTAAAAGAAACTCGCTCCTTTTTATGGCTGAATAATATTCCATTGTAGATATAAATGTACCACATGTTCTTTATCCATGGATTCACTGATGGACATTTAAATTGTTTCTATTTTTAAGAAAGAAGGAGAAACTAACACAACATTGTAAATCAATTATACTCCAATAATTTTTTTAAAAACAGAAGGAGGACATGAGGGGGCATCCCAGAGTCATTCCTAATGCCTACAGAAGGGGCTATGCTCAGAGTTCAGTGAGAGAAGTGGAGTGATCACTCCCTGTTACACAAGCTGGACTTTTAAACAAGGCTGATTCATTTAAACCTTTATCACACGTATCTGTTCATACTATTTACAATAATAACAAACATGTACTTTGGACTTATTATGTGCCTGACTGTGCCTGTCAGTGCAGGACACGTAAGAGATTCAAGTTCCTTCCCTGGGTTGGGAAGATCCCCTGGAGGAGGGCATCGCAACCCACTCCAGTATTCTTGCCTGGAGAATCCCATGGACAGAGGAGCCTGGCGGGCTACAGTCCACACGGTTGTACAGTCAGACACGACTGAAGTGGCTTAGCACACATGTACACATGAGGCAGAGACAGTTTCAGGAACCTGCTCAGAGTTATGCAACTAAAGAATACTTACTGGCTAGAGATCTGTGTACATGCAAGGGAATTCTGCTTACCTGCTGGTGAACCTGCTAAACTCTTTCCCTAAAAGCTCTCTAAATAGGCATCTCACCCTCCATAAAGAAGCTGGTCTTAACCACTCTGCTCCCCACGAAGACACACTGTGGCCCTTTCCCTTAGTTAGAAGAATAGGGTACTAAATCCAGGTGCCAGTGAGGTACATCTTACTCTCAGAGAAGTGTTGCACTGGAAAGAATTGTTGCCAAACAAAAATTAGAAAGCAGGAATATGTATAAAAACTTAAAGCGCTCAAGACTTTGTGCTTAGGAGACCTATAGAATCTTCTCCAAGCTCTTACACTTGTCAGCTGGGGAATCAGGCCCTAAGCAGAATATCTAGAGAATCATATGATAAATGATGTAGCCCTTTAAACTTTAGGAAAGTTAAATGTTAAACCTATGAACAGAGGTGCTTACAGACACACACACACACTCTTAGTATTAATGTTTTAGAAATGAATCTATTTTTTAGATAGGAAGATGATGCCATAGAAAAAAAGAGCATATGGTTTAAAGAAAAGCTTATCATATTGAAATAAGCAGTGAAATAAATCAATTTCAGCTGAGCAGGGCTTTTTGCGGAGAGCTGGTACCCCTGAGGAGGAGAGCTCAGTGGGGAGAGAAAGAGAGAAGTAATGAGTGGAAAGGCCATCGGAATGGAAACCCGGAAGACCTGGAATCTAGTCCCCATTGTGCCAGAAACTCTTGGCCCTTAGAGGAAATCATTTAACCTCTCCAGGTCACAGTTTTGATACACATAAAACAAAAGGGCTGGGTGAGGTCCAGTTTGGCATGAAACACTGTGTTATTCCAGATGAGGGAAAAGGAGAAGAAAAGGCAGTTGAAAAGAAAAAATTCTCCTTCCTAATGTTACAAGCTGTATCTTTTTTTGTTTGTATATTGCCCCCTTTGCAAAATTTTAGCATTCTGTATTTAAAAAGAGCACCCCGTTGATGTCTTGATTCCTTCCTTGTGTATTTTACAAATGATAATAAGGTTCTAAATCACTTTTCAGAGAGGAAATGATAACTTCAGTGTATGAGCAGAAACCAGAACTAAGTGCTAATAAATATTTATTCATGCATTCAGTCACCTGTTTGTTTAATCAACAATATTGATCACATACTACATTCCAGGCACGTGCTAGTTCCTGGTACACAGTGATTAAAAAAAAAAAAAAAAAGTGGATCTGGACCTCTTGGAGCTACCAGTGTGAAATGAATATACAAACTGAAAAATAAAAGAATTCTATGTAGTGAAAAGAGGAAGCAAGGAAGCAACAGGATAAAGAGAGAGTACCTAAGAGGGGTGTATATATGGAATCAGATTTGACCTGAAAGGCTTCTCTGAGATAGTGACATTCGAGCTGAACTCTGGGGAAAATGAATCAAGCTTAGAATCTAGTCTTGGGGATAGTGTCCTGGACAGAGGATGCATGTGTGGAGAATCTGAAGCATGGGAAGTTGGGCCATTTGGACTAACTGAGCAGTTTATGCAAGGCATGCTGGTGAGAACAGTTCATCTAGGTACAGGCAAGAAGAAGTTTTACTGTCTACTCAGAATTTGTGCTCAAGTTGTGTCTGACCCTTTGTGACCCAAGAACTGTAGACCATCAGACTTCTCTATCCCTAGGATTTTCCAGGCAAGAATACTGGAGTGGGTTGCCATTTTCTTTTCCAGGGGATCTTTCTGACCCGGGGAATGAACCCACATCTCTTGTGTCTCCTGCATTGTCAGGTAGATTCTTCACCACTGTGCCGCCAGGGAAGCCTGGAATTTAAAGATTAATGAATCTGACTCAGGATTGATTTGCTTTTTGTCATCACTGCTCCAGTGATTCTAAATAATGTCAGTTTAACAAGGTCTTCCCCACCCTTGGGCAGTCACTGTTTGGCGGAAAGTCCTGGAGTACAGGAAGCAGGAAGTGTGACACCGATCTCTGGTGGTCTCGACCTGTAGCAGCTTGAAGCAGAGTTCTAGCTCCTGGCCGAGACTGATGTCGGGCCATGGCAGTGAGTATCAAATCCCGGCCACCAGACCACCAGGGACCCGTGATCCATGACAAGGCCCTGGCCCCGCAGCTGTGTGGAAATGAATTTCCACGTAGAGATGGAAAGTTGTGAAGCAAGTAAAGTGTCTATTAGGAGGGAAAAGAGTCCATATGGAAAGCCACACAGGCAGGCTGAGAGAGAGAGAGTGCTGTCCTCATGGTAGTTTGAATTACTTTTATGGGGCATTTCTTCTGGGTTTCCTTTGGCCATTCACCTTGCTTTGCTTGGTTCTGATATATTTGGTGCATCCCAGGATCCTCCTAAGTGTGCAGATGCGTCTTTTAGCCAAGGTGGATTCTAGCAAAGAGGCCTCTTGGAAGTTGACGTCACTTACTATGAGGTGATGCTGCCTCCCTTTCTGACCTTCAAGGAGTCTTTCTGCACCTATGTCATCTGAAGGTCTCCTTGCCTTCGAGAAAGAGGAATATGTAGTCTTTTATCTCTGACCTGGGTAGGGCTCAGCTCCTCTCTTGCTCCAGCTATTCTGGAGTATGAAGAAACTCCAGCTGTTCAGACGGGGGCCCATCTATCTCCTGCCTCAACACTACTTCCTCCTCAAAGCTCTGCACTTACTTCTTTGGTGGTCTGAGCTGGTGGGGAGATACAGGGCTTCTGATGTGCGAAATCAAGCAGTTAGAACCCATGCTTCCTCTGCCCCTTCTCCTCAAACAAGCCTTTGCCTTCTCCTGGTCCCCATCACTGACCACAGGGCTTCTCAGTCTCAAGCGTGGTAATGATGCTTCTTTAACTTTCTGGCAGTGAAGACAACATCACATTCTCAAGAGGATCTTTGTTGGAGAAAGAACAGAAAATAGATAAATGTATGCTTTGCCTTGATTTCCCCTTCACTGCTACTACTCCTGATAACCCAACCACCGCTGAGACTATCCTTCACGTAACATAAAGGACAGTGGACCTAAAGACAAAAAACAGCAACAACAACAAAAACACCTTGTGCCTTTTAAAAAATTTGTCTGAAAGAAAGAATTTACTGGGAAATTTAAGTCAGTATGTGAAGAAAGAAGTCATCAGAAGGAAAGGCTTGAGATTTATTGTACAAATAAAATTAAACCTTCATTACTGTTCCTTAAGATTTCCTGAATTGAAGGGGAAGAAAGTGCTTTCTCAACTTTTCTGGGAAGACATTTCGTTAATATACAAGGCTCTTTACCTGAACCATGTTGCATCAAAAGCCACTCATCCTTCTCAGAAGTTGTTAGGGAACATTTTAACCCCCCCCCCACACACCTTTTTGGCCATGCCGTGTAGCATGCCGGATCTTAGTTCCCCGGCCAGGGATCAAACCTGTGTGCTCCCTGCATTGGGAGCGCAGGGTCTTAACCGCTGGACCCCCAGGGAAGCCCCAGGGAACATTTTAAATGAGTGGATCTTCAGCACGGAGATGGTTAATAAGCAGCTTATCAAGGCAGAGTTCCACATCGTCTTTCTTTAGACTGACAGTTCAGGAAGATCCTCTGCACTTATAGGGAAGCAACACTGAGAACGGCAGTGGTGGGGGAGACTTCGCTTTCAGAGAATCGATAATGGTGCAGGCAGCTCAGCTCTTCCACGTTACTAGAAATGCAAACCCGTGGACGGTAACCCACCAGGCTCCCCTGTCCATGGCATTCTCCAGGCAAGAATACTTGAATGGGTTTGCCATTCCCTTCTCCAAGGGATCGTCCCAACCCAGGGATTGAATCTGGGTCTCCTGTATTGGCAGGTGGATTCTTTCCCCTCTAAGCCACCAGGGAAACGTGAAGAGGTGAGACACACAGTGGGACTGAGGTGGGCTTCCAGCACCCAGCTCCTGACTATTTTTAAGGCCAGGCACGTACACTTCCTCTTCTTCTGGCTGATCTGTGAATTAGATGGTCAAGAGGAAGATACCGAGAAGGCACTGGCAACCCACTCCAGTACTCTTGCCTGAAAAATCCCATGGGCGGAGGAGCCTGGTGGGCTGCAGTCCATGGGGTCTCTGAGTCAGAGATGACTGAGCGACTTCACTTTCACTTTTCACTTTCCTGCATTGGAGAAGGAAATGGCAACCCACTCCAGTGTTCTTGCCTGGCGAATCCCAGGGATGGGGGAGCCTGGTGGGTTGCCGTCTACGGGGTCGCACAGGGTCGGACACGACTGAAGCGACTTACCAGCAGCAGCAGCAGAGGAAGATACACAGGAGAAAATTAATCAAATGTTTGATAACATGTTTACATGGGAGAGACCCAGGAAAACTGAGGAGCTCGCCAAAATGGCTGAAACCCTCACATTAAATACCATCTTCAGCCAAATATGAAGAGGATGTCGGGGTAGTGATTTGAGACTTCAAAGGGGAGGAAGGCAATTCATGTAAAGATGAAAAAGCAGAGAACTTCCCTGGTGGGCAGGTGGCTAAAACTCCACGCCCCCGATGCAGGGGGCTCAGATTTGGCCCCTACTCGGGGGACTAGATCCTCAGGCCACAACCGAGACCCGGTGCAGCCAGAAAACGAAAATGAACATTTTTCTTTAAAAAGATGAAAAACCAGATATTTGGTAGGTGGATGTTTGCTGGGCCTGCAGAAACAGTGGACTCTGATCTTTAGGCTTTGCTGAGTTTTCCCTATATTCCTTGCAGAGATCTCTGGTGATAGCTCTATTCTGGAATGGAACGGGCCTTTTTTTTTTTTAAGTAGAGTTGATTTAGAATGTTGTGCCAATCTCTGCTGTATAGAAAAGTGATTCAGTTTTACATATACATGCATTCTTATTTTTAACAATTTTTTCTATTACGGTTTATCCCAGGAGACTGGATATAGTTTATCCATTCTAAATGTAATAGTTTACATCTACCAACCCCAAACTCCCAGTCCATCCCTCTCCCTCTCCTCAGCCCCCTGGCAACCACAAGTTTGATCTCAACCAATAGTCTATGAGTCTGTTGCTGTCTCATAGATTGGTTCATTTGTGCCATATTGGATTCCACATGTAAGTGATATCACATGGTGTTTGTCTTTCTGAGTTACTTCCCTTAGTACGATGATCTCTAGTTGCACCCATATTGCTGCAAATGGCATTAGGTTCGATTTCCATACAGGTCATTACCGGGCATTGAGGAGAGCTCCTTGTGCTATACAGTGGGTGCTTTCTAGTTATCTATTTTATATTTAGTAGTGTGTATATGTCAATTTCAATTCCCCGGTTTACCCCTCCTCCAATAATTAGTGATGGGGCTTTCCAGCAGTAAAGAATCTGCTTGCAATGCAGGAGACACAGGAGACTTGGGTTTGATCCCTGGGTCAGGAAGATCCCCTGGAGTAGGAAATGGCAACCCACTCCAGTATTCTTGCCTAGAGAATCCCATGGACAGGAGGTCGCAAAGAGCTGGACACGACTGAAGTAACTTAGCATGCACAATAATTAGTTATGTTGAGCATCTTTTCTTGTTCCTATTGACCATCTATATGTCTTTGCAGAAATGCCTAACATCAGTTGGTAAAGAATCCACCTACAATGCAGGAGACCCTGGTTTGATTCCTGGGTTGGGAAGATGCCTTGGAGAAGGGACAGGCTACCCACTCCAGTGTTCTTGGGCTTTCCTTGTGGCTTAGCTGGTAAAGAATCTTCCTGCAATGCGGGGGACCTGGGTTCAGTCTCTGGGTTGGGAAGATTCCCTGGAGAAGGGAAAGGCTACCCACTCCAGTATTCTGACCTGGAGAATTCCGTGGTCTGTACAGTCCATTGTGTTGCAAAGAGTCAGATACAGCTGAGTGACTTTCATACACGTCAAAGAATCACAATAGGCCCTTTTATCTAAATTCTTCAGGTAGCTAAGTGAAGTCTCTCAGTCGTGTCCGACTCTTTGCGACCCCATGGACTGCAGCCTACCAGACTCCTGTGTCCATGGGATTTTCCAGGCAAGAGTCCTAGAGTGGGTTACCATTGCCTTAAGTGGGAGGTAAAAAGAAAGGCTTTCTGCGTCTTCAGTTATTTAAAAATAACCAGCCTAAATTAATCCTCATGCCAAAGAGACACATTTTGGGGTATCAAATTTTGCTCCCCTACATCATTAACCCATTGATCTATTTAAACGTAATTGGTATCTATTGAGTAACTATGTCCATATTTATTTATGATAAAAACATGTTAGCATAAAGCATGAAGGTCAAACCACAGATTTTCTGGCAAAAAATTCAGCTAATATAAAGTTCTCTATATCTTGACTATCTTTTCTCTGTTGCTTTGAACCAAACTGTTCAAATTTCCTTAGCACCAAATTGTCATTCTCTTTAGTAATGTTAATGCTTTGACTTCTGTTTTCTATCCCATCATTACTCTTTCAATAATTATTTATCTGATAACCATCTCTGCTCATCTTCACTGGCTCCTATGTTTTAAAAAAATAATTATAAGGGTATAGTTTATATTAATTGAGGGTTTATTATGAGTCAGATCTGAGCTATGTGCTTTATCTATACAGTCACACTTAATCCTCTTTGTAACCTAATAAAGAAGATGTGATTATTAAATGAAGAAACAAACTGAACACAAATTGTTTAAGTTGTCCAAATAGCACAGTTGTTAAATGGCAGAGCTGAGATCAGAAGCTGGAAACTTTGCTTCCAGTGCCAGTATTGATAACCACTTGAAACCACCATCTTGTCTGTAAGGCGGGTAGAACATTGGCTGGACCCTGCTACTCCCCTCTGGGTACCCACTGGCTCCCTCTTAGCTTTCACTACCAAACTTACAACCCACTCCAGTATTCTTTTCTGGGAAATTCCGCAGAGTGTGATCAGAGAGGAATTTGTGGCAAGTTTGGTGTGTGACTCAGTCGTGTCTGACTCTTTGTGACCCCATGGACTGTCGCCTACCAGGCTTCTCTGTCCATGGGATTTTCCAGGCAATAGTACTGGAGTGGGCTGCCATTTCCTTCTTCAGGGGATCTTCCCGACCCACGGATCGAATCTGGGTCTCCTGCATTGCAGACAGACGCTTTACCGTCTGAGCCACCAGGGAAGTCCAAGCCTGTATGAAATTGATCTCTGAATGGTTATTAATGATCACATCCAACACTCTTTTCTTGCACTTGACTTTCTTAATTCTATCTTCCTTCTTGAAACTTTTAAACTTTTTTTTTTTTTTTTAGCAGATATTGCTAAATACAGAAACTGTGTTTCTAGGATATAAGAAGCCTAGGAATGATGGAAAAATAAGGTCAGGTTAGTATTGTAAGTAATGTTGCTCAAATGGGATTGAGAAAACACACCAAGGCATTGGGCAAATCTTGAAGNCATGACCACTGTAAAAACCATAGCCTTGACTAGATGGACCTTTGTTGGCAAAGTCATGTCTCTGCTTTTGAATATGCTGTCTAGGTTGGTCATACTTTCCTTCCAAGGAGCAAGCATCTTTTAATTTCATGGCTGCAATCACCATCTGCAGTGATTTTGGAGCCCCCAAAATAAAGTCAGCCACTGTTTCCACTGTTTCCCCATCTATTTCCCATGAAGTGATGGGACCAGATGCCATGATCTTCGTTTTCTGAATGTTGAGCTTTCAGCCAGCTTTTTCACTCTCCTCTTTCAGTTTCATCAAGAGGCTTTTTAGTTCCTCTTCACTTTCTGCCATAAGGATGGTGTCATCTGCATATCTGAGGTTACTGATATTTCTCCCGGCAAACTTGATTCCAGCTTGTGCTTCTTCCAGCCCAGTGTTTCTCATGATGTCCTCTGCATAGAAGTTAAATAAGCAGGGTGACAATATACAGCCTTGACGTACTCCTTTTCCTTTTGGGAACCAGTTTGTTGTTCCATGTCCAGTTCTAACTGCTGCTTCCTGACCTGCATATAGTTTTCTCAAGAGGCAGGTCAGGGGGTCTGGTATTCCCATCTCTCTCAGAATTTTCCACAGTTTCTTGTGATCCACACAGTCACAGGCTTTGGCATAGTCAATAAAGCAGAAAGAGCTGCTTTTCTGGAACTCTCTTGCTTTTTCCATGATCCACCGGATGTTGGCAATTTGATCTCTGGTTCCTCTGCCTTTTCTAAAGCCAGCTTGAGCATCTGGAAGTTCACGGTTCACATATTGCTGAAGCCTGGATTGGAGAATTTTGAGCATTACTTTACTAGCGTGTTAGATGAGTGCAATTGTGTGGTAGTTTGAACATTCATAATAATTTAATTTTATAATTAAAAAAGCTTTTCTCATTTGCATTTGGGCCATATCTTTTTCTGGCTTTTCTTACAACCTTTATGGCCACTTTCTTTACCTCTTGGCAGATACTACTGATTAATTTAATTAATACTTGCTTTAGGCACTAAATTATGTCCAACTCTCCGCAACTCCATGGACTGCAGTCCACCAGGCTCCTCAGTCTATAGGATTCTCCAGGTAAGAATACTGGAGTGGGTTGCCATTTCCTCCTCCAGGGATCTTCTTGACCCAGGGATCGAACCTGTGTCTCTTATGTCTCCTGCACTAACACGCGGGTTCTTTACCACTAGCGTCACCCGGGAAACCCATAAGTGATGATAATAGCTTCCGTAAACTAAATATGATTCATGTGCTAGGTATTTTTAGTGTTTTTTAATACCATCTAATTAAAATCAATCTGAAAATATTTAATGTTTTTCTACTCTGTTCCCATTGCTGCCCAACACTGCATGATCTCTGAATGGTCATTAATGATCAAATTCAGCAATCCTTTCAGGGGCTGTGGTGGTGAATAGAATTAAGTGGTCTCTATTCAAGTGGAATATCTAGCCTGAGCTTCAGTGCTTCCCCTCACTCACTGTGGCGTCCACACCTCCTGATTCACACTGGTGTGAAACACACAATCATAAATAAGAAAAGAGGTATAATTATGCCAGTGGCTGTAAAGGAATGCTGCAATCAGGAAGGACTTAGATGAAAATAACTTATGACATGAAGGATAAGCTGGAAGTTAGCCAGGTGAGGAGAGAGGTGAACAGTGTTTTGCTTAGCTTGTTTATTTTGCAGAGGGGGTAGTAAGGGCAGAGGCCCCGATGAGGAAATTAATCATGGGCTTCCCTGGTGACCCAGTGATAAAGAATCCATCTGCCAGTGCAGGAGATGTGGGTTCGATCCCTGGGAAGACCCTCTGGTGAGGGAAATAGCAATCCACCCCAGTATTCTTGCCTGGGAAATCTCATGGACAGAGGAGCTTGGCAGGTCGCAGTCCATGGGGTTGCAAAAGAGTCTGACATGATGTCGCAACTAAACAACAGAAGTTGAAAAAAAGAGAGAAGCTCAGAGGGAGAGCAAAGAGGGAAAATTAGGCAAGATTAGGTAGGCTCAGAACCTCCCACTGTGTTTTGCAAAGTTCCTTACAATGCTTTATAAAATAAAAAGCATCGAATTGCAACTAATTACACAATTCATTATTTGTATATTAATTGTCTGAAATAGGTCTTTCCCACTGTGCAGAGCTCCTTGGTGGGGTGTGTGGGAAGGGTCATGTCTTTAACCCATTACTTGCTGCTGCCCTGAACTTCTCCCATAGGCCAATTCCATTTTAAGTAAAATCCTGCTTTACTGACAGACATTATTCCATGAACCCAACACACGATTTCCTTACTGAGTTGGTAATATTGTATCCATTCTCTCATTCGCTGGTCTTGGATGAACATGCCTGTGTGCCAAGCAATTTAGGAAATCATAACAGGTTCTTGTGTACTTATGCTTGTCCCAGACTTAAGAGTAGGCATAATGGAGACCCAAGATCTCATCTACAAAGCAGAGGACAACTGTTCCAAAACACTGAATTTCAAGGTATCAGGTGATTTTTTTCCCCTGTAATTTAATTATTCCTGTATTTCAAAACCTGCTTTTGTTTTCCTCTCCTCAGCCCATCTGCCAGGCGGCCTATCAGAATGACCTGGGTCAAGTGTGGCGGTGGGTGAGGGAAGACGGCAACTATATCAACATCCAAGACAGCTTTAATGGAGACACCCCCTTGATCTGCGCTTGCAGGCGGGGGCACATGAGAATCGTGTCCTTCCTTCTGAGAAGAAATGCTGATGTGAATCTCAAAAACCAGGTGAGGCTGTGGCTGCGGTACGGCCTTTCCCCTTGGCCCAGCGGAAGCAGTGGACGTCATTTGCTTGCTTGCAGTTCTTCATATCAACAAAAATTATTTTGGCCTTACTTTAGAGAGACTGACACTTACTGAGGCCAGGTTATCAGGCTAAAAAGCAAAATAAAGCGTAGTTCCATGAACAGGTATAGTTCCACGAGCAGGCGTATTTCGTGGGTTTTGTGGCAATTATGTCCTTGCACTTATGAAAAAGCAAAACAAAACAGGAATGGTTCACTCGTTTGTCTGCAAAGAGCATCTTCCTTTCTTTTCCTCCTTCTCCTCCTCCCCAGGCTTCTCTTTGCCCTTCTTCTTTCCCTGCTCCTCTTCCTCACTATTACAAAAGTAATTGGCAAGAGTCCCTGGAAAACAAGTATTGACCTGGTGCCGCTATTTCATTGGTCAGACTTTTGTCTACTATGTCAATGTTCTGACCTCCAGAAGATTCTGTAATTTGCTTATGGAATAAAAGAATTTCAGTAAGAAATTTGCAAAGAACAAATAGGAGGCTACTTGAAAGCAGACAATAGATGCTGTGAGCATCCTTTCAGAACCCCATGGGGATGTCCAGTTCTGGCGTCACGGTAAAGCCGACACGTAAAGGGCACTGAGTAAACATGAAAAGTCTCTCTTTGTAATAATTGTGGATGCCCAGTACCCACTCAAGTACATTCAGTGACAGAAAATAGCCCAGGAGGCCCCACTGGCCCCTTCCAAGTCACTTCAAAGTCCACATTTGGAGTAATAACTTATTATCAGAAAATGGATCACTGCTGGACTTTCTTGTTTGTGTTTCCTATTTCTTGTCTTGTTGGGTTTAAAAGCAAGTCACGGCTGGGCTGAATCTAACAGATAGGCAGTTCAGTGGAGTGTGACCTGATTGCCCCAGCACCCAGCTGAGGAACCAGGTGGGTGGCCTTGTGGTGAGAGCGGGTGGCCAAGACATGTGTCTGGGTTCACGCCCTCTCAGGAGACTTGGCGGTTAGGAAGCTGAGAGAGGGAGATGTTTGTCAACATTGGGCCGGGCTGGGGAGGCAGCTTAGCTCTGTTTGGCAGAGAACCTGAGCCAGCCTGCTCATGGAGATCATGGAAAGGACTTCAGTGGATACGTAAGTAGAGATTTTATGAGAAGTGGTATTTGGTTTGCAATTTAAAAAATATTTTTAATGTTTTTAAAGGTTTAATCTGTTACATTTCCCCTATTATTAATTCTTATACATTAATAATTTGAACTGGTGCTTTCTCATTTCTTAGGTCTATGAACTGCCCTCAGGAAGTTCTCCTAACCTAGGAGTTAGGAGTAAGGACTCCTAACCGGAGTCCTTAAAAACAAACAAACAAAAAGCTCTGGTGTGTACCACTGATGATTAAGGAGGGGTGGTGGTGGTAGCTTAGTTGCTAAGTCGTGTCTGACTCTTGTGATCCCATGGACTGTTGCCTGCCAGGCTTCTCTGTCCTTGGGGATTCTCCAGACAAGAATGCTAGAGTGGGTTGCCATGCCCTCCTTCAGGGAATCTTCCCGACTCAGGGATCAAACCCAAGTCTCAAACCTGCACCTCCCGCATTGCAGTTGAATTCTTTATTGCTGAGCCACCAGGAAAGCCCAGATTAAGGACTAACTATAGATTTTCGTACTAAATTCAGTCCTTTGTTTATATCTCAATGCATTTTTCCCCCCAAACAGAGTGTGATAATCCATCTTTTGATAATTTGTAAAATGTACATTTTATTTACTGTCTTCTTCTGTGTCCTAACTTTTCCTTTAGACTATACTGTATTCAATATTCTGGTCAATGGAAAATGGGGTTTATTTGTTAGATGTACTCTTCAGAAAAGGGGGCCATGGGTACCACAAAAATAAAAATCACAGACTAAATTTTTTGATTTTATAATTAAAAAATCTGAATTTTGAAAAAGTGTTTTATTAATAGAGTCCTTTTATGAATTTTTTAGAAACAGAGAACCTGCTTGCATTATGCCGTGAAGAAAAGATTTACCTTCTTTGATTATCTACTCATTATCCTCTTAATGCCTGTCCTGCTTATTGGGTATTTCCTCATGGTGAGTATAATACTCATGAGATAAGTGAGTAAGAGGTCATCAGCATGAGTCATTAAGTTTTGCTACACTGGTGAGATGTAAATAAATGGTAACAAAAATAAACTCTTGGTTTGTATTCTATAAATGGCATTACCAACATATACGCAATGCTATGATTGAAGTAAAGTGAGAAGAAAGGAACCCAGGTCAGTCAATCAATGATAAAATAATCTATGCAATGTTTATTTGGAAAAATAAATTAATTTTGATTACAAATCTTCTGAAGGGAAAGCAAAAATTCTAAATATTAAAAAATCCCCTCCCTACTGTTTATTTTCTCTCTCTCTCTCCTTTTTTTTTGTAAGGAGAGTGTTAAGTCTGTACATATCTTTCTGAGTTTCTGACTTTTAGGACCCACTCTGATGTGAATTAAAAAACAGATCCCAGGAGATTTGCACCAGAAGCTGACAAACATAAGTGATCTTTACAGAGAATTTGAAGCCCACCTTCCCCCTTGGTAGATTTATTCATGCTTGAAGGAATCTTTGGAGTACAGTAATCTTGCATAAAGAAAGATGCAGTTGGTATATGAATACAGTCATATTATGAGTAGAAAATGAAGCTTGAGTTTTTTTTCCCAAATAGAATGACAGATTTGCACTGACTCATTCACTTTTTCCCATCTGGTTCTTGTTTTGGCAAGTTCCACGTTTGAGAGATGACTCAACATATATGCAATTTATTTCAGTTAAGTGACCAACTCCCTTCCCTTCTTGCTAATAGACTATGGCTGTTAGTTTTTCTTGTCAACATAAGCTCCAGAACAAAGTCTGCCAGTAGGCAATGTGATTATCTCCTTGAGTAATTTAATGTTATAAATTTTGAAGAACTATAATTAAATATGGTAACTGATTCTGATGCTTGGACTTATGAGAGAGAGGGTAAACTATAATTCACTGACAAAGATATAATCTGTTTATACTCTCAAAAAGTTCTTAAAAATATATATTTAGTCCACAGCATTCAAATATTTGTAGTTTTGGTGTATGTGTGTGGGGTGGAATCTGCCATTCACTTCCAAGCCTTTTTAGAGATTATAAAGAAAAAGTCTCAACTATAATTGGTCAGGCTGTTTCAGAATTTGTTGACACACAAACTTGCTCTCTAAAACAGTACAGTGTTTAAAGCTGGAGCCTGGACAAAAAAGATGAATTAAGGTGAAAAAGTCAGCTCTGATTGTATATGTATTATATTAATTCATGGGGCCTGAAGTTGTAGATATAATGGTCATCTGAGGTAAATTCACCCATTCCAGTCCATCTTAGTTCACTGATTCCTGGAATGTTGACATTCACTCTTGCCATCTCTTTTTTGACCACTTCCAATTTACCTTGATTCATGGACCTGACATTCCAGGTTCCTATGCAACATTGCTCTTTACAGTATTGGATCTTGCTTCTATTACCAGTCACATCCACAACTGGGTATTGTTTTTGCTTTGGCTCCATCCCTTCATTCTTTCTGGAGTCATTTTTCCACTGACCTCCAGTAGCATACTGGGCACCTACTGACCCGGGGAGTTCCCCTTTCAGTATCCCATCATTTTGCCTTTTCATACTGTTTGTGGGGTTCTCAAGGCAAGAAAACTGAAGTGGTTTTCCATTCCCTTCTCCAGTGGACTACATTCTGTCAGACCTCTCCACCATGACCCTCCCGTCTCGGGTGGCCCACATGGCATGGCTTAGTTTTATTGAGTTAGACAAGCTTGTGGTCTGTGTGATCAGATTGGCTAGTTTTCTGTGATTATGGTTTCAGTGTATCTGCCCTCTGATGCATATTGAAAAGCAGTGATATTACTTTGCCAACAAAGGTCTGTCTAGTTAAGGCTATGGTTTTTCCATTGGTCATGAATGGATGTGAGAGTTGGACTGTGAAGAAAGCTGAGTGCTGAAGAACTGATGTTTTTGAACTGTGGTGTTGGAAAAGACTCTTGAGAGTTCCTTGGACTGCAAGGAGATCCAACCAGTCCATCCTAAAGGAGATCAGTCCTGGGTGTTCTTTGGAAGGACTGATGCTACAGCTGAAACTCCAATACTTTGGCCACCTGATGTGAAGAGTTGACTCACTGGAAAAGACCCTGTTGCTGGGAGAGATTGGGGGTAGGAGGAGAAGGGGACGACAGAGGATGAGATGGCTGTATGGTATTACCGACTCGATGGACATGAGTTTGAGTGAACTCCGGGAGTTGGTGATGGAGAGGGAGGCCTGGCATGCTGTGAATAATGGGGTCACAAAGAGTCGGACATGACTGAGCAACTAAACTGAACTGAAGTTGTAAATTTGTGATGCATAAGGAATAAATGACATGAGAGGAAATAATCTGGGAAGGGATCAGAAAGGACTGTGTTACATTAGAGGACAGGAGGAGAAAGACAGATATTGAGGTGGGAGGGAACTGCAAAGAGAAGACAGCTGGATGGAGCTTCCTAAATGATAAATGGGGTTAGCTCCAGGACATGCCCACTTGAATAGGGACAGCCATGCTCCCTACACAGTGGAATGGTGGGGGATGCTCAAAGTGTCCTGTGATCAGAATCTCAGAAGACTAGGCAGGAAAAGTGGATTTCTGAGGGGCTTAGTTAATTTCATTCATGTTTTCAATCATTCACCACATACTTATTATAAACCTTTTATGTGCCAGACACTGTGCTGGGTATTAGGAATACAATGATGCACCAAACAGGTTTAGTCCTTGTCCTCATGAGAGTTAGATGGTAGTGAAGAATGAGTCACTCAATCAAACAGTGAAAGAAACTTATGAAATTCTCATAAGGTAGTTGGTACACAGAGGTGGTCAATGGAGAGGGATGTTGCCTGGAGAGGTAGGTCAGAGAAAGCCTGCTGGAGGAAGAGGGGCATAGGGTGAGATATTTACCAGGCAAAGAAGAAAGAGAGGAGGCTTCTAGGCAGAAGAAACCGTCAGTGCAACTCTTCTATGGCACAGTGGAGCCTGTGGGGATGAAAGACTAACAGAGGCCAATGTGGCTGGAGCAAGGTGAGCCAGGGGGTGTGGCTGAGATGGCTGAGGCCATAAGTGGAGGGCAGAATATATGGGGATTGTCTATTTCTGCTTTATTGACTATGCCAAAGCCTTTGACTATGTGGATCACAAGAAACTGTAGAAAATTCTGAAAGAGATGGGAATACCAGACCACCTGACCTGCCTCTTGAGAAATCTGTATGCAGGTCAGGAAGCAACAGTTAGAACTGGACATGGAACAACAGACTGGTTCCAAATAGGAAAAGGAGTCCATCAAGGCTGTATATTGTCACCCTGCTTATTTAACTTCTATGCAGAGTACATCATGAGAAACGCTGGACTGGAAGAAACACAAGCTGGAATCAAGATTGCTGGGAGAAATATCAATAACCTCAGATATGCAGATGACACCACCTTTATGGCAGAAAGTGAAGAGGAACTAAAAAGCCTCTTGATGAAAGTGAAAGTGGAGAGTGAAAAAGTTGGCTTAAAACTCAACATTCAGAAAATGAAGATCATGGCATTCAGTCCCATCACTCCATGGGAAATAGATAGGGAAACAGTGGAAACAGTGTCAGACTTTATTTTATTGGGCTCCAAAATCACTGCAGATGGTGATTGCAGCCATGAAATTAAAAGACGCTTACTCCTTGGAAGAAAAGTTATGACCAACCTAGGTAGCATATTCAAAAGCAGAGACATTACTTTGCTGACTAAGGTCCGTCTAGTCAAGGCCATGGTTTCTCCAGTGGTCATGTATGGATGTGAGAGTTGGACTGTGAAGAAGGCTGAGCGCCGAAGAATTGATGCGTTTGAACTGTGGTGCTGGAGAAGACTCTTGAGAGTCCCTTGGACTGCAAGGAGATCCAACCAGTCCATTCTGAAGGAGATCAGCCCTGGGATTTCTTTGGAAGGAATGATGCTAACGCTGAAACTCCAGTACTTTGGCCACCTCATGCGAAGAGTGGACTCTTTGGAAAAGACTTTGATGCTGGGAGGGATTGGGGGCAGGAGGAGAAGGGGACGACAGAGGATGAGATGGCTGGATGGCATCGCTGACTCAATGGATGCGAGTCTGAGTGAACTCTGGGGGTAGGTGATGGACAGGGAGGCCTGGTGTGCTGCGATTCATGGGGTCACAAAGAGTCGGACACGACTGAGCGACTGAACTGAACTGAACTGCCACAGGCTGAAGATTTTGCTTTTGTCCCCAAGAGCAATGGGATGTTATAGAAAGGTTTTCAGCGAGGAAAGGAAAGACAGGTCACTGGACTCCAACCTCAGTAGCATTTGGTGAGTCTGGCATGGCGCCCTAGATTTTGCACTTCTAGGTCCCCAGATGCTGATGCTGCTACTCCAGGATTACACTCTGACAACTATGGCTTTCCCTAGTTGCTATGGGAGGGCAGGGGGGAGGTGGGGAGAATTTAAGAATGATACATAGATGCAGGGGTATATTGGGATTAAAATAAAGCCTATTGATGGGAATATTCCAGATATAAGATGGAGACAATGTTTGTAAATAACCCTCTCTTGTTCTTCTTGTGCTTGCTGTTGTAACAGGTGTCAAAGACGAAGCAGAATGAGGCTCTTGTACGAATGCTGCTTAATGCTGGTGTCGAAGTTAATGCCATAGACTGTGTAAGCTTACATTTTTAGTCACTTTGAAATAACATTCAAAAAGGTATTTATGGGTAGTATGATGCTAAGTCACTTCAGTCGTGTCTGACTCTGTGCAACCCCATAGACGGCAGCCCACCAGGCTCCCCCTTCCCCAGGATTCTCCAAGCAAGAACACTGGAGTGGGCTGCCATTTCCTTCTCCAATGCATGAAAGTGAAACGTGAAAGTAAAGTTGTTCAGTCGTGTCCGACTCATAGTGACCCCACGGACTGCAGCCTACCAGGCTCCTCCGTCCATGGGATTTTCCAGGCAAGAGTACCGGAGTGGGGTGCCATCACCTTCTCCATATGGGTAGTATACTCCTCTCAAAAGAGTCAGACATGACTTAGCAACTAAACAGCAACAGTACTTGTCGTCTATAAAGTTGCTTGTTTTTTATTTTGTGAAACACTTGAACACTTAGCTGCTCCTTCCTCCTTTCTTGCCTTTCTTCTTCCTGCCCTCCTTCTTTGCCTCACTCCCTCCTGCCCTCCTTTTTCTTCTTCCTTTTTACTGTGTCAGGCAACCTTGAGACTGCCACTGAACTCACGGGATTAATACTTTTATTGAACATAGGACATTTTTAAGAGAACTGCTCCACCGGTAGTGGGGAAGTAATAAAAATGGAGGCTCTGATTACAAAATTCCATTCTCAGTAGTTAATCTGGAATCCCAATGCCTGTGTGGAAACCTTGCCAGTTTTTACGTATGCGGGTTGTGGCAAGTTTTAAACTTGCCTGACTCTTGGGCTTCCTCATCTGTAAGATGGGGACATCACTAGTTCTTACAAGGCTCATCATGTGAGGCACTGAGCAGAGTGAGTGGTACACAGTAAGTGCTCAATAAATCCTAACAGCTGTTGCAGCCAAAACCCCAACCCACTGGTGAGAAGGTCCCCAACTGCAAACTAAGGAAAAACAAGGGCAAAGGTCAAAGAGAAACCCAAATGACAGTAAAAACAGTGATGACCGAGCAGTGTAAGCTACTTTCTTCCTGTTTAAATGTAAGATTTTGTCTTCACCTTTTGCCCCATACCGTTGTACTCATCTTCTCTTACATGATAATATAGGGATCGGAAGTTTACTGGCATGAAATTTTGCTTAATTAGTAAAATGAAACTTTGATTCCTAGTTCTTTATTGAAAGTTGAAATTTGATCCTAAGGAAACCAATATTCTTAGGTTTTCTTTATGATCCATGCTGTGTACATCCATGCTGTGTATTTTATGCTGTGTACATCTGTGTGTGTGCATGTCTATTACCATTTTTCTGTGATAGAGAAAATGTCCCCACCCCTGTTTGCATTACTGTCATTTTAGTTTTGGTTATATTGGTATTATTTAAATGGAGGTAACACACTCTGTGTGTGGGCGTGTGTGTGTGAGAGAGAGAGAGGGAGAGGGAGAAAGAGAGAGAGATATAGGAGGAGAATGTCCAAGAGAATACATTTATGAAATGAATGTTTCCCCTTTTATTTAGGGTAGAATTTTTGGATTAATTTGGATAGACTGTGCATCATCATTTTCTTAGATAACTTTGAAATGTATTAAGTAAGATGTTTAAAAAACCCAAAAGATTTGTTGCAGGTATTGCTTGGTCTTCTTATTTAAATTCAAAAGATGTATTTCTTTTTTTTTTCTTTTTTTAACAGTTTTTGCTTTAAGTGCTGTTTAACCATTTGCGGTTAGAGACTGTATTGGATGACTTCTGATGTCTAATTCAAGATTCTGCTTATTTAGTGTTATTTGTACAACTAAAAATATGTAAAACACGTGTAATGTCTTGAAAGATCATTTCATTCAGAGCTTCTTAGTTTCTAACTTAGTAGTTGATGATTTTCAACTTGCTACACCGAGGATGTATATAAATGAGTCAACAGAGAATGTATCTATTTTTAAAACTGTGTTCATACTTAATTTCCCTTCAGTTCAATTCAGTTCAGTTCAGTCGCTCAGTCGTGTCCGACTCTTTGTGACCCCATGAATTGCAGCACACCAGGCCTCCCTGTCCATCACCATCTCCCGGAGTTCACTTAGACTCAACGTCCATCGTGTCCGTGATGCCATCCAGCCATCTCATCCTGGGCCATCCCCTTCTCCTCCTGCCCCCAATCCCTCCCAGCATCAGAATCTTTTCCAATGAATCAACTCTTCGCATCAGGTGTCCAAAGTACTGGAGTTTCAGCTTCAGCATCATTCCTTCCAAAGAAATTCCAGGATTGATCTCCTTCAGAAGGGACTGGTTGGATCTCCTTGCAGTCCAAGGGACTCTCAAGAGTCTTCTCCAACACCACAGTTCAAAAGCATCGATTCTTTGGTGCTCAGCCTTCTTCACAGTCCAACTCTCACATCCATACATGACCACAGGAAAAACCATAGCCTTGACTAGACGGACCTTAGTCAGCAATGTAATGTCTCTGCTTTTGAATATACTATCTAGGTTGGTCATAACTTTTCTTCCAAGGAGTAAGCGTTTTTTAATTTCATGGCTGCAGTCACCATCTGCAGTGATTTTGGAGCCCAAAAAAATAAAGTCTGACACTGTTTCTACCATTTCCCCATCTATTTCCCATGAAGTGATGGGACCAGATGTCATGATCTTCATTTTCTGAATGTTGAGTTTTAAGCCAACTTTTTCGCTCTCCTCTTTCACCTTCATCTTAAAACTTTGCCTATGACTGACATTTCCCTAGGACATTTTTCTCATTATCTATGTCTCTCTCCATCTCTAGATAGAAAATCACATTTCTGCATACACACAAGCACATACATGTAGACACACTCCCCACTATTTTTCAAAAACCATCTGAATATTAAGGTCCATTTTCCAAATTTAAGTAATGTAGTATATTGCATTTTTAGGTAATTAGATCCTATTTATTTCATATGGAAAAACTCAGATCCAGATCTTCATTTAACATGCTATCATTTAACAAAAATAAGTGATTGCAGCATTATTTCCTATGATCTTAGAGGAATTTCTGGGGAATAAGATCCAGAGTCACTTTTATTAGTCTTGATAGTCAAGCATACTATTTCTTCACTTCTTGAATATTATTATTCAAAATCATAGTTATTTGGCTGCTTTTTAAAAGACAAAATTTTGGGCACGAATAGCTCAGCTATAAATTTCCTTTGACCATCAGCTAGTGTTTTAAATTAGACCCATCTAGTAGACCTGCTATTGTATAATACATAATATAAGCTACAACAAAGCAAGGATGGGCAATGACTGTGTGAACCAGCACTGATCTCGTAGGTGTGCTATAACATCTGAGCACCAGCAACCTTCTTCAGACTGGAGGGGTTTTGATTATGAACCATAAAGGATGATATTTGTAAAATCTTGGGAACTCTTTAAGAGAAAAGATGGTAACATAATCAAGGTGGTGATTGTCCAGAACTGTAGAAAGAAACCTTGGGATAGTTCAGCATCAGCCTTTTATAAGCGGAATTTGTTTAGTCTGGAACAGAAAACAAGGGAAGATATGGATGACTTATAGGATGTTGATAATATACACACCAAGGCAGAACAGACGTTTTGAGCACAAGAAATGTAATTGCACGTGGATGGTTTGCAGGCTGTTGGTTTGGCTTTGTTGTACAGGACAAAATATGAAAAGTACTTGCTAAAGAAGCCACATGCACAGTGTGTAAGGGTTCCGATGCATCCAATGTTGGTCTTTTGCGTTTCAGTATGGCTGCACTGCGCTACACTATGCCTGTGAAATGAAGAACCAGACTCTCATTCCTCTGCTCCTTGAAGCCCATGCGAACCCCATGATAAAGAATAAGGTAAGGATCTGGGGACCAGGGTCTGAGGTCCTTCCAGCAGCATCACCTTCTAACGTTGGCCTTGTGTTGACAGAAATAAATTGCCCCTGAAGTTGTTAATAGCAAATTATTGAGGAATCAAGTCATCCCATTAAAGTTAGAACCCAGTGACATTCAAAGCCCTTGCCAAGCCTGTGAGTCAGTCACACTAAACTGTTTACTAGATCTTTTGCATTGACATTTGACCTTCTTGGCGATAACTACAGTTTCTTTTTCTTCTCAGCATGGTGAGACTTCCCTGGATATTGCACAGAGATTAAAATTTTCCCAGATTGAATTAATGCTAAGGAAAGCATCATAATCTTTGCGATCTCATGTGAAGAAGTTAGGCCTGGATTGTGTCTCAATCTTGGACTATGGGTCTGCAGACCACTCACTCTGGAGACCCCCGTGGTATGGGGATAAGGTTGGTTGCCATGGGTAACATTTTTGAAGAGCTTTGTATTTCTAATATCTTTTGCTCAGTGGAGTTCATTGTGGTCACAATCCTTCTCGGGGAGACACTAAAGATGTTGGACTCTCCACATAAGTCAAAAAAAGTTGATGTTTCAAAGTCAATCTCTCCTGAAGGAAAGGATCAGTGTTCTTCTCTCTTTTCAGTTGTACTGCTCTTATAAAGAGGATGTCCCGTCCATATCCTGCCCCAAGAGACAAACTGTTCCTCTGAGGCTCCTTTGAGTAATAAGATGAAGAATCAAGCATATATGTTCGTACAGAATGGTATATGTATGTGTGTAGGTTTAGAGATTTATATGTAAGTATTCCAACTTCAACAAAATCATGTATCTGTTGTCAACCACAGATATTGGCAAATGCTTCAAGTCAGCTTTTTTTTTTCCCTTACAAAGAGCCAGTGTACCAGCACATCTTGAGATGTTTCGCTATCAGTTTACAAATTAGAGCCATTTTGATTTCAAACATGATTATGTGACTATCAAGTTGTGTTTTTCAAAAATATTTTTATGATTCTCTTGTGAATGCAGGGCAGTTACTAACCTTGTTAGTGTAATTTTCATTGATAAAATAAAAATATTGTAAATTATTTGAATAAAAGAATTCTTTACAAGAAAGAACTATGTGATAAGGCGGCGTCTGGATTAAACTTCTAGAAGAGAGATAGTGAACATTGAAATATCTGTCTCAAGTTCTTTGTCAGTGAGACAGAACAGAAGTAAGCACATTTAAAAATAATTGAATTTTGTAAAGCAAGAATGCATCTTGATTATTTTTAGCCATGGACTACACAGTGTGTAGTAACAAATGCAGTCTAAGAATGAAAGATTTACCATCTCCGAACGAACAAAGGTCTAATAAAAAAATAAAATCCAGGAAAATTTATTGAACTCTCCACAGTACCTTCAGCACATACTTTTTGAGGGAAGTAGTTGTGTGTAGATATAGATTCTGAAGACCTTAAATGTCTCTTACTACATTATCTAAGATCCATTCACACTGAACTGAGTTATAAGGTGACTTTGAAGATTTAAAAACAAAAAAGTGAAACTTCCAACAAATTGCCAGTATGCCTTCGGTTTGGTGTCAGAGTTCTGCAAAATCACCATATCATGTAATTCATAACTTGTCTTTGAAACTGTGTGAAAATTGAACAATTTTCTAAAGAAAGAAATCCAGATTTATAAACGAGTTACTTTGCCAACAAAGGTCCATCTAGTCAAGGCTATGGTTTTTCCAGTATTCATGTATGAATGTGAGAGTTGGCTTATACAGAAAGCTGAGCGCCGAAGAATTAATACTTTTGAACTGTGGTGCTGGAGAAGACTCTTGAGAGTCCCTTGAACTGCAAGGAGATCCAACCAGTCCGTCCTAAAGGAAGTCAGTCCTGAATATTCACTGGAAGGACTGATGCTGAAGCTGAAACTCCAATACTTTGGCCACCTCATGTGAAGAACTGACTCACTTGCAAAGACTCTGATGCTGGGAAAGATTGAGGGCAGGAGGAGAAGGGGACGATAGAAGATGAGATGGTTGGATGGCATCACTGACTCAATGGACATGAGTTTGAGTGAACTCCAGGAATTGGCATTGGACAGGGAGGCCTGGTGTGCTGCAGTCCATGCGGTCGCAAAGAGTAGGACGTGACTGAGTGACTGAACTGAACTGAACTGAACTGGGTATGATTGTCTAATAACAGTACCTCTGTTAAGATCAAAGCATAATGTTGTATTATGTTCATGATATTTTTAAAACTTTCTTCCTGGTGTTTAATTTTTGAAGGCAGAAAACTGGGCTAGACGTTTGTAGCCAGTAGGTCTCCTAGCAACAACCTGTAAATTATCAAAGAAGCTTGAGCTAGAACCTAGGTACTGAAATACACATACATGCTTTATTGGAAAAACTCATAAATATCCTAGAAGATAATCTTTGACTCTCAGCTATGAATCTTGGCCTTTCATCTATACTGTACATTGATTTTTCTTTTTTGGTTAAAGCAACTTGGCTTCCTGAGGTAGTGTTATGTCTCTGTAGCAATAAGGTAAAAATATCTAGCTTATTTTTTCAAATTCAGCAACCATCTGGAGATTTAAGACCTCTGACTCCAATTCATCATTTTGCTTTATTGCTCCAAAAATATGGCTCATAGACAAGAATAAAAGTTTTAGGGAAGTTTATTTGAATGACATAAAGAATGACTAGATAATTTCTAGCTGTCAGCTAAAACCTACCTTTCAAGATGGCAGAATACACAATAGTACATGAAAACTGTGTTCACCCAATGAGTAGTTTAATTAACTGGAAAAATTAAATGTCAGCTTTAGCCTCAAATGCAAAAAATCTGAAGGAATGAATACAATCTTAACCCTAATCTCTGCCCTCCCTTTTACTAATATAGTGGGTTTCCAATGCTGAAAATTTTTAATATCTTTCATTCTTGGCCCCATCATTCATGAGGTTTTTCTTAAAACTAGTTAGTAGCAGATGCTTCACAAGCTTACACTGATAGTTCCCCAGGAAAGGGAACTTCTTCCTGTTTCATCAGATGTATGATTTCATTGTACATACGGTGAGGAGCATCCAGACCCCAGATGAAATCCACGTGAGCCCATTCAGGAATGTTCTTGTGGTAGATGAGGTTGGTCACCTGGGAGAGCAGTGTTCTCACGTCATCTGGATTTGAAAGCCAGTCCTGACCCCCTGTCCAGATTGCTGTGGGGACCGCCATGTCTCTAACTCTGTACCTTACAGGAGTTGGCTGGAGAAGAGAAATCGTTTTTAACTGTACAACATGTGGACTTCCAAACTCATAATCTACTTTTCCAATAAACACAGTAAATGTGCTCTGTGTTGTGATGAAAGGTGCATGGGCACTGGAGCCGTACAGAACTGCATTAAGAGTTTCCACTCCAGCTCCTGCTTAACCTCATCTAACCTCGGTTTCATCTGCAAAACGTGGATGATGCCTGGAATAATTTACCAAGTTAAATGAGAAAACATCTCAATTGCCTAGCTACCTTTGGCATTGCATGTTCAATTCTTTCCCTTCCTATTAGTAAATATTTAATATATAAATTGCCTTTAAAAGATAATACTCCTTTTTTTTCAAAGATAATTTCACAACATTTCATGAGGTCAGATTGAAGAGATTCTACAAAGAAAGGCAAGAGGATGGAAACTTCTGAGAAGGACTTGGCTGTTCGCAGGGGTTTCTGTCCTGTGTCTCCAGAAACATGGGGAAGCCAATGGCACTGAAACTTAGGGAGTTTGAACCTAGAAGTGGTGAGAATTAGATCCCTGCTCTAGTCGCCCATCACCCAGAGAAAGGATATCTAGGATTCCTAGTTCCTGAGACCTTCTCTTATTCAAACAGAACTACCAGATCAGTTTGGCTGGCTGAGAGCCCTTGATGTTAATAAACACCAAGAACTCTCAACAGAAATGTCCACGCCCACTTCTCAGAAAATCCACCCTGGACCCAGGACTCCAATCCTGGGAATTTCTCTTTGTGGCTTTCAAGAATTTGAAGGTATAGCATATGATACTGTGAGTTATAATAAGACATATGTGTATGGTCTTCATCCACGTTTGAAGTCAGATCCACTTTTAAAGAGTAACTAGATGTGAAAGGTTGGAATAGTCTATGGAACCTATACTATGTTTTTCTCATCTAACAGGTGGAAAGATTGAACTGAATATCAAGACTGGCCCTAAGGCTGTGGGCTTCTATGGTATCTTTTTGTGTAATAACACCTTTTGGGATGTGTGTTTTTCTTTCCATGACATTTTCTGTCACCTATTTTGCATGCTTCACTTTCTAACTCATGACTTTAAATATTGATTAATTAAATCTGCCTTGGAACTGGTATGCTTTCTCTAAAGATATCTTTTAGGAAACAAGAAGGATCTAAAAATATATCGCTGATACTCGTGATTGAGAGTTTGCTCTTCAGCGGCACTGCAATGGCCTCTCCAGTTTCCTAGACTTTGATATCTAGACTGTAATAGAAAAGTGGGTGCTAAGTATGATGTGAGACTCTCAGAGATTCACCTGTGTGTGTACTCTGCTCCCTCCAGCTTTATGTTTGCGAGGTCAATATCTGTTTACATTCATATACAAGCTAACCAATAAACTTCAGTGAAGATTTTATGCTCAGAAAAGTCTGATGCCGATTACTTTTACTTTAAATTTTAGTCCATAGCATTGACCACACACACATTTTCTTGGGTAATATTTTTTCATATTTTTCACTTGCAGATTACAGATTCATTAAAAGTGTAACCAGGGAGAATTCTTAAAAGTTACTTCATCCAATAATTTTCATTTTAAAGAGAAACAGATTGAGGCCTGAAGAATCAAAGCAATCTAGCCATCATTACACAACTTTGTAGGGCAGAGGCCCAACTAATGCAGTAATTCTCACTTGTTATTAATACTCCTTTTACTGTACCATGAACCAACCTCACTCCTGCCATCGTCATTTTTTTTTTCTGATGTCGTTGTTTTTAAATCTTGAAAGATCTTTCTAGCAGCCACCAGACTACACCCTTCCCTTCACTGTCTACCCAATCTTGTTCCTAAGAGGCCCAGTCCCTTGTTCACAGAGGCATCATCATCAGAAAAGTTCTCCTAAGCATTATAACAGTTTTTTTTTTAACTTCTAAAAGTCTCTTGTCAAAGCTATAAACTTTCTCGTTCTTTTTTTTTTTTTTTTTTT
>SJYQ01004063.1:100451-111088 GCA_006410935.1 Redunca redunca
TATCCTGCATCCTGCATCAGACATTGACTGGCGATTCGTTTCTTACATGATAGTATACATGTTTCAATGCCATTCTCCCATCTCATCCCACCCTTTCCCTCCCTCCCTCCCCCAGAGTCCAGCAGTTCACTCTATAGATCTGAGTCTCTTTTGTTGTCTCGCATACAGGGTCATGAAGTTGAACCAGAACTAATTACTTTCTACTTGAATTCTTTTTTAAGAATTTATTTTATGCCATGCACATAGGTGACTGACAATGTCGTGTTAATTTCTGCTGTACAGCAAAATGATTCAGATATATATTCTTTTTCATTTTCTTTTCAGTTATATTCACCAGATATTGAATAGAGTCCTCTATGCTATACAGTAGGACGCTGTTGTTTATCTATCCTATATATAATAGTTTGCATTTGCTAATCCCAAACTTCAGGTCAATCCCTCTCCTAACCCTTCCGCCCTGGCAACCACAAGTCTGTTGTTCTCTTTGTCTGTAGGTCTGTTTTGTAGGTAAGTTCATTTCTGTCATATTTTAGATGTCACATATGAGTGATAACATATGGTATTTTTCTTTCTTTTTCTGACATGCTTCACTTAGTGTGATAATCTCTGGGTCCATCCATATTGTTGCAAATGGCATATTTCATTCTTTTTTTTATGGCTGAGTAGTATTCTATTCTACTTGATTTCTTGTACTTTATTTCCATTTCTAGAATAAACTGCCAGTATAGCTTTTCTCTCATGCGTTTCAAAAGGATATATTTTCAGCAGATGGTATTTGATTTTCTTACCTGATTTCCTTTTTCCAGATTTTTGGTCTCACTGCCCCAGTCAAATGCCCGGAGTTCCCCAGAATTCATTGCCTAAAAAGAAACAAGAATTTAGGTGGTATTCAAATGTGTTAAGGGATAAAGGTGGGAGGAGGGGTGAAAACATGCTGCCAAGTCTGCAGGTATGAGGGAAGCAGAGAACAAAGCCTGAAGCTGCTTTCCATTCAACTTCAGGAGACTGTAAAGACAAGAATAAGGTCCTTCAGGAAGAAAAATGGGCTATAGAACTTGACCACCATATTATACAACCCCGGGAAGTGTATTCCCATCATAGTCTATGTAGGTGGGTATCCTGCACAAACCTACAGTGCAAGAGTACCCTCTAGAGTTGTACAATGTAGTGACTCTGGAAGATGACCAACACTTAATCCAGTTTAGAAGTCTTTCATTCTGATGACAAAATGCCTCGCCCTACTTTACTCTCTCTCTCTGTTTCTCTCTTGCTTTCACACACATCTACTAAAAAAGAACAATGACCTTTGAAGAACAATTTGACTAAGTTCTAAATTAGAAAAATAGACAGTATCAATATTTATGATTTATTAATGTCATCATCACTGTTACAACTTTTTGTTGAGTTAAAAGTCTCTCATTTTAAAAAACAAAGTAGTATTTTTAGTATATATGCATATACATTAGTCGCTTAGTCATGTCTGACTCTTTTGCAGCCCCATGGACTTTAGAGTCCACCAGGCTCCTCTTGCATGGAATTCTCCAGGCAAGAATATTGGAGTGGGTGGCATTCCCTTCTCCGGGGGGTATTTTTAGTAGGTGAGAATCTAAGGTTGGTGAGGTTCTAACTGTCTGTCCTATGTGCATTTTTATTGCCACAGCCGATTGGGGTCACTCTATAGTGTCATCTCTAATGAGCAATGTTAGTTCTGTTGCTTCTTCACATGTGAAAGAATGATTAACAGTCACATTGTTCCTTGAACCAATGCAGAACAAACTCACCACACTGCGCCTACAGATAGTTCCTGTGACTGTTAATCAGGACATTCCCTCCTCGGCTACAGGTGAAATCTGCAGCACAAAGGACTTCCCTGGAAACCTCTTTGGGGAATTAGACCTGCGTTTGCATTTTTTTTCTAGTTGACCAGGCCATCCTGCTGGAAAAGCCTATCTCCAGTCTCATCTTTGAGGTGGCTAGAGGTCTTACCTGGACCGTCTGAATTCACATTTTCAGAAGTCTACTAAAGATGTCCTAGGGCCAATCCTTTCCTCCCATATCTTGAAAAGTTTCAATGTTCTAGATCAAACTCACAGTTGAAATAGTGTTGACAGAATCACGTGTCATCTTGGAATAAAGGTGAAACAACTCCTGGGCTGTCCAAAGAGCGTTGACTTTTCCAGACAAAACGCACAAACACCTTAAACAAAGACTAAAAATTCAGCGTCCTTACCTGGCTCCAGTGGAGGATATTTTGCACAGACGTTCCTGAAGGAGTATGAGCAACATAGACATTTGCTCGGCTCTGTAACAAAGCATGAGTAGTTTGTGGGACATGAATGGAAAAACTCACAAGATTTGCACCTTGTTAAGATAAAATCTTCAGAGTGTCAAACTCAGAAATGGGAACATCATTAAAGTCTCAGCATTTATCCATGAAATAGAAAACTACATATGCACATAATTAAAAAATGCCCCAAGCACCTAAATTTTTCATCTGAGAAAAGCTTCTCATTAGACATCTGACTTTACTTTAAAAAGCTTTCTTAAAGTAATTAAGGATAAAGATGCAAAAACTGAGACTGCATTCAAATCTCACTTCTGCTGTTTAATTTTTAGAAGTTGAGAGGATAGCTTAATCCACTAAATGTCAGGTTAATAATCTGTAAAGTGGGAATATTGATAATACCTGTCTCATAGGGTTGTTATAGGGAATAATAGCCTGGCATACAATAAAATGCTTATCAAATGATAGCTGTTCATCATATTTTTATTAGAAAAAGGCAAAAAAATCTTCAGGAATTAAAAACATGTTCCTCCGGCTGTTGACAGACAGATAGCCCTCCGCTGTCTGGTGTCCTTGGGGAACTGTCTCCTCTGCAGAGAGCTGCACTGCCCATCTCCCCATGAATGGTGCTGTCTGCATTAAATGACTGTTTGATGTGGGGGTTATAAAGACCCAGCCCTCTCATGCTAACTTGGGACAATTCTGAAGGATCATCCCATCTTTACAGATCCCTAGAGGGTCAACTGAGGTTCCCACTAAGGCTACATCTCAGCTGGACTTTTTTGATCTACCAAGTCCTGTTGCCTTCCCTTTCCTATGTGTTTTCCCAAGGCTATAGCCTGAATCATTCTGCACACGAATCTCCATCTCAGAATATGCTTCCTGGGGAACCCAGTGTCACACTTGCCAAATGATAGCTATGCCTTCTGTATGCTAAGTTGCTTCAGCTGTCTGACTCTTTGCAATCCTATGGGCCATAAACTGCCAGGCTTCTCTGTTTACGGGATTCTCCAAGCATGAATACTGGAGTGGGTTGCCATGCCCTCCTCCAGGGGATCTTCCCAACCCAGGGACTAAACCTGTGTCTCTTACATCTCCTGCATTGGCAGGCAAGTTCTTTACCACTAACACCACCTGGGAAGCCCTGGGAAGCTGTCTTAGCCAAACTGAAACTCCCAGACAGCCTATCACAGGACTTAAACTACAAATCGGAAAGGTCTGAGTAAAAAGGATGGTGCACAGCAGTTTTCTCTTTTGACTTATGGGTTCTAATCACATATTTTTGCAGATGCTAGTTCACTATAGTAAGGCTGCTTTCAGACCTCTTCAGTCTTGAGTCTATGGAGTTAATGTGTAGTCATGCTGTTATGTTAAACTTGACTCAGCCCATGTTGAAGTATTTTTTGCATAGTATTCTGATTTGAAGAAAACTGAGTTTCTTGGAGCATCACTTCCTTAAATCTTCCCTGGCATTAGCTCACCCTCAAGGAGGGAGACTAATAATTGTTTGCTTTGTTCTGGGATGCTGAGAATTGACTAGGCTGCCACTTACCATGTTCATATTCTTTGCATTAAATCCTCCCAGGAGTAACATGATGTTGCTACAAATCTGATCCATAATCACCTGGCCACAAAGGTAAATAACAAACTGTCTAAGAAATCGGGTCTGGTAGAGAAATTCTCTTTTGCCAAACAATCCCTGTAAAAACATGAAATGAAATAGTCATTATAGTAAAAAAGAAGTGTCTCTAATGTAAAAGTGTATTTCCTAGCCAGTGGGCTAGAAAACTCTTGTTGTCCAGTGAACTGGATTCCAGTTCTTATAGACAAGGAGGAGTCACATACCTTGATCATCATATCTGGCAGCAGCAAAAATTTGGTCCCAGGGCTTTTTGCATATTTAATAGTAGCTATGGGTGCTAAAGCAAAATACATTTTTATTTTCTGAGCCAGCTCTGGCATGGTGGAAAATGCAATAAAGCCTGCAAAAAAGAAATATGTCAACATGGATATTGAATATCCTAGAATGAATAAAATGCTTATTTACTTCTATCAAGATGTTTCAGTAATTGTTTTGTTGTTTAGTAGCTAAGTAATTATGTGTGATAATGGACACGACTGAGAGACTGAACTGAATTATGTGTGTTCTAACTCTCTTGAGAAATTATAAGCTCCTTGACAGGCAAAAACAACAGCAGCAACCACATCTCTGAGCTTCCTCTGACGTATAGGATACTTGCTGCCCATTACTAGGTTCTCAGTGAATTATTAAATTATTGAATCCAATAATATGGATTTTGAGAAAATATGTATACTGAGAGGTAACTATATGTTAGACACTTTGCAGGAGGCTTTCAAGGATCTTACTTAATTCTCAGATGCTTGTGAGGTATTTTTCATACATCTTTATAGTGAGAGACATCAAGGATGAGAGATATTTTCTTGTTTATTGATAAAAAGCATGTTCTCTAACATAATGGGTATTGAGATAACAGAGTTTTGCTAGTTTTCTTGGATCTCCAGCTTTTCTGGAGCCCAAATTGGAACACAGTAGCTCAGGTGGGAAAAAATTCACCTGCAATGTAGGAGACCCTGGTTCAATTCTTGAGTTGGGAAGATTTGCTGGAGAAGGGATAGGTTACCCACTCCAGTATTCTTGGGCTTCCCTGGTGGCTCAGCTGCTAAAGAATCTGCCTGCAATGTGGGAGACCTGGGTTCAGTCCCTGGGTTGGGAGGATCTCCTAGAGAAGGGAACAGCTACCCACTCCAATATTCTGGCCCAGAGAATTCCATGGATTGTATAGCCCATGGGGTTGCAGAATCAGACATGACTGAGCGACTTTCACACACACTAGTAGAAACGTTGTCCAGTGAACTGGATTCCAGTTCTTATTTCTGCCCATAGACTAGGTATGGGATATTGGTAAAGTCAGTCTGTGCCTCAGTTTCCATACTTGTAAAATAGAGACGAATACCCCAGATTGCAAAGGGACAATCTTTCTAGAGCCTTCGGGAGGAAAATACTATCATAGACAGCCAGAGTATGGCCATTATATTTGAAATACTATGTGTCTATTTCAAAAGCGCTTGCATACTCTCTGTCTAAGCTGATATTTGCATGTTGTGGGGCAGGAGGGTGGGCAGGGAGAAATCAGAATCTCACGGCCCTGAAGAAGCCAGATCTGAGAGAAGTGTGTGATGCCTGGCCTGGCTGTGCTCATATATGCTCACATTTCTCCTGAATATACAGACCTGATTTTTTTTTTTTTGGAACCTACCCATGGTGGTGCCCTGTGAATAGCCGACATAATAAATCTTTTCTTGGCCCGTTTTCTGCAAAATAAAGTTTATGACTGCAGGAAGGTCAAACCTAGCCATCTCATCATAGCTACAAGGGGAAAAGACAAAGTTATATGAAAAATTATAACCAGAAACAAACAAAAGAAGCCCCCCAGGTTTTACAAACACCCTTAAGTTGTCAGTTCCATCCATCAGCTTGTTACTGTGTTCCTCACAACAGGATGGACTTGTTTCAAACCCATGATGCATGGGTGCCTCTGGGATCATGGGCTGTTAGCAAACTGTTGTTTTCTCTAGATATTATCAAAGAGAAATAACCATCTTAATCAACATTTAGTGAGCACAAGCTCCGCCTCTTGGTGAAGGTGTCCTTGTTATTCAACTAGCAGAACAGCATAGGGCCAACCAGATTGTTTGCTTTCTTGGCCATGCCAGGCGACCTGCAGGATCTTAGTTCCCCACCAGGGATTAAACCCATACTGCCTGCAGTGGAAGCATGAAGTCTGAACTACTGGACTGCCAGAGAATTCCTATGTAGATTCTTTATGTAAAATGTATTAAAGATGTTGCAGGGTCCCTTCTCTGGTGAAATAGATAAACAGCAAGTTGAATATCAATAGATCATTCAAATAAAAACATTAAAAAACCTTTTGTAAGAGTGTGAGAGATATAGTAACCAAGTTGATGGCCCCTAAGGTTTATTCATTCCCCTTATATCTTTAACACTGTCTGTCCTCATCTTCTTCTGGGGGTGGAAGTCATCACTTAGGGAAGAGTCAGTCCCAGGATATCCACCTACAAGGAAATGGACCTACATTTCTCCCATTCCAGTCTCCATCACCTGACACTAACCATCATTCTTATCCCACTGGCCATACCAACCTTCTACCTGGGGAACTCAGTTTACTGCCCCCAGAGAATCACTAGTCATCTATGACAATTGGGGGACATAGTGTTGGAATATTGATGGTCCAACCAAAGTAAATTATCCTAATACCAGGAGCTCTAATTCTTTAGTCAGTTCTCCCAAAGATATCCATGCCCACCTCCACTCTCAAGATTTACATATACCTGAAGGCCCAGAACTCATCTTGGTCTATGGAGAGGGTCTTGTGCTTCCGAGACCAAGTGTTTCCTCTGCTGTTTCCCAGCCACACGTCAAAACCAGCATCTGCCAGAATGAAGCCCAGGCTGTTGTTGGGCAGGTTGGAAATCCAGTTGCTAGCATCTCCCAACAGGCCATGCTGCAGGAACACCACAGGTCTGGGACCTACAGAAAAGTGAATTTCAACAGCGTGTAATGTTCTGCACCTGCTTTATCCCTTAATGTGTTTGAAGGTTTAAAGTTAGACAGATCTGTGTTCAAACCTCGATTCAGCTGCTTGCTAACTTGATTACCTTGGCCAGTTACTTAACCTTTCTGTGCCTTGATTTCCTCATGAAGAAAATAGTATTTTTGTTATGATTAAGTAAAATAGTACACAAGAAGCAGATGGCAGAATGCCTGGCACAGAGAAAGAATCAATAGCGTTTGCCTTCTATTTTTGCTTTTGTGTAGTTACCATTATCATTAGACTTGTCTGGGGTCAGAGGATATTGGAAGTACCCCAGGAAGAATGTATAGTATAATGATTAATTTAATTATGTATACTTATAACTATCATATATAAATAAGAAAATAATGTCATTATATTTTAATAAGCTATANCAACTTGAAGGAATTTCAACTGTTAAACGTGAAAGTTTTAACATCAAAATAAATAATGACAACATAAATTACATCCCATTGAATAAATTAAAAATGTATGAGTTAACATTGACACCAACAAAAAAATCAACAAGTAATTATGGGAGAAGAAAGCTCTTAGTTACAGCCCGTGTGTGAAAGTGTCATTCACTTGTGTCTGACCTTTGTGACTCTCTGGACTGTAGCCTGCCAGGCTCATCTGCTCATGGAGTACTCCAGGCAAGAATAGTGGAGTGGGTGGCCATTCCTTTCTCCAGGGATCTTACTGATCCAGGGATCGAACCCAGGTTTCCTGCATTGCAGGCAGATTCTTTACTGTGTGAGCCACCAGGGAATATGGAAACTTGGATGGTGTTATAAATTCATCCACGGATGCTAAAATTAGTGGGTAAAAGTTTGAAGAGGTTTAGGATATTTACATATCTTGAAAATATCTCCTCACAAATTATTTATGAATTCCAGAGTGAAGAATATGAACTTTATGGTAGAAAAACAGCAGACACCACCTTAGCAAAGTGATCATTGCTAAATATTGCCAAAATGGAAAAATGCCTGACTTCTTAAAAGATAGTAGCTCCTGTCTTTCAGTAAACTGAATTCTTATCAGTGAACTGAGTCCATACTCAGTCCATACTCAGAGCCTCCATAAAGACAAAGGCCTTTCTATAGCAAACTCATTCAGCATCTGGGCAATCTTCATGAATGCCATTTGCCTCATTTTATCCTTCTGGAGAGAGAACTCGAGGGCTGCGACTGCAAGGCCCGGATAAAGGAACTCAGAATTATTTTAGATTTTCCTTTATGTCTGGTCCTTGAGTTCATCCTTTTAACCCTCAAGCAGATGACCTTAACATGAGGTGATAAATCAAGGAGAATCAGTGCTCCTCTTTGGAACCCTAAGGACTTTTCCCACAACTGGGGCCAGCTTGGTCCTCCTTAGCAGTACGCTTTGTACTTAAGGGTCACCTAGTGAATGAATTCGGAGAAGGCGATGGCACCCCACTCCAGTACTCTTGCCTAGAAAATCCCATGGACGGAGGAACCTGGTAGGCTGCAGTCCATGGGGTCTCAAAGAGTCAGACACAACTGAGCGACTTCCCTTTCACTTTTCACTTTCATGCATTGGAGAAGGAAATGGCAACCCACTCCAGTGTTCTTGCCTGGAGAATCCCAGGGACAGGGGAGCCTGGTGGGCTGCCGTCTATGGGGTCACACAGAGTCGGACACGACTGAAGTGACTTAGCAGTAGCAGTGAATGAATTGGCTTAGAAATGATTTATTTCATTTCAAATATCCCCTTGAGTCATGGGCTTTCATTTAAATTATAGCTAGCAGGTGAGTGTGTAAGGGCTGCTTAAAGATCTATCGTTTCTGAAGATGGCCCAGCCTATTTTACCTCTTGATGTAAATATTTGAAGCTAACAATGATTATTTGAGAAAATCAAATTTAAAAAAGGTTTTTGTCACAAACTTATAGACATCTTTCAGTTGTTTCAGTATGAATTTTATCGGCCCTCTTTTTGAAGAGATGGTGAGCAATCCTTTTCCATCGTTGCTGGGAGATTTCTTCCTTGAAGAGGCCAATAGGAGCTGCAGGAACAGCATCAGCCACTAGAGGGGAGTATTCTGCGCCCGATAGCTCAGTTGGTAAGGAATCCGCCTGCAACTCGGGAGACCTGGATTCGATCTCTGGGGTGGGAAGATCCCCTGGAGAAGGAAACGGCCGCCCACACCAGCATTCTGGCCTGGAGAATTCCATGGACTGTGTTGTCCACGGAGTCGCGAAGAGTCGGACATGACTGGGTGACTTTCACTTTCACCTTGAACTCCAATTGCCTGGGCAATGAGTGAAGTGAAGTCGCTCAGTCATGTCCGACTCTTTGCGACCCCATGGACTGTAGCCCACGAGGCTCCTCCCTCTATGGGATTCTCCAGGCAAGAGTACTGGAGTGGGTTGCCATTTCCTTCTCCAAAGGATCTTCCTGACCCAGGGATCGAACCCAGGTCTCCCCCATTCCAGGCAGACGCTTTAACCTCTGAGCCACCAGGGAATCGCTGGGCAATGAGGGTACAGTCTAAATAAACAGTATTTAAGAAAACAAACTCCAGGAGAGAAGGGAGAAGATGGCGGAGGAATAGGATGGGGAGACCACTTTCTCCCTCACAAATTCCTCAAAAGAACATTTCAACGCTGAGCAAACTCCACAAAACAACTTCTGAATGCTGGCAGAGGACATCAAGCACCCAGAAAAGCAGATCATTGCCTTCAAAAACAGGTAGGGAAAAAATATAAAAGACGAAAAAAGAGACAAAGGAGGTGGGGAGGGAGCTCCGTCCCGGGTAGGGAAGCCCGTTCCGGGAAAGGAACTTTAAGAAGAGAGGTTTCCAAACACCAGGAAACACTCTCCCTGCCGAGTCTGTGCCGAGCCCTGAAAGCACAGAGGGCAACATAACAGGAAGGATAAATAAATGAATAATTAAAACCAACAGATTACAAGCCCAACAGTAACTTCCCCAGCGGAAAAGCAGCACAGAAACCTGCATCTGCCACTAGCAAGTGGGGGCAGGGCAGGGATGCGCGGGAGGCGCAGGCTGCAGGGCTTTGTAAGAATGGGGCAGGAACGCCCAGCAAGTAACCAGAACGAACTAACTTGGGATAGTAAACCAGACTGGGGGACAGCTAACCACGCGAAAAGCTCGAACATAAGACACCGCCAGGACCGCGCACATAACAAAGGACAGAACGGAAGTAGCTGGCTGCAGACCATCCCCTGCCAGGGACAGGCAGCCAGAGCCGTAAGGGCTGGAAAGGGACAATCAAAGCCCTGGAGAGACTTTCCCTACCAAACGGCAAGCAGGCTTCTTTGCTAAAACTTCTGGGGGTGCTGGTCAGTCATCATCTGTCTCACAAGGGGCACCAGCGGTACTCCCAGAAAACTGAGCAGCAGAGACGAGAAATGTGACAAGTTGCAGAGACTGCATTCGCCAAACACCTGAGACACTCGGACTTGGGAAGGGCACGAAACGCAATCCCAACCCAATCTGTGCCACTGGGGGATAGCTGAGCGCCGAACCAGAGCAGCTTAGACCGGGGAGGGGCACGCAGCCCAGGGCTGGCCTCAGACGGTTCCCAGCGGAGCAATGTAGAGCGCAAGCAGCTTGTGCACTGTGAGCGCAGGGGCAGACCCAATGGGGCTGAGGCACCGTGTACACACGACAGTGTTATTTGTGTGCAGCATCCCTCCCCACAGCGTGGTTGAACAGTGAGCCAAAAAAAAAAAAAAGGGTCCACCACCGACCCCCCCC